>VXBT01006389.1:210991-269870 GCA_013400235.1 Oriolus oriolus
TATACATAATATATAATAAATAAATTTCTTTATTATATATAATATATAATATTATAAATACACATGAAATATGTATTATAATAATCTGTCATATAATATAATAAAAATAAAACATCACATAATCACTGTGAAGTTTCCCTCGTGTTAGGTTTTCCTGGCGCCGCAGGAAAGAACTCACTGGTTCATTTATGCTCTGTAAAATATTCCTGAGGGGGTTTTCACCCTTAAAAGGCTTTCACGGACTTGCAGATAAAAATGTCTTGTTCCTGCGTCACCCTTTTGTGGAGCTGTGGCAGCGAGGGGATTCCTGCAGGGTTAAATTGTGATCAGGGTTGGTTAAAAGAGGAATGTCGCCTCCTCAGCCTTCCTTACTCCCGAGGAGAAAACCTTGGAGCTGGTTTCTGCCACGGAGAACCAAACGCCTGATGGCAGCACACAGAAAGATTCTTCAGTGCATTTGTAACAGCTCCACTCTCCACGTTATTGGAATGGCTGGAGGGATTGGGTTTTTCTTTCTAAATGCTTAGAATTTCACACCTTGAGTCACCAAACAGCTGCTGGGGTCTTGTGGCACTTGTTTACAATTCTTTATTTTTTGCCTCTTTTGCATTAAAACCCAAGGCAGCTCCTATTTAAGATTCCATTCAAGGAGAAAATCTCCCCTTACCTTCGGCGGGTCCTGAATGATGCCTTGAGAAGAAGGGGAGATGAGCAGCCAAGGATCCCAAAATAACCCAAAGCAGCAAAATTGCGGGATCTCGGACTGAAGTCGATGAAAATGACTTGCAGACATCCAGTTCGTGCTGCTGGTTAATTGTGTGGTGTTTGACTCTGGAATCCAGGCAGTTTTATCCTTTATCCCACCGGTTTAGGCAATGTGGCAAAGGAGCTGCTGCTTCGGGAGCCCATTTATTAATAAATGTTTGCATTTTTAAATCAAAAAGCTTTATAGGATCGTTTTGGCTGTTGCCAACCCACCAATATGGCAGAGGGGAGGCTTTCAACACTGAGCTATTTCTAGAGGGCAAAAATATCTCCTCATACCAAGCAGAGCCTGGCACTTCTTCCTTCTCACGCAGGGCTCTCTGCAGCTCCACATCCCAGCTCTCTGCTTTCCTTAAACCTGTAATCCAAAGGTTTGAGGGCGTCTGGGCTGTACTTCAGATTTCCCCACAAGGTAGGTGAGAAAAATGAGGATTTGGGTGGATTCATGTTCACCAAAGGGCTCCAGGTTCACTGGGCAGGTTAAAATCACTGTCCTGGAGTGAACCACCCAAAGTTCAGGCCTCCTTTGGAGGCCAAGTTCTCCAAATCTTCCTTAATTCTGTTATCGTGATCCTTTCTGGATTCAGATCTCCGTAGTTTTCTCAAAGTGTGGTGCCCACATAACACCACAGCTGGTGGGTAAGGGAGAGAAAATAACTTTATGTGCATCACATCTGTTCATTTCTCTGGGGTGAGCTTTATTTTCTTGGACTCCGCTGCTCTTTACCGAAGGCACTCCTGTGGAACAACTGTCTGCTGGAGGGCTCTGTGGTCACAGCCCTCTAATCCACCTCCCCCTGGGACTCAAATGGCAGCAGAATCGAATCCTTATGAAGCGCAACAGGCTTGAGAAGTTCATTCCCATTTTAGAGATTTCTAATCCCAGAGAGTCCTTAGATGGAAGGTTTTCCACAGGCTGCAGAGGACTTGAAATCGAGATGGGAATGGGGCGTTTTGCTGGAAGCAGAGGGACAAATGTCAGTGCCAGCGGGATTACAGAGCTCAAAAATATTTTCTTCATGGTGGATTTCGGAGACAAACAAGGGAAAAGCCCCAAGAACCCTCGTGCACAGACAAATTCAGGGGCTGCAGCTCACTGAGACTGAATTTTGCTGCTGCAGAGGCAGAACTTTGCTGTCAGAGCTTTTTGAGCTCAGCAAAGCTTGCTGCCGTGTGGGTGGATCCCTGAGACCAGGTCACGCCGGGATACAGGGAGATGAGAAAGGGAAAGAAGCGCAGAGCTGACATGAAGGACGGGGACAAGCCCTAGAAATGCATGTGGCAGGAGATTAAACTGTCCCCAGAGCTTTGGAAGCACTCTGGGACACAACATCTGGCCACCAGCTGCTGCTCCAGAAGAGCCAACAATCTCCGCGCTGCGTCCACCAGCCCCACTCAGGTGTCCCAGGTATGGATATCCCAGCAGGGATGGACACGTGGGGGGATTCTGGTTGGACTGGGAGTCCCAGGAAGAGATGAAATAAACCCAACCAAGCCCAGAAGGGAGGTGAACACGGGAGAGCTGCTCTGGAACACGAGCAGAGGGTTTCTAGGCGGGCTCCGGAGCGGCAGCAGTGGCTCTGAGCCAGCTCCCATCAGCAGCACACAATTTGTCTCCGAGTGCAGTTGTGCCTCCCCAGGCCCTGAAATAGCTCAGCCGTGGCGGGCATCCATCAGCAGCCCAGCCCGGAGCGCTCCCAGAGGGAGGAACCGCCGGGGCTCTGCACCCTGCCAGCCCTCCGGGGAGATGGATGAGTCCTCCCCCGGGGGGGAAAGGCAGCAGAGTGATGGGGGCTCGGGGTGAAGCAGGAGCCACAGGTGACACTGTCCCCGTGAGAATCGATGGCCCCCGATGGCGCCAGAGCGGCACTGGGGATGTTTTGTCTCCCGCGCTGAAGTCGCGTTTTAGCAAAAGACTTCGTAATGTGAGAGTAAATATTTTTTATATCACAAAACCTGCAGCTTTCTAAGCCTGGAAAAATATCTGGGTTAGGCTTTATTCTTCTTTATCCTAGAAATCTTTTTAGGAATTTTATATTCCACATACGTGGGGAGGTGATGGCAGGAAATACGGTGTTATAATTGGGAATATTTAATGCAGAAGTATCCTACAATATCCAAGGGAAATTACTTTTCTCACCCTGGACCTTAAAATGAAGGTGCTGAGTGACCTGGTACATGTGGGTGGTGCTGAGCCCCTCTGCCAAGTGGTTGAGAATCCATAGATATCAAAAAATCCCAGCCCCTGTGCATATTAATATCAGGAAAATCACAATTGGGATATTCCTACTGCGTAGGAGCCATCCTTATGGGGGTTTCCCTCAAAGAATTTAAAAAAGAAAATTAAGTCTGTACAGTCACTCGATATGGATCCTAGGAAACATCCAGGAAGAGCAAATGTTCAAAAAAAATAACAACTGACATATTCAGAGGCTTTGGGACTTTAAACTGAACATATTTTCTTTATCTATGGCTTAAACAACAACAGATAATAATCTAACCAAGGTCATCCTGCCAAAACCTGTATGGTTTTCATCTTATAAATTAAATTGATCAAAATACTTATTCTCAGACCTTAAGAATAGCCCCTAAGAATCAATTTGAAGGTGGCTATGGTGGAAATAAAAAATAAAAAAGAAAATGCAGAAAAAATACCTATAAATAATCACCCATGTGAATCATTTCAGTGTTCTGAGGTTTGTATGTTTGTGCAGACTTGATCATTAATTATCTAGATATTCAAAACGATGGCTAAATAGCCATATAATGTCAATTATCCTGAAATGGATCTGGAGGGATCAAATGGGCTGAGGGAAGTTTCCTTGGGTTTACATCCCACTTGCTAACAAGCTTGCAGAGTGCTCCTTTTTTCTCCCTGTTTTTGCCAGGCTGTTAAAAACCTCCAAAAATTTGCATTTAAATGGAAAGGAAAATGCTGGCTGGGCAGGTCTTCTGTCTGCTTGAGGTCAGATGAGTGCCAGCACAAGGAGCTTCTGCAGAAGTGTGGGCATGGACACGTCTCAAGGGGAAATAGCCTCACGTTGCACCACGGGAGGTTGGGGTTGGACTCACCATCCCTGGAGATGTTCCAGGAATGACTGGATGTGGCACTCAGAGCCACGGTTTGGTTGGCAAGGTGGGGATCAGTCAAAGGTTGGACTCAATGTCATCTCGGAAATGTTTTCCAGTCTGAATGATTCCATCATTCCGTGATAGCCAGGGGATATCGAGGTGAGCCACCAGCACCGGCGTCCAGCCATGACGGACAGGGGGTGAAGCTGATGCTCTGCAAACACATTCTTAGAGCTTGATGTGGAGCAGAATTCACTGGGACAACATTTGCAGAGAGGGTTCAAATCCCCTCTCCCAGCAGGATTTGCTCCCCATGAGCTCCAAACTCCTGGACAGCCACACACCTCAGGGTGATGTTCCAGTGCATTAACACAATTTCCAGCCCTGGCTTGCACCAGGCTCTGTTGGACATCCTAGGATATGGAATATCCTTACTTGGAAAGGACCCACACGGATCACCAGATCCAACACGGATCAGCCAGTCCAAACTTGGTTAAGGACAGTCGACTAACAGGATACCAAACTACACAAAGCTTTCTTTCAGCCTGAGAGGGAAAAAGAAATATGATTATCTTTGTTTCTTTTTTTCTTTTTTTTTTTAGCAATTATTCCTTGTTTCCAAATTCCCGTCCATTTCCTGGTTCCAGCCCAGACGTGCCATGGGAAAGGCAGTTCTCACGGCGTTTGCACAAACAGGAAGCATGCGAATTTTCAAAAGAGACCCTATTTTTATGAGAGCCCCTGCTGAGTTTTGCTGACTCAAGAGACCTTGGCCTGAATTTAAATAAGCAGCTTTGGAGGAACCGAATTAATCCCCGCGTCTCCGGACTCCTTATCTGCCATTGATTTTCCAAAACAGAGCACAGAGCCCGACTCAAAACCCTCTGCCCACAGCGTGGACTCGCTCAGAGCCTGGTACAGATCCTGTAGGACAGGGAGCCTCTAGGACGTGGAGCAGTTATGAAGAATCCCATTTTACTGCTGCCAAGTATTTAGGGAATCCCTATTTCTTTCCACTCCTGGGAAGGGGATCTGGCCAGATGTCACGCCGAGCTGTCAGAAAGCATCACCTTCCTCCCTCCTGACGCTGCCCAGGCCCTGGGATGTCAAGAGCCATCAGTCCTGAAGGGGATGTTTATTTCTGTTGATGCTGAGGTGGAGATTTGTGTCCTCCTGGCATCCTCCTGGAGCAGCACCATTCCCTCCAGTCCCTCTCCAGCTCGGTTGGGTTTGCTCAGCTTTTCCAAGGGATGGAGTTTGATGCTCTCCTCCCTGGCAGGTGCCATTCACACCCATGGAAACGAGCCTGATCCCACCAAAACCTGTCCAAGCCTCATTCTAGGGTCTGAAGACGGTGATTTTTATTCCCAGATGGAAATTGAGGCTTTCAGGCAGGCTGGAAGGGGCGGCTGCTCTGGGAAACAACAGCCTTTTTGAAGAATAAGGTGAAAGGACCTTTTCTGCGGCTGAAATTCTTGGTGCTAATTTTAACAACTCTTCCAACCCCTTGAAAATTGCCACTCTGAAAAAATAAACAGGGCCCATATTCAGCCACTGAACTGGCACCCAGGCTTTGCTGGGCCACCACTGGGAGTGCCTAACAGTAGCCAGCCTTATTCCTGCCTGCAGAAACGATGGGAGAGAGAGGGAGAAAGGGAGAAAGAAAAGGAGAGAGGGCTACTCCGGGCTAATTGGCCCAAGGTTGGATGGGGCTGCTGACTTTGGGCTGGTTTTAAGTTACATGTGAGCAAGTGAAATGGAATATAAATAATAGCAGGGGGAGAGCTCCAGTGGAAAAGCCAGCCAGTGTCTGCCTGCTCTGGTATTCATCAAGTCCTGCTGTGGTTTGTGTCGCTGGAGGCAGGGAGCTGCCCTTGGAGAGAGCCCACCAGCGCTCCAGGGATCTGCTGGGGAGGGATCTGCCACCCCCGGGCTGGGAAAAGCCCCCAACAAGGGAGTGCCTTGATTGAGAAGCTCTCAGTGAGCTGCTCTCTGCCGAGCTCTAGATCCTGCCCCGGCAGAGCCCAGCATTGCCGTCAGTCCCCGGGCTGAAGCGGCCGATGGACGCGGTTTGGGATTTGTGCTGAGAAGGGGCAGCTTTGCTTCCAGCACTGCTTTCAGAAAGGCTGCAGCAGACCCAGCAAAGAGACCTCAGAGAGACCTCAAAGCACGCTCTGCTTCTCCCAGAAATCCTCAAGCACAGAGCGGTTTTAAGCCTGAACAGCAAGCCCTGCTACACCTGCTGCAGGTACAGGCAGCACCTCAGCTGGCAGGGATTTATGTGGTCCCACAGACCAGCCCCCTCTAATTAACAGTTTTTTCTTATCATTTCAGCCCATGTCTTTTGTTTTGTCACCAGTGATTCATTTTTTTCTTTTCTTTTTTCATTTCTTTTTCAATAATTTCAGTTTTCAAGCACAGGCAACCTGCAGCGCATATCTGGAAATTAAAAATTTTATCATTCCTCCTACAAACACAAACATGGCCCCTGGAGGGGTGAGTCCCCTACACTCTACATTTCATACATAACCACAGTTCCATCTCCTATTTCCTCCTTGGCTTTGTTGTCAAGGTTTTTTTCCCCTGTAATCTTCTTAGTTTGGTTTGTTGTTGTTTTTTTTTTCTCTCTGCTACATTTCCTCTTCATTCCTCCATCACTTCCTGCCTGTATTCTCCCTTCCATCCTTCTCATTATCTCTGCTGACAGGAGATTTCCCCATCTCTGACAAGCCACGCTTTCAAACCTGGTAGATAAATGGAGCTGGGATGGTTTGTTTGTCATTCCACAGAAGAGATGCTGAAATCCCTTTATTTTTTAACTTCTATGTATTTATGACTGGGATCCCTGAAAAAAGTCTGCTTTATTGGTTATCTCCACGGGTGCATCAAGTTCTCCTGTTCCAGAACTTTCTAAGGCTGCAAGGGAATCAGGAATACAGAAAACTCAGGAGTTATTTTCTTGGCAAATCTGAAGCACAAATACAAATCCAGCAAAGGATTTGGAGAGGAAACACCCCAAACCCAGGGCAAACCTTTGAGCAATCATGATTTTTCCCATATATCTGTTCCCCACCCACCTGTTCCTCTACATCCTTGTTTTCTGGCTTTAATGCTGGGAGAGCACTAAACTCTACTCTGAATAATACCCTAAAGGGCAAATCAAATTAAAAAAAAAACTTTACCACAGAGGATGACTGCAAACACAATTTGTTTTAAGGTCTTGCTGCCAGGGAATGTGCGTTTTTTGTTAGAAACACCCCAATCATTCCACAAAGGCCACGGCACCAGGAGGAGACAAAAAGAAATCTTTTATAGGATTGCTGAGACAATAGTTATTTGCCATAAATAAAATCTGAGCCTGGCTGGTCCCGAGCCAAACACTGGAAGTTTGTCCTGGCAGACGCGGTGTTACATCACAAACGGGATTATGTCATGTTGGAAGCTGCCAGCCTGGAAGTCTGAGACAGCATCTCGGAGTCCTGGGAGGCAGAGGACAGCTGGCAATGACCCAGAGCATTCCCAGTGCTGAGAGGTGGGGCCAGCCTGCAGGCGATGGGTGGGAAAGAGAGGGGAGCAAAGAGCAGGTGGGACCCTGGAGGATCCAGGTGGTGGCACTGCCAGAGCCGATGGGGAAGAGGTTGGAGCTCGTGATGCCAGCGCACAGCAAAGGCACAGAGACCCCCAGGCAGGGAAACCACCGAGGCTCAGCAGGGAAAGGGCAGCAAATGCTGTGGTGTGACAGAGGGGTGAGGCACAGGCTGCCCACAGAAGCTGTGGCTGCCCCTGGATCCCTGGAAGTGTCCAAGGCCAGGTTGGACGAGGCTTGGAGCACCCTGGGATAAACAAAGTTGTCCCTGCCCATGGCAGGGGGTGGAACTGGATAAGATTTAAGGTCCCCTCCAACCCAAACCATTCTGTGATTCCATGAAATTATGAATTTTTACTCTTTTTTCCCGTTTCCTTCCCTGCTGCCGTGAGTTGGATCATGGAAACCTGCAACGTTCTCCGTGCTGGATGAGGCTCCATGTCTTGACCTTGAGTCCAACAAAGCAGCTGAGGAAACCTCCACCTGACTTCAAACTTTTGCCTTTTTTTTTAACAAAAAATCACAAAATCATTAAGGCTGTAAAAGTCCTCTTAGGTCATCAAGTCCAACCCTTAATCCAGCGCTACCAGGGCTACCACTAACCCTGTCCCCAAGTGTCCCCCATCCACATGGCTTTAAAACCCCTCCAGGGTTTGGGGACGCCACCACTGCCCTGGCCATCTGTGCCAAGATGTTCTCATTGTGTGCAATAATGTTTCAGAAACCCCTGTGGATCAGCCCAGGAAAAGAGAGGGATCAGAGCTGGAAAATGCCCACAGGAGAGGCTGGATTTCAGGGGAAAAGCCCAAATGACTGCACCAGTCAGTGTTGGCACATGTGGGCACGTTTTTGTGTGTGAGCAGGCCTGTGCTGAGGGCACACTCTGGTGCACCTCAACCTCACATCTAAAAAGCCGAGGCTACAAAAAAGATAAAAAGAAAAAGAGGGGGAAAAAATAAAAAGAAATATTTGAGCAACTGGAAGGAATTATTCTCTCTTCCATAGCCTGGGCTCTATCCATAAATCATCCATAATTTTTTAGATGTCTAGGACAACGTTACCATTTGATGAAATAAAATACCGAACCTCTGTGACATCATCTTTTATCTAAAGAGTCCTGCACACTCGGTCATGTTCCTGAGCCACATTTGTTCTGCAGATATTTAGACCAAACCTGACATTTTATAGACTTCCTCCTGCTCGTGCATGTGTTGGAGACAGTTGTTTGGATTAGCACGATCAAAAAATTTAACACAGCCTTTCAAGATCCCATTTTCATCTGGATTTGCACAACACAGAAGAAAGCACGATGCCAAAAATATGTTTTTTGGGAAACACATCCACTTTGTTGTGACTGTTTGTAGCTGGTGAAATCCTGGGATGCCCTGATTACCATGACCTGTGTGCTTTCATACAAGCCTGAGATATAAAAGCTCTGTATACAAATGAAAACCGTTAAATTTCATACCACATGTGTTGTACTTATGCCAGTGGGAAATGACAGAGAATGTACAAGGTCATGGTTTACTAAAAATATAAAAGTTTAACATGTGGTGTTAATAGAACACACAACAGGGGTCACTGGTACAATGGAAAATAATTCATTTCCAATGTCAGGCCAAGTAATTCACTAGGAAAGAACATTTGAAAATGTGTTGCTTATATCTTTCTCTTTATGTTCTTTAGGAGGAGTTTCAGGGGGGAAAAAAAAAGCAGAATTACTGCTAATACCAATGCATAAATAATAACCGTGATTCAGATTTCAAGTGTGTAGAATAAACCAGGCCCATCAGCTCTGCAGGAGCTGGCAAACCTCTTCTCCCTCCCTCGTGTTTGTCTGGAATGAGCACTAAACCCCACCAGGATGGTTTTAAACCTTGATCAATATCTCTGCAGGTATTGGGGTGCCTCAGCCTCAAACCAGGTGCCACAAAACCCCTGCCCAAACTCTGCCGAAGCCGGGCAAAGCATCGAGCACAGGAACGGCTGCCCAGGTAGGTGGTGGAGTCACCATCCCTGGAAGCGTTGAAGAAACCACTGGACGTGGCTCTGGATGTGCTCTGGTCCAGCAGACAAGGTGGTGGTCAGTCAAAGGTTGGACTGGATGACCTCAGAGCGCCTTTCCAGCCTCAGGGATTCCACGATTCCAGCAGCCCAGCAGGAGTCTGTGCGCCCAGCGTTACGCGCCACGAGCACAGGGATTTGTCTGCATGAACCCAGCACTGAAACCCCACCAGAAACCCCAGAGCTGGTGTCACCCTCCACATCTCAGCTCATCTGGTGGCCCTGCCCGGAACAATGAGCCAGGCTGAGCCTTGCACAAGCTGGAGCCACAGGGCAGAGCAGCACTGTCCCCTCTGTGACACCCAGCCAGAACCCCCCTCTCACAGGGGCTGCCACCCCTTCTGCCCACCTCTCCTGGCAGCACCAGCACCACTCGAGCTCCCCCCTGCCCCATCACCTGCACAAGACCCAGCGCTCATCCCAGGGACTCCACACTTCTCAGGCATCTCCAGTTACGTGGAGGAAAAATAATTAGGAACAGAAGTGACAGAGCTGCTCGTTCTGAGCGATAGATAAATCTGTGAAACTGAGTCGTGCTGGGCGCCACAGCTGATGCTGCTGACACGATGCTGGCTCCAAGGAATGCATCTCTGGAGTCACCCAGCTATTGCATTAATGCTCAGAGAGCTGATGCAACCCCACAGCATCCCAAAAATCCCTGTCCCTCAGCTGCAGCCGTGCCCTTCTCTGCCTGTGCCAGTGTGCCACACACTGCTCTGCCAGCAGCTTTTGCCTGAAGAGAGCAGCAGGTGAAACTGTTTCTCTTTCCTTCCCTCCCTTGCCAAAAGTGCTTTGATTTCTGGGTTGGCTCAGTGAATTTCTGTGCCATGCATGTCCCTGTCTGGACAGTCAAACTGGTGGAAAACATGTTGGAACTGGCTGTCCTTCCCTCCTGCCTCCTGGTGTTTCTGCTGCCGCCTCCGCTGTTCACTCCACAGAGCTGCCTGGCACCGGTGCTGCCAGAGATGTTCGACACTTTTCAAGCAAAAATGGTCATGGTCCAGCTAGAAAAGCTGCTGGAAACCTTCTATCAGCCGGACCACAGAGACCTATCTGTGGTGCTTCTTTGCAAGGCTCAGCTCAAGCCATGACCAAAGTTTTCAGGTCAAATCTTGAAACGGTTTTTCTTCCCCTGGGAGTCCCGGGAAGGACTGTGAGCGAGCCTGCAGCCTGATTTGTGCCCATCCACATCACCCCCAGTGTCACTGAAGTTTATGGGATTCTTCCAGCCTGACTCAGTCAAAGGGTCATTAAAATAATACAGTGAGAAGCAGTCTCAAACCCACAGCGGGGCAGTTAAACCGAGCAGACAGACGGAAAGACGAATCAGAGAGAAATGTGCGCTGGGCACTGAAAAATACAGCGTGGGGGCTGTGCAGGGCTATTCCCAAAAACAACTCCACGGCACCTCCCGACTGGAAAACGCTTCTTTATAAATTGTTGTCTTATTTCCCGCCGCCCTTTGGATGCGCTGAACCAGCAGCACTGGTGGCACTGGATGAGGATATTCCCTTTTCCCCCCACAAAGCTCTGAGTGGCGGATGCCAGGGTGGAATTAGTCTTTCCTATCCCAAACGTGCGTTCAGCACATCCTGCTTGCTGCGATTAACAACCTGACATAAAAAATGTTACAGGGCATAGAGCACTCATAATAAATTCCTAAGAGATGATATTAGCTGGCTGTTGGAGAGGCAGCCGTGTTACAGAGCACTGAGCTTGGTCTAAAGGATGATATTTAGGCAGATTCCATTGCAATACTGAGAATAATGTGGTAAAATGTGCTTTTTTTTAAAATTAATCCTCTAGTTTTCTCATGTTGTCCAGAAATTTGAAATGAATTTTTCAAAGGTGCTGCGTGTGACACACAGCAGCATTTTCTGTGGGGTTAAGGATCGTGGAGAAACCTGCTGAAGGGAGGGGAGCCACCCCACTGATGGAAGCATCACTGCATCTCTAGCAGCACCGAAGAAAAATGAAAGTAAATTATCGTAGCACTTGGAAAAGTGAAATTTCTCATTTTTCAAGCTTCTCTCATGGTCTTGAGCTGCCCCGAGTTAGGTTAAACCCTTTTCTTGGCAGCACAGCCAGCCCTGCTTGCAGAGCCCACAGGCTCAGAGGGTGCCTGCTAACACTTTAACCCTCTGCACGACTGCCTGCAGCCTGCAAAACCCACCCAGGTGTCCCACAAAACACGCTCCAAAGGCAGCAGATCCCTTCTTTTGTATCTCTGTGCACATTTACAGTGGTTTCTCATCTCCCAAGGAAAAGCAAATCTTGTTTTCTGTAGTATCCACTGATGATGCTTCAGATTATGAAGAAAAGAATCCATTTATTTTAAAATAAAGCACTAAACAGCTCTTGCAGATACGCTCATGTGTGTGCTCAGAGAGACAGATACCCTGGCAACTATCATGGGGACATTTTTAGAAAATTTCTTAATTCTCTGGCCCAGGGTTTTGTTATGACATGTAGCTAAGAGAAGGGAGAGATGCGGTTTCTCCAGCCCCTGCCAAACCCTCTGATTTTCACTGTTTGCTTTGTTCATTTAAAAAAGTAGCAACAATTGTGAGAAGTTTCCCGTAGGATCAAATGCAACTGATGGTTGTATCCTCTGCTGGCACAGGCTCTGGGCGAGGAATACGTGTGGGGATGTGGGCAGGGAGAGGAGGGAAGGAGAGGATGCACGAGACACTGAACTGACAGAGCTTCCATTTGCAATTCTCCCTCTCTGCTGCTCTGTTATTCTTCTGTCACTAATCACAGTTAAATAAATTATTTCATATAAGCCACCTTAATAATTTGAGCTATGTCCCTCCTACACCATATCCATCAGGATGTCCCCATAAATCAGGGAATGTGAGCAACGTGAAACATGCCCGAAAAACAAAATCCAAAAGCTGACCAGTCAGGTGACTGCCAGTAATTTTAGAAAGTATTCCTGGTATTAAATTAATTTCCATACAGCTGCAGGCAGATATATTTCAGAGCAAATCACTTTTAACATCCCTCATCTGAGGGGAAAACCAAGGTGAGATGGTTGGGATCCCCATGGGAACGAGGGTTTGCAGGGCTGGGATTCGGGGACAGTGGGAAACTTCTAACAGAGAGCCAGAAAATACCCAGGAAGAGCTGAGCTCGCAGGCAGTTTGGTGACATTTGGATTTCCTGATCTTGGAGACCTTTTCCAACCTTAATCACTTTATTATTCTGTGATACCCGAGCCAGCAACGCAGCCCAGGACAAGGACATTTAGGGGAAAGCACCGAGGACTCAGCACCCAGGGCTGACACGATGCCTCTTTGCCCATGGAAAGCCCTTAAACTGCAGCAGGGTCAAGCTGAGATCCTCGGTGTGACCACAGAATCATTTAGGTTGGAAAAGAGCTCCAAGATCACCAAGTCCAACATTTGATCACCAGTTTGTCAATTAGACCAGAGCACTGAGTGCCATGTCCAGTCCCTGACAACATTTAATTGGGATCAGGGCCATAATCAAGGCTGAAAAGAGGCTTTTTTTATATCTTATATGGACTTATATCCATCTAATATCCCCTAAAAAAACCTGTATTTAATCGGGACAAATCTGCAGAAGAAAAGAGCGGCACAAACTCAGTGACACCCCTCAGAAATAAATCACACCCAGGCCTGCATGTGGCAAAAACTGGTGAAGTAAACAACATCAAATTAACAAATTTCATGTGATCAGGAGGAAAGAGGGTGTAAAACCCAGCTCCAGGCCAGCACTGGGACAGGTTCAAGCCCAGGTTACTTTCCCACAGGAGGGTTCCCTGTTTGGTCAGCCGGACCCGTCTGGCTGATCTATATTTAACTAGTCCAGAAACGAAGCCAGATAACCAGGTTAGGGCTGGTGCTCGGGGTGCTGTGTGCCTGTGTCAGGCAGGGTATCCTGGTTACACAATTAAATGCTTTCCTCTTGGAGTAATTAGGAGAGACACGCTGAGATTTACAGAGCCCTAATCGTGGCAGACATTCCCAGCTCCCTATCTGAGGGACTCAGCCTGTGCTTCTTGCCAGGTTCCCATTTCCACCGCATTTTTGCAGTTGCAAAATTAGATTAAGAAAGGAGACGAAGGCAAAGGCTTCTCGCTGGCTGCTGACATTTTGATTCCCTCACTCCCACGGACTTTGTTTATGTGTTACTCCACTTTAAACAAACTCTCTCTTTGTCTTTTCCTTGACAAGAGCTGTCTGGATGGAAATAGAGATCCCTGCTCTCTCTGTGGAACCTCTCTGGGAAAGGATGGAGTAACCCCGACCACTTTTACCCCATCAGTACATGTGAAACAGCCCCAAACTGGCCCTGACACAAATGGAGCTGGGCAAAGCAGAGCTGGCTGCTCGTAGCCAACGTGGCAGCAGCGCCAAAGCCTCGGAAGATGTGAACATTTAGGGCTCTGACTCACAGACGGAGCAGATTAAACTCAGGCTTCCCACAGCTTCCTGCCCTGCCCCAGTTTAAAGCCTCCCTCCTCCACAGCATGGACATTTCAACCCGGGGCACAAACCCAGCCCTTCAGCAAAGCCATTTCCACGGCACCTGCCCCTCAAGGATTTCTTGTTCCTGCCCCAATTTTTTACGTGAGGGAAAACTGTGGTGCAGAGAGGCTTTGCCCAAAATTTCTGGGACTGGATGGTCAGAGCTGTATTTCTACATCAGCATAAAGACATCTATTAAAAACCTGCACAGATGTGCAGGCCACTCATGGAAGTGTCTCAGAGTTAGAAATCAGGTTTTAAGGATTGGTTTGTTCAATGCTTCCCTCCCATGACTCCCTCTCAGGCTACAATACAGGGGACATCAGCCAGCATGTGAGTGTCAGTGGGAATAAATTATTATCAGCAGGATAGAAGGGTTTCCTCTCCACTTTCTTAGCCCAGGTAAACAGGAGCTGATGAGAAATCCGTGGACAGCATCACCCCATTCCGTCAGGCAGCTCTGGGACCGTGGTCAGCAATCACATCCACATTTAGTTTTCCCAGCTGAAGATCCCTAGGGCTCTCAATCACAGCCTCACTTCACAGCCACGAGCACCAGTGTGAGTTCAAATCCACGGTGCTCAGCATTAATACGGCACCGCAGTTCCATGGGAGCCCCGGGATGGCAGGGACTGGTGTAAACTCAGTCCTCAGGAGGATTTTCCCTTCACAGGTTGCTTTCAGAAGCCCCCAGTGCAGTGGTGTTTCTTTCAGGGGATTTGCCTCCTTATCAGCATTTAGCATCTGCCAAGTTATTGAAATGTGATTTAATTTCTCGTCTGTGTGAGCTGGACATTCATATTCTGCTTCAGGGCTGAAAAGTTCAGGATAAGCCAAGAGGTTCCTGGAACACAACAGTTAACGAGGAAAAGTTGTCTTGGCAGGAGAAATGGTCTCATAGGCTGGTTCGAATATATTAAAGGTGAAATGTTTTGCAGTGGGGAGGATGCTCTTTCCAGCCCGAGCTTTTGAGGTTGAGTTTCCTGATTTGCATTCTTTTGAAAGCACAGATAAAAGCTTGGAGTCATTTCTGCTTCCTCTGCTGCTTGGAAAAGTCCAGGGGCTAGCATGGAGATGCTGAGGGATGTACTTGGCACACACAAAACAAAAAAAACTGAGGGGAAAGAAAAACCAAAACAGGAAGAAATGAAGAGTTTGGGCGTGTGCTAACAGGAGTTATTGCTCCTCTGCTTTGAAGGCTGGTGACTTCACCGTGGTGAACAAGCTCTCCCACCCTGCAGCTCTCTAATGGCATCAGCTGCAACATTTCATGAGGGAAACATGGAGTTATTCTGTTCAGATCGATGCATATCAGTGGGAGAAGGCACCCTGTGAGCTCCTTCTCATCCTGGATATCTCTGCAGAGCCTCCCTTGCTGCATTTTACCCTTTCTCGTGGGGCTGGTGCAGAGGGGAGCAGCCTTGGCAAGCGGGACGCCTTGACTTTCCAAAGGAGCTTTCCCAGCGGCTCAGCCACTGAGGGAGGAACAGCATCCCTTTAACCCCTCAGCATCCACCTGGCGGTGTGAGGGTCCCTCCTGCCCTTTTTCACACACCCAGGGGGGAATCCGAGAACTCATAATCGAGCTTTCAGCCTCCCTGTTTGGCTCCTGCTCCCGGAGCAGCCGCTGCTCCCGCCTGCCTTTGAAGTGGATCTGAGCTGCGGTGGCTCCGGGATGACACCGAAGTCACACCTCCGCCGCATTCTTGTCTCTGTCAGAGGTCTTTGAATCCCTGACACGTCGGCAGCCCCATGGCCCTTCTGGTGAGCGGGCTGTCCCCTGTGTGACCTTTGGGTTTCTGAAGGAGACACCTGAAACCCCAAATGGAAGGGATCAGAGGAAGGGGGAATCCCACCTCTTCTCCATCAGCTGCCAGAGAGCCCTCTCCCCTTCCACAGGAAACAGCATCTGTCTTATCTCTTTATTTGTCTCACTTTTCAAAACTTTTCTTTTAAACTCGGGATCTTTTGAAACTGCATCTTGTTTTTCCTTCTTTCCAATCCACTTTCCTGCAAATAAATATCATTGCAGAAGGGAGGGTTGGAGAGGGAAGGAGGTTGTGCTGCTGTTGTGCAGAATAAAGATGAAGTTCCAGAAAATGTCTGAGTTTTTGGTCAGCTGCAAGAGCCCAGGACACAAACCAAGCAGCGCTGCTACAGCAGGGAGCAGATTTCCTTTCTTGTGTTGTAGTTGCTTTCATTTCAGCGTCAATCTCACTAAAAAGTGTGAGTTCAAATCCACGGTGCTCAGCATTAATACGGCACCGCAGTTCCATGGGAGCCCCGGGATGGCAGGGACTGGTGTAAACTCAGTCCTCAGGAGGATTTTCCCTTCACAGGTTGCTTTCAGAAGCCCCCAGTGCAGTGGTGTTTCTTTCAGGGGATTCGCCTCCTTATCAGCATTTAGCATCTGCCAAGTTATTGAAATGTGATTTAATTTCTCGTCTGTGTGAGCTGGACATTCATGTTCTGCTTCAGGGCTGAAAAGTTCAGGATAAGCCAAGAGGTTCCTGGAACACAACTTGACTTTGGACAGTATTGTAGAACATCAAAGAGCTTCTGCCTCTCCCCATCTTCACCTGCACTCATTTCTCGTTCTCAATCCTACCGTGTAACACTGATAATAAACCTGGACTTTATGAACTTGTGAGTTATTTTACCGTGTTCTCCAACAAGAAGGGAGCAACCCCAGAAATGGCATCAAGCCTGGGACCTCCTGCCAAAAATCTCCCCTGAGGTACTGGGGGTGGCCAGAAATGGGAGTGTTGGGTTGATGGTACCTGCAGGGTTTCAGTGCTCAGGTGCCAGAGCTGGATTTGCTGAGCAGCAGTGGCAGAAGGTCCCCTGAGCAGTGCAGGGCACCACGGGGCCCCTGGACGTGTCCCATGGTCCTGGGCAGCCTCACTCCAACCCATCACTCAGGACTTTGCGTTGCTTTCTCGCCCGGGCAGCAAAACAGAGCGGCTCTCATTTCTCCTCAGAGGACCAGCTCGCTCTTGGAAATCTGCTGCCAGCACCATTCCCTCTTCCAAGCTCCCCTTCCCTCCCTCCTGTGCCACAGATCCACAGCCCCATTTGCATTTGTGCTTTTCAGCCATGTAACGAGGACCAGAAGGGCTGCTGTGATGGACAGAACCGGCCCAGCTCTTGCTGGATTTTGATGAAAGGCAATTTGACTTCCACAGCCAAGTTATTTAATGAGCCTCTAAAATTACAGCCACAAATTATGCACACACAAAACTATGCGTTTGTGCACCGAAGAGGCAAGATTTCCAAAACAGGAAGCCGTTGGTCTGCACTAAAAGCAAACCCCTGCCTGCGTAGCTGGTTCCCCATATCAATGTGGGTAATTATTCCGGCCAGCGCAGCGCGCTGAACGCACAGCAGCCCTGTAGGCACCCAGCTCCCCATTTCCACGGTGCAGATGCCTCCTGCTGTGTTCATACATCCATTTGCTACAACTGGGCTGCACGTTCCGTGCCTGGAGCGAGGGAGGACACGGCTCCCACCACAAACACCATTTGCTGATGTCGAGGAGGGGGTAAAGATGCCTTAACCCAACGGCCTCCTCCTTCCACTCTCCACCTGCAAGACCAAATTTGTTTGAGATGCCTGAGATGCCCATAAACCTGCAAACTTTGCACCCCAAGCACTGTGAGGGTGGGGAGGCCTCAGCACAGGGTGCCCAGGGAAGCTGTGGCTGCCCCTGGACCCCTGAGAGTGTCCGAGGCCAGGCTGGACAGGGCTTGGAGCAACCTGGGGTAGGAGAAGGTCCCTATTAGAAGGGACTTCCACTCAAGTCTGTTCTTTTACCATGAAGTATTTCAGTGAAATATCCTTGAAATATCCTCTTCAAGTGGTGTTTTCCACATTTACAACATAAATTTATTTAATAATAGCAATGTTCCTTGCTCAGTAAAACCTTCTCTTGAAGGCTGATGCTGGAAGAGTTGGCAGAAAGGATCTTTTACTAATTCCACAAAGCTCAAGAAAGTCTCTAGGAACAGCGCCCAAACAAATTGGATTTCTGTTCTCAAAGTGATTTTTGCTGCAGAGAAATGAGGTGCTCGAGTGACAGCCCCATGGATTTTCCAGAGCCTATGGGAAGCACGAGGAATATCGAGAAATTCAGAGCAGTACGTATTATCCTTACACAGAGCTGTCTCCAGAACAGTTTCAGTTCAGTTTCCAGAAACTCCAGAGTTCTGAGCCACCAGTTTCTTTTTTGACCCTTGCAAACCCCTCTGTGGGCACCATGAGCAGATGGAAAATGATCTGCCCTGTTTTGTTTTATTTTTTTTTTCTGTTTGTCTCCTTCTTGAAGCAAGTAAATTGTCTTTTTTCTCTTCAAAAGAGCATGGTCTCAACTTTTTCTTTTAAGGACTCACACAGCCACCATCAGCGTGCAAAAACCAGCCGCCTTTAAGTGATCTCAATGCACAGTCAGCCAGGGCATGAATTTATTTTTATTTCCTTTTCAGACAAAATGCAGGTCTTTGTTTTTCATCACGTATTCCCTAATCCAACCTAAGCTGCTATTTAAGGGCAGTTTTTTTATCTTGAATACGTCCTTTGTACAACCTGACCATTTATAGAACATTATAGAATGAAAATTCCCCAGAATGCAGCGGCAACTCCCAAAACTGGAGCTCCCGGGAGAGCCAGAGAGCTTCGGGAATAAGAAGAGTTTCCTGTGCAGCAGGAAATGCCAACACGCACCTCCCTGGGCAGAGCAGGATTGGCCCAGTGACCCGAGGAGGAGGTGGCAGCAGGGCTGGAGAGGCTGAGCGTGGCATTCCCTACACTCAGCAGCACATGAAACGCAGAGAGGGGCAGCCTCGGGATAAAGCTCGGAGCTTTCAGCACAGCCATTCTCTCAGCAGTTAAAACATGGGGCTGTGAGAGCTAGCGAGGCACTGAGAGCTTGGGCAGAAAAGGAGATGCTTTCCAAGAGAAAAAAATAAAAAGGAGGAAAAGACTGCGAGGAGGTCAGGGCAGAGTATGGAAAGATTTCATCACCAGCAAAGAGATTTGAGATTTCTTCCTCTTCCAGCTTTTTTTCTGGATATCTGAGTATTTTGGGGGCACTCATGCTGGACAAGAGAGCACTGAAGTCTGCTGGTAAAGCTGGAAGGAGCTGCCAGATAAATCTCAAACACTGCAGGAGCTGAAAGCAGGGCTTTCCACCAGCAGAGGCCTTGAGCCAGTGCACAGGGAAAAACATTTCCAAAGGGTGCACGGTCAGCTCAGCTCCAGCTGTGGATCCAGGATGGAGAACATGGAGCATCTTCGTGGAGATTTAAACACCCAGCTCAGGAACCAGCACTCGGCTTCTGCCGGCGCCAGCACGGGCACCCATGGCTGAGCCTTGGAAAAGCGCAGCAGAGCATCTCCAAGAGAAATCTCTTCAAAAGCCCGAGCGAAGGAAGCAGCAGGGTTGGTTTCAGCAGCGTGGAGCGAATGGAAACCACCAAAGGATGCAGAGAAGTGGAAGGGACAAGTTTCCACCCTGCGTGCCAGTGTTGGCCCCGGGAACATGTAACATAATGTAAAAATAAAATGCTATTAAATATAATGGACCGCTTGGCCCAAATGAGTCAAAGGAAGAAAATCGAAATTAAATGTCTCTGCGGCGCTAAATTAAAATGACTTTGCCATTATTAAAAAGAAGTGGGAAAGCCAAAATCCCATATCTCACCTTTCGGGGAGTTGTAAATTTGTCCCAAATTCCTGCATTTCATATATAATTTAGACAGCATTCCAGTGCGGGTAGAAAATTGCTCCATCAAAAAATGTTGGCTGGCTGCACCAACAATTGTTGATATGAGAACCAAACTGGAATTTGGGTCAGCATCTCGGTCAGAGCAAAAACCCTGCATAAAAATGCACACATCCTACCCTGCTGTAATAAATTCAGCAATAATATCCTTTCAAATATCGCTTTCCTGCCAGCAGCAGTCCGTATTCGAAGCAGATTCCAAGGCTGTGCTTGAATCCCGCAGTCCTTCCATGTCTGTGCACCTGTGGGAGGGGAAAAGGACACCCTGTCAGGTTTGGAAGAAGGAAGTGTGCGCCGTGTGGGGTGGTTAGGACCGCAGTGGGAAAAAAAAAAGGGTAATTTAGGCACTCTTAGTAAGTGCCAAATATTTGCCACTACGTAACAGGGATGGCAGTGGGTTTTATTTTGGAGGGTGTCTGAAGCCATGCCGACTGTTTCTCTAAATACAGAGACCTCAGAGGTTCGAGTGCTTCAGGATGTATGAAATGTGGATTTTCCTCTGGTATATTTGCTGTTTGTAAGGGGTGTTTATGTGCTGAGGATGAGAGCGGGAGAAGGTTTCACTTATTTCCGGAGAACTCACCACTTCCCAGCAAGCTTCCATTTCTGTTAGCACTGAGCTGGGAACACAACAGCCTCCAACTGACACCAGCCCAAAGCAGTTGAGGCTTGAAATAAGCTGAGCCTAACGAGTGCAGAAAGACCCAATTTTGTGTTTAGTTCCCAGCCATGAAGGTGGGCTCCAAATCCACGCTTTCAGCTGTTTTGCAGAGACAATAATTAACACCTCTGGTGCAAACTGCATCTCCAGAGCTCTTGGCAAACACGACCTGGGTTACCCCTAAGAACAGCCAGAGGTGGTTTGTGCTGGAAATATTGAGGTCTTTGTTGAGCCAGATCAAGGTCGTCACCCTGCAGGTCACAGAAAGGTGCCATTCCTGGAAGTTCAAGAGGGGAGAAAGGACATAATCCCTACACTTCTCCTACCAGGAAAAAAAAAGTTGCTGCGCTGTCTTTCTCCTTCCCCGAGGATGTTTTCCATCCACATTTGATCCCTGTGGTGATCACCACTCCAGTTTCTTTCTGCTTTGATTTCTAATCCTGCCTTTGCTGAACTCAGGTCAGCACCTTCCCTCTTTCACACGTCCAAGAGGAAAAATTGTGCCTGCATCTCTGAGCACGGCCCTGCCAAAGACAGTATTTTCCATGGCATCACACCTGGACCATCCAAACTTCCCCTCTGAGCATTTTTATATCACCCAGGACACAGCGATCCCAGTTCCTGCAGCCCCTGTGAGGGAAGAGAACAAGGCTCTGTCACATTTCACTCGTGTTGGGCCTTTTTTTTTTTTTTTTTTTTAATTCCCCCGACAAGCAGGCAAAGGGGGGGAAAAAAATGATGTGGGATTTCGGTGCACACAAAACATCTGAAACCAACATTTTTGGAACGTCGCGATTGCAAATAAAGAAAGAGGTGATTTGAGATTTTCGTATTTGCTCCCGTCTTTGAGGATGTTTTGGGCCTTTCATCCCGTTTTGAAGGCGTGTCACCTAATTACGACTCTTTCATCCCTCTATTCCCTAGTTGGAACATGCCAGTCCCTTTTACGGCAATTGATTATGACTTGGAGGTTTCCACATTCCAGCCAGTTCAGAGAGCCGGGATATTTGTGAATACCTGAATAAACTCCTTTAATCCAAAAACAAACTCCACCTGAAAGCGGCGGTATGAAAAGGCCATTCATCGCGTGTTTTCCAACTTACTGCTTCATGGTTTCTTTGGATTTGACCCGACTTCCTGTACTAATGGTCTCTGAATGCATTCCCAAATGTGGCTTCTGGGGTCTAGAAGGTACCCAGCATCTACAGGGAAGAGGAAAAGGAGTCACACAGCAACTGCTTACACAGAAAACTCTGCCTGCAAGGGCAAAAAAAAGGGAGCTGAAGTTAAAAGGAAACATAAAGTGTACAAATAGCCATCCCCTCCCGCTAAAATTTTTAAAACAAATATCCCCTTGATGTCGCTGCTTTAAAAAGGTCTTGGCTCCTCGCAGATGAAAAATACCTTTAAAATTACCACTGCAATTGTCATTCCCAAGTGTGGGAATCGACACTTTGCTGATTAAGGTAGGCCCGCGTTGAAGCAATCTGGGAACAGAAGTGCAAATGTGTCGATGATCTCACGGAGAGGGGAGAGACCCCAGAGGAGATCCCTGCTCCTGACAGCCAGAGGGACAGCACGGGATTGCTGGAGTCATGGAGAGCAAAGTACCTCAGCTCTGCCAAGATCAGGCCGGCAGAAGGTTGAAGTTCACAAACACACATAATCACCCACTGCAAGTAATAATTTTGGAGGCTGTGGGAGAGTTTGGGGGTAGCTTTACACATTTTCACTCTGTTTATATATTTTTAAATGTATTTTTCTTATGCATTTCCACTGCCAGAAATATGACTCTGGTCTAGATGCGTCGTTCAAACTTGGTGTGGTTATATCGTTTAATTTGGGGTCAAATTCTTCATCAGCTGGTGAAGATGATTCCACCTAAACAAACCCTCTCAGCCTCGGGAATTCCTACAAAACTTAAATAAAACTACTCAAGGGGGTTCGTCATTTTGGATACTCCAGTTTGAAAGTTGCAGGTGGGTTTTGGTGGCTAAACTTTAACAAGTTGGGCCCAGAACTACAAAAACCTGTTTGTCAAAGCGCTTCAGCCCCACAGGTGAGATGGGAAATCCTTCCTTTCACAGCAGTCCTGCTGTCCCCATCCAAAGCTCTTCCCAGTATTAAAACCCTGATGCTGAGGCTCAGCAAACCCCACTCATGATGACAGACTTGCACCCAAGAGCCCTTTCAAAAAGTTAGTTGGAGTTTTGTGTAAAACTTCTTCTTAATTATTGCACTTCCCGCCTCGTAAAGTTTTACTGGGAGTGTGAAAACATCGGGCCCACAGATAGGCCCTTGTGTTAGAATTCCCATTATTTGGTGGTCTGAGGCGATTTATCTGCCCGTGAACACAAGGACCTTGATTCCAGCATCCTGTGAAAGGCAGGATCTAATGAGGCAGAGGAAAGAGGTGACAGATTTTGGCTTCCTGCAGCCCATCCTCGGAGATGGAAACTCCCGGTGTTGACGGACCGGCTTGGCTGAGTGATAAGCCAGGATGGATTTGGGCACCAGGCCAAGACTGGGGTGATTCCCCCTTCAGGAGAAGATTAATGAATTTTGGGAGTGGGACAGAGATTCAGGACTGGTGTTATATCTGATTGTCCCCCTTGCAGTGGTGACATTGCCCTCGCTGGCGCTGGGTCTCTGTACCACTCACTTGGTTGCCCATCTGGCTCTGGATTGCTCAAGATGTGCCAGCAGAGCCTGTTCCTTGGAAAACAGACATTCCAGCGTGGAGAATTTGGCAGTTCTCCTCCACATACAATATCCTTGGTAAAGGAGATTTTTTTGGAACCTGTAGCTAGCTCTGCTTGCTGGTAGTGGCTGTTTGCCTACAAAACAAACAGGCCCAGAATATGCCTCATTACAGTCACACAGTGGGGTTTATTTTTCTCTGACATTTTGGGAGGTGGTGCAGAAAATGAGCCTCTCTCCAGGGTGATTCACGCCGTGGCCAAAGAGGTCTCTGTGGCTGACAGTAAACCGTGTGACCTTCCCATTTCCCAGTAAGGATCCAGTGCCGGCGCCAGCACGGGACAGCAGGGAAAAAGCGAGTGGGGAGGCAAGGCTCTTGGGTTTGGAAACATCTCTGGGTGAAATTTTAATGCAAAAAAAAAAAAAAAGGAAATGAAGGCAAAGTTTAAAAAACACCAAAACAACTAAACCTCCTCAAACTGAAGCCAGTCTTTGATTCCTTCTCTGAAATGACATCATTGCATACCCAGGGCAGCCACAAAGCATGACAGCTGTCCTGGGCCTGCCCTGGGAAGGATATATCACTTCCCTCTTGGAAATCCGGAAGGTATTGTCTGTAATCACAGCCTGCCCGGGCTGGGCAGGGGGACTGAGCTTTGCAATTTGATCCTTCTGCAGATTTTTTGTTTTGCTCTTGGTCTTTCACACAAATTAGACGACTCCTGAGGGCTGGAGCCCTCTCCACAGTGGCTGTGCACATCCACAGGCATCCAGCAAGGAGGTCAGAGAGGGTTGGAGCTGGATGGAGAAGCCTGGCTCATGCTGATGTGGCTGCTCTGGGGTGACAGCTGCAATGTCCCCTGGTGCCATCTCTGGCTGGTGGCACTCACTGCTGAATGTCTTCGTGCTTAACCTCATGTCTGCCAGGCTGTAAGCACCTCTTCGAGTCCTGCCCTGCTTCGGGGGTGAGCCAGGAGAAGCACAAAGGGTGGTGCTCCACAGAATTATGGATATGGGAGAAGCCAGCAGTTCCTCACTGGATGAAAGTAGATCCATAGGGATTGTATCTCCAGGAATCATCCCAGAATCATCCTAGAATGGTCTGGCTTGGAGAGGACCTTAAAGATCATCTACTTCTCACCCCCTGCCGTGGGCAGGGGCACCTTCCACTGTCCCAGGTGGCTCCAAGCCCCGTCCAACCTGGCCTTGGACACTGCCAGGGATCCAGGGGCAGCCACAGCTTCTGTGGGCACCCTGTGCCAGGGCCTCCCCACCCTCACAGGGAAGGATTTCTTCCTAATATCCCATCCAAACCAGTGTGAATCCATCCCCCCTTGTCCTGTCACTCCAGCTCCTTGTAAAACATCCCCCTCCATCTTTTTCAGAGGCTCTGTTCAGACACAGGAAGGCCGCAATTACAGAATCACAGAATATTCTGAGTTGAAAGGGACCCACAGGGACCATCAAGTCAAATCTTAAGAGAAATCCCCATAATCAGGTCACCCCAAAGCCTTCTCTTGTCCTTGTCTTGGTGTCAGAGCAGGTCATACAGGGAATGGAGGAACTAAATCCCCAGGAACAGGACTTTGGCCTGGGATTTGACACAATGCATATAACAGACAACAGGAGTTATACAACCCGTGACTGAAAGGAGAGAAAAGGAGATTAAGGTTCTCCAGATACTTGGTTTGGGATGATCAGAAGTCCTGCAAGAGCATGCAGACGTCTGCCTTTCAATAGACAAAGCTGGGGTAGGAGTTTGCTCCCAAGGGAGAGAGAACAGGGCCCTGCCTCCCTCCACAAGCTGCAGTCTGGCAAAAAAGATGGACAAATTCCATAGGAATCTGAAAGATGTATTATTAGGATATGTGTAGCTCATATTTCATTCTTCCAAAAGTCTAGCTCCATTAATGAAACCCATGTTTCATTGTTTCAGGGAGTTTTAAGGCCAAAGGGACCATTAGATCATCTGCTGTGACCTGGGTAACACAGGCCAGAGAATTCCATCCACAGAGACAAATAATGTGTGTCTGATTAAGCTCAGTTAACACAACGTTTCGCCGAGACAATAGAAATGGATGCACTTTCATAATCCATATTTTTAGGCAAGATCTCACAATTTACGTTCTCCCGCCGGGAATAGGGGCTCAGACTTTATTGTTCTGCTCAATGGAGATGCTGCTCTCGCTGGTGGCCTGGCCACACTCCCACCCAGGGGGAGGATGGGGACAGGAAGCCACAGCCACATCACAGGGGATGTGCGCCACTGGATGTCCTGCCAGCGGGGCTGGAGCCAAATCCGTGTCTATTCCATGGGCAGGTGGGGTCTGCCCATAACACACCTTGAACTGCAGAATCCAGTCAGCAAAATCCTCTCTCCTCCCAAACCCAGCTCACAGGGGCAGTGTGCAGACCAAGCACAAGCTGAGAACTCTTCTTCTATTTGCCTTTTTAAAAATTATTATTGTTGTTGTTGTTATTATTGTTGTTGTTGTTGTTATTGTTGTTGTTATTGTTATTGCTATTGCTATTATATCATTGTTATTATTATCATTGTTATTATCATTGTTATTAGCAGAAACACGGTGGAAGACACGCAGACGTTCTAGCCACGAGCAGAGAGGGAAGCTTTGAAATAAAATATCTTTATTATGGCTGCATATTTCAGCTGGCACCAGATGAAGACTGCTGCGATGAGCACTGCACAAGGAATTGCTGGAAGGCACCAGGAACAAATGGCAGAGGAAGGCTGACTGGTGGTGAGAAACCCAAAATATCTTGGGAACCACTGGGAATTATTAAAGTTTTGAATGTGCTTCGTGGCATCCCTCTGCTCTTTCATCAGTTGTGAAGGTGATTGGCATTTTTTCTCATTCAAATTTTGGCAATAAGCTGTCCTTTGCATCCCACAAAAGAGAAGCCCATGTTCTTATTTCCTTTCCCCAAAGTACTGAGGTATAAACAGAAGCAAAAGGAGAGGTTCCCAAGGTCATACAGGAAGTTTAAGGCTGGGGACAGGAATCAAAACCTGAATTTCTGAGTCTGAGTCCATCACTACAATCCATAGAGAAAACGATGATAAGGGATATATAACAGGGGATATACAACGCACATTCCTTAGCCTAAGTAATTTTAGACAGGAGATGGTTAGGAAGTTAGGAAGAGCTGCAGTTGTCTGTGGAAGTTTTCCAGCTAATGCCAGTGCATGTGCAGGGCTTTAATCTGTTTGGGTGAGAGCAGAAAGGTTTGTCACACACTGCAATCGCCACCACTTTGCATTTTGCTGATGGAACCCATGCAAAGGGTGATGATCCTGAAAGAGAGGGATTTTCCACCATCATCTTTCACCAGGCTCTACATTTCCAAACTGGTACAGCTCCTTTGAACAGACACTTTTGGGAATGGTGTTGCTCAAGATGTCCCGAGCGCAGAGTAGAAAACACTGACTCCACTGTCTTTTCTCCTTTCTTTTTTAAGACTCCCTCTTTAGTTTTTTTCGTCTTGTGGTCCACATTACTCACAGACTGCAAACGATTCCCAAGGAAGCCACAATCAGTGGATTCTCCCCGTGTCTGTACAAACAGGACCTGCCGTGAGGTCGCCGTTTGCAGCCCGTTTTTGGCCGGAGCCATGAAGCCAATTCCCACACACGACCACCCCTCAGGAGGGCTGGGTTGGAGAGGACCAGCAAAGCTCCCGTGGTCACCTCCCAGGGCTTGGGCAACCAGTCCTGGTCAGTGAGTCAGGACATCTTTGACCACCCTGTGTCTGCCACGCCAGCAGGTCTAGAAGGGGATGATGCTCTTAAAGCAACATCGGGCACAAAGTAATGAGCAAAGAGTGAATTAGTGGCAAGCAGCGGGGTGCCCCAACAGCACCGTGGGGCTCAGCACCTCCTTTGGGGCTGAGCAGCTCAGCATGGCACTCACAGGGTGACAGAAAAGGCTCCTCAGCTGCAGGCAAAGTGCCACTGCAGCCCAGGGTTGTCTGGTGTCCAGCCCGAGCCGTGACATCAGCTCCGTTCCCCGCAGCCTCATCCCAGCACTGCTCATTTAGCCCCAGCATCCCGACGGGCAGAGTCAGGAGCAAAAGTTCTCCTCGTCCTGTGTGTCCTCCTCAGCGGAGCTGTGAGTCACTCGCCGCGCTGGCAGACGGGTGGAGGAGGCAAGGAAAGGTGCCACCAGAAACAATCCTCGTTTGTGCTCCGTGCCCCTGCACACAGTGGGACTTTGTTCTCCCACCAGCTTGAACCAACACAGGAGTCCCTCCTCCCCAGGCACCCCCTTTGCCAGACAGTAGGCAGAGGGAATTAGCCCTCACCACCAGAAGCGCCGGGAAAGATGGCAGGTTTGAGCCGTTCATAATCACGTTGGGAGGAGGAATTAATTTGGAGTTATCACAAAAGGTGACAGAGTTGTCTTGCTTATGAACTGCTGCTGACTCTGTGTGTACTGATCTGTCGAGGAGAAAAGAGCCAGAAGCCTTTATTGGCTTTGCTGTGCCTAGTGAAAGTGTCTGCCCTCTTCCACGAGATAAGTTCAGCCTTGTTTATTTTCATTTTAGCTGTTCGGAAAGCGCCGATCTGTGCCGTCCCAGACAATATCCCTGCGCCTTTAAAAAGGAAAGGAAGTGTGGTCCTGGCAAACACAACCGGAGCAATAAAATATAAATCTTTGTAATTGTTGTGGAGACAGAAAGCAAAACAAACTGTACTTAAGTACATTGTAAGAAAATGTCAGAGATTTGAGGGAATGGTCATTAGCATATGAAATCATTTATCTCCCCTGAGTAAGTGAGTTGGACGGAGACCAACCCATTTAATTTTCAGTATTTTTCCCTTTGGGATTTCTTGGAATGTCAGAACTACTATTTTTTCCTCCAGGAAAGAAGATTGACTTCAAGGCTGATGCTCAGAGGCCACAGGAGCAAGCTGAACACGGTGTCAGCTCCCCCAGCCACCCCCTGCACACGAGTGTGGAAAATGCCCTGCTCTGGATGGGGATGTCCCTGCGCCCCAAGCTCTCCTGCAGGCACCCCATCTGCGGTGTTACAGCCCATCCAACACCCAGGGACTCTTCCTGGCATTGACATCCAGCTCCTGAAACATCCCCTCCCGCCCACGAGGGTGTCCCCAGGGTGTTTAGTTTGCTGAAATGAAAATTACAGTTTGCTGGAGGTCTGCAATCCCCACGGCCACTGCGTGAAACCATCCCAGGAGCAGCAGGATCCTTTTAGTGTCACCTCAAACCACCCTCTGGCCCAGCTGGTGCCTTCCCTGCCGGGAAACTCGCCCGGAAAACACTGTCACAGACAGCCACATCTCTGATTCTGTGTCACCCCGCCAACCTCACATCTCCTTCCCTTCTTTCTTCAACATCTAAATCCTGGAGGGAGGAAGCTGTTGGGGAAAACGTGACGGGAAGCATCTCCACGCACCTGGTGACGGGTGAGGTATCCCAATACCCTTCAGTCCCCCCAGCATGGGCCCTGTCCCAGGAGATCCCAGGGACAGGGGTGGTTACAGCAGCTCGTGGTTACACAGCTGCCGAGCCGAAGCACACAAAGTTATTTGAGACACTTATGGAAACATTTGGGTGCCCTGAACTTCTCCCTGCTGGATTCTTGTCCCAGATGGGAAGAAAATGAAGTTCAGAGCTTCTGGGATTAATATAATCAGAGAATCTGAGAGGGAAAAATCTCATGAGTCGATTTGCTCCTTTCTTTGATGAGGGGGGTGTCTCCGAGGTTAATGAACTGCATCCCTCCCAGTAGGCAAAATGATCCCACCCGTGTTCCAGGGCAGAGCAGGCTTGGAGGTACCACGGAAAAGGTTTATTCTTTTAATTACAGAACAGGAAAATTGTGTTTCACCTCGCTAGCAAGGCTGTTGCCGGCAAGAAAGTACTGAACAGTACCGAATGCAAATATCTGGCTTTTTATTTTCCTTTTAATAAGGTGGTCAAAAGGTCTAAGGGGAAGCAGGGATTTTGGAAGTATGCACAAAGTCAACAGCGCAGTCAGCAATGGGATAGTAAGATTTCACAGCTCCGCTTTGATCAGGATTTCAGCAAAGTGAAGCCATGGCGCAGAACGTCCTCTGAACTGAAACCAAGGCAGGCTTTGTCTTTTATCTCAAATATCAGCCCCGAAAATTAGAATGATATGAAAATGCTGAACTCATTACATTTCACTCGCGGTTTCACCAAAGTGCTCCAGTAAGGGATACGGGTTCTTAATGAAGGTAAGGCTTTCTGGGACACTCTGAGTGCTTCGCAGGGTCTCTGCGGGAGCCAAAGAAGTCATTGTGTCCCCAAAATGTTTTACAATTTGAAGCTGCTGTCAGTTATTAATTGTCCTTGGGTTTTGGAGCATAGTGGTGGTTTCACTTTCTTTTCAGAAGACACAGATTTAGCCACTAAGAAGTCCAGTAAGAAGGGAATGATTGCTTTTTGCTTTTCAGCCTGATTACTTGTTTTCTCCTTCCTCACACTTTTTTTTTAGCCCTTTTTCATTATTTTGCTTCACTGCCAAAGTCCTTACGATGTTTGTTTGAACTCACACACGAGGAAAGGAAAACGCCCGCCCATCGTTTGAAGCAGGTGCTGCTCCAACACCCAGAGCTTGGATTGTACCTGGAGGTTGTGTTAGGGACTCATCTTCAGCAAATAATTACAGATGGATTTGGTGACACCTCTGGCTTTGTCAGCTCCAGTGGATTTGGATCAGGCCCCTGGTTGTATAAAAAACATCCATTTTAATCCTGAACACCAAAATGATCTCCACCACCTGCATTTCCATGGCTAAGTGGAGATAGCCCAGGGTGAAAGAACCTAAGCAGGCAAAATAAACGCGATAATAAGAATTTTACGAACAATTTCCTAAAGCATTGCCATTTTTCTAAAGCATTTTCTTCCTCTAAAAAGAATAATAAATAATAAATAGATAATTGAAGCTCAGAAATGTTCTTTGATTCCCCCTTATTCTTCTCAATGTGCAATTTCAGACAACAAAAACTCCTCCCAAGCACCCCCTTATCCAAACACCTGCAGAACCACAAGTGGCACAGAGGGAAGGGACAACCCCCAACCTGTGTTACTGCCCTGGTCCCAGTCCAAACCACTTGGATTTAATGGGAGATCAGACAGAGCTGGAGGTCGAGACCTGTTTGTGTAATTATCCCATGTCTGTTGTTCTTAGCAAAACCACAAGACCTCACCCAGGATGCTCCTGGTCCGTGAGGGTAACAGAGCAGAGCGAAGAGTTGTGTGAAATTTTGGGGTTTTTAAAGTAGAGTCTTCTAAATCTTCTCTGAACTTCACGCTCACCACCATGGTGGGGTTTGTTCCAAAGTCAGCTGCAAATTACGGGTGACAAAATCAAAAGCCTCCTTTGGGTTGCTCAGCCCGGCTGAGGGGAAGGATGCGAGCAGTGGGGAGAATCAGAGCCACCTCCAGCAGCGACTCAAAGCCAGGAAAAGCTCCTTGGCACAATTTGGAATCTAATCTTTGAATTTCATCGATGTCTCTGCACTTCAGTACCAGCCTAAACAATTACTGAGCACACCATGGAATATAAGGAATAAGATGGAGACAAAGCAAATTTTGCTGTCCCAAGGATGAGGAACTCTTCTTCATCACAGCGAAGAAACAAGGAAAATGGCGGCGGGAGTGGGTGGGATGACAATTCCAGAGACCTGGAGCAGGAAACAACCTTCCTGCATCCCAAACCCTCCCCTGACAGCAGCGCCATCATCACCCTTGGTTTCCCAGGCAGCTCTGATATCCCTGTCAGCTGATTTGCTTTGGATTTCACCCGAGCAAATGTCCGTGGAATGATGATTTCTATCTCACATCAGCACATTTTCAGGGAATGAAAGTCCTGCGCTGTTAAGTGGAACTGTTTGCACCAGAAATGACCCACATTCCCCCCACTGAGGAACAGAAATGGGTGCACTGTGCTTATCCATCCCCAATCAGCCCACTCAGCAAAATACCTGAGGAAGCATTTCACCAGTTACGCTGCTCAAACGCCCTTTGAGAGCTCAGTGATTGGCCTGGCAATGCTCCTGGGCAGAAAAAGAGCTTAAAATTGTCCTCTAAATGGAGCAGCTGGCAGTTTTCTCTGGTCTCCAGCTAGGAGGCATCCCCAAGGAGAGGAACAGGAGGAGGAAGGGTGGGACAGGAGGGGCAGCAGCAGTTTCAGAGCTGGTTTGCTCTGAGATGCACCCCCAGGTCCTGATCTTTCCTCCCCCCGCACCATCCCTCTCACAATGTGCCCGTGTCTTTCCCAGCATGGATTTTTCCAGCAGCTGCTCATTGACTTAAGGCCTCACTTCTAACTCCAAACCGAATCCTGAGGCGCTCCAGGAAGGTTATTCCAGCTCAAGGGGCACAACCACCCAACCGAGGCACAAAAACCACGGAGATGTTTATTTTGGGATGCCCTGGCTGCTGGTGACTAACCCCGCTAAGCCTTTGGCCCCGGGACGCAGCCTGGCTTGGGTTTTGCTTTTTGCAAGCTGGCAGGTGACACCACTGCGATTCCCTTTCCCACTGCAGGAGGGTTTTGTGCTGAGGACACGCTGCCATGCCGGGGGCTGGGTGCTGGGTCAGCAGGGAAAGCCAGAAGTTCCCAGGCCTCGGGCAGCTCCACATCCTGCCAGAGGGCCAGTGCCACACTGTGCTTTTCCAGAGGCATCTCGGGACACGAGGGTTCAGGGACGCCTTTCCCAGAGCTTCTCGTTTTTGAGCTTCCTGCTGTAATGAAGGATTATTTCTCCTCTTCACCTTCTTGCTGTAAAGGAGGGGCACTATCAGCTAGAACGGGACTTTACCTTGGCCACCTTTGGAAATTTTTCCCCTTTTTAATTTTTTTTTGCAAATTCACTGGTTACAGACCCATAAAACGACTTCCTACCTACACCTTCTCTTCCCACAACCTTCTCCAGTTTCTGGGTGAGGGAAGAGCAGCCCACCTGCTCTATTCCCCATGAACCCACCCCAGTTTTCACCCCTCACCACCAGCAGATCCAGTAACTCCCAGGCTGACTCTTGAAGCTGCCCTTGTCAGGGGGGTGTTGGAGACTGGGACAACCTGAAGCCTTCACAACCCTCTGTAGGGGGTGAGAAACAAGGAATTGTACTGGTTTTAAAGTGCATTATTTGTGGGGGTGGTGAGAACCTAAGCCTGGAAGGATCAGCCATAAAACACTTTATCTTTTCTTTCAGTAACAACTGGAACCTTCCATTGCATTGGAGGAATTTTATGATAATAAATGATACATTACTGAATTTAAGCTATTTTCGCTTCTTTCTTTTAATGAGGTGAGATTTATAAGAACCTCCCCATATTTAGGGGATCCACTTCAACCCTTGTTGCCTGCATGTTTTCCATGGCAGATGTGCTGACATGACCGAGCTTTGTCCTCAAGGGCTTCTCCACCATGGAAAATTTATTAATACTAATTAATGAATACCTTCATTTCCCCACTCCATTGTACAACAACGGCACAAAAGTGCTGACTTAACAAAGCAAAAGTTGAAAAATAAATTGAAATCTTTTTCAATTTCAATAAAACCACTCCCAGACTCACAGTTATGCCACGCTTGGAGGCTTTGCTGTGTCATTGCCTACAAATGGAAAATAAAGCCAATAACAGGGTTCTTTCTTTCCTTTGGCTTCTGTGGTCTTTGTGTCGTCAGTGTGGTGGTGACAGTCGATATTTTCCTCAGGAGCATCATGGTGGTTTGTGTTTGTTAAAGAGAGTTTTGTGTCAGGAGTTTGGTGACAGGAGCTTTTCATTCAGCTTCACTGCGGAAGCTGAAATGGTGATAATTCAGATTTTATGTTCTGTTCTCCATCCCCTTGGAGGCACGGAGAGGCAGGTGGCCAGGGGAAGAACAAGCTCAGGAAAGTGTTGAACATTTCCACAGTTTTGTGGAAATCAAACAGTGCTGGGACTGCACACATCCCTCTTTATCTCCTCCTACAAGATACATTTTTATATTTAAAAGAAAAGCAGCCTTCCAACCAGTACTAAATATTAATAAACATTAATGTAGGTGCCTTCTTACCTGAGCACAGGAGAATGTGCCAGAATTTGTCAGAAACCCACTGGGCTTTTTCCCTTTGGAAAAACCCTCACCCTCAGTAGGTAAGAGATGGATGAGATGAGGGAGCACTAAGGAATGGCATTTATCCCAGTGTCAGTAGAACTGTGCATTGCTGTGCTCCTCCCTGGTGTAAATCCATGTGTTGTTCCCCATTTACAAGAGTTTAGGGGGGTTTTTTCTCAAGTCCAAACTAACACTCTAAAATTTATTTCACTGTAATCAGCTTGGGTAGGGAAAAAATGAGGGAAAGAAAGGAAAAAGAAGCGGAGGAAAATTCCCATACAACAAAAACTCTGTGACAGCAGAATCCAGATAAACATAGGATGATTAAAAAAAAAAATACCTCCTTTGATTTTAGTTGGGTGCCATGGCTTTTCTGGCTTGGCTAAATGAGCTGAGAGCGAGAGCCGCCGTGCAGTCCCATCCCCTTCCAGCCCGTACAAACAGAGGAAGTGGTTTCCTGGGAACAAAACCCACATGAAAGTTTTGCTGATGGTGCTTTGCTTCCTGTCATTTCCTCCCCTCTCCACATTTCACACGTGAACCCCCCAGCAGGACAGAGCACCTGGTGCCCGGGTCAGATTTATCATCTCATCCGAAAGGAGAGGGCACAGCTCAGCATCCAGGACCATCGTCCCGGTCCCACCGCGCAATTCAGCGTCTCCTAGAGTGGCAGAGGTCAGGTCAGGTTTGTTTGGAATGGGATCCATCTGTAAGTGGTGGGATAAGAGCTAAAAGGGCTTTCTCCCCTCCACCAGCTCTGATCCGTGTCTTTGCCGCGGTGCCATGGCCATGAGGGCCTCGAGTCACAGGGATTGGTGTCTGCCCCTGTTTAAAGTGATGCTGTTGCTGCGTTTACTTTAATTTAAGAATTAAAAGGTGACTACATCAAGCTCCAAGGGGTTGGGTTTGAAAACACCCTTGGAGTAACCAAATATCTGCGGTGTTCCGGGCATTTCTGGCCTCACCTGGCTGCAAGCAAGGACCGCACGGGGATGGTGTTGTATTATCATTCTCCAGACCTTCCCAGTTCTTGTGCAATAAAGTAAAGCACAGAATCCTGGAATGGTTTGGGTTGGAAAGGACCTTAAAGCCCATCCAGTGCCACCCCTGCCATGGGCAGGGACACCTCCCACTATCCCAGGATGCTCCGAGCCCCATCCAGCCTGGCCTTGGACACTCCCAGGGATCCAGGGGCAGCCACAGCTTCTCTGGGCACCCTGTGCCACGGCCTCCCCACCCTCACAGGGAAGAATTCCTTCCCAACATCCAACCTAAACCGTCCCTCTCTTAGTTTAAAGCCAGGTTTTTAATATTTAAGACTCAAGGATTAAAATTCAGGTGCTTCCACAAGCGCATTTCCCAAATCATGGCAAAGATTAACAGACTTTAATGGGTTAAAACTCCCTTCTCCTGCGTCAAGGCTGCACCCAAAATAATGAATGGACTGACCTGAATGTGGCAGGAACCTTCATGGAGAAGAAGCATACCTGGTTTCTGAGGAATAATCTTAAACACCTTCAGTGTAGTTTAGTTAAGTGCTGTTTAGGGAGCCACTGGACATTTAAGGGAGCAATGAAAATAGTCTGATAAGACTGGACAAAATAATCAGGGAGCTCGTAGTCCAAAAATTCCTTTTGAAAATCAAAGCAACAATGCCTTTCATTAGAAAAGTGAGATATTTTGTTGTTTTGTTAATTGCTTTACGTTAAAATATTGTAAGCCTACATTTTGCAGAACCCTAAAGAATGACACAAGGGAAGGTTCTCTGCTGGACACCTCAAATGTTAATAAACTGCAGGTCTCCCAGTGGTTTATGTCTTGAAAATTAAGCCTTTAACATGTGTTTGAGGAGTCAAACTTCAGCTGTTTCAGTTAATTAGAAGGCTTACAAATTGCAGCTTAATGAATTCAGTGCTTGTTTATGTTAAACTGTCAAGGAGTTAAGCAAGGGAAAAGTGTGATTTGGGGAACATCTGATTGCAGCCCATGTGGAATTCCACATGTCAGAGAAGCTGGAAAGCATTTTATTGAGCCATTGTCTAGAATGTGAATTAATTCCCTACTACTTCATAAAAGGCTTCTTAGTAGGGCTGACAAAGGATTTATCATAATTATTGCTCTGGCCTGGATCATGATTATAAATGATATGTGCGTGCGCTTTGTTTATAAAATTCCCAGTTTGCAATTAAAACAAGCTGCAATTTGCTCTTTCCCTGCCTTCTCGTCAGCAGCTGAGCTGAAAATCTACCATTTGTTTTCAAAATTAATACCTGTCAAACATTTCTTTTGGCTCCACAGGGCCAGGAAAAGTGAAAAAGAAGAAATGTTTGAAAGATTTGAACAGAAGAGGATTGGTACCGAGCTGGTGGAGGATAAATGATGCTTCGTATTTGTTGGGACAAAAGCTGCAACCACTTTTCTGTGCGAGGCTGCTCCATTGCTGGAGCGCCAAATCAAACACCCTTTAATTATGTCAAGCACCAGCAGTTCGTTTGATTTTAATGAAATCACTTTGGAAGTTCCTGAGCTTGGGTTTTCTCTAAATTGTCACCGTGTTTGCATGAGGTTTTGGGGCAGGTGTGGATGCCACGTGCATGAAGGGGATGTGTTACATTAACAGGGTTTCCTGTGCTCCTCCAGGCAGTGTTTGGACGTGTTTCCAGTCAAGGAACTGAAAGAGTATCTCAGGATTGTCCTGGCCAAGGTGTGTTGGGTGGGGATTACGGAGCGGTCACACAGACGGGTGAGGACAAGGAATGAGCGTGAGCTGCAGCCCTGGAGTGGTTCCTGTGGGAAATCCTGAACTCTAGCGGGAGAAAAGACAACTTGGGAATAAATCAGGTGAGTTAAGGGTGAAATGAGAAGAGGGAGATGGCTCTCACACCTTGGGGTCATCACCACTACCAGAAATTTGGCATTCATACAGGCTGGAAATGAAGAGTCCCAGCCCAGGATGAGGTGTGTCCTCTGCTCCTCTCATTCCAGAGATGTAAATCCCTTAAATCCCTAACCCTGCGTGCTCCAATAATTATCACGCCCAGGTAATTCAGTCTGGACACCTCAAGTCCTCTGCTCTTCCTCCTTTTCACCTCCGTTGCCTCAGAGGTTTCTTTTACACCCCAAACTCTTCCCCAGGCCCTTCAGGATGCACAAGAGTCTGGGGGAGGAGTGGCTGATTTAGGATGGAACAGACCCACGGCTTTAACTTTGGAACAGACCCACGGCTTTAACTTTACAACATTTCTAGAATTAAATAAGTTTATCTCATATCTATGAAAAACAACTCAAAGAGGATATTCCAACTCCACTGAAACACTCAGTGGTAGAGGAACAGATATGAGTGGGGCTGAAAACAAATTTTTCACAAAATTTGATCCAAAGAAACATTTTGAACACAAAAAACAAAATCCATTTCAGTTCAGAATTTCAAGCTCTTAAATGTGCCCAATAATTTAAAGTCTTTCAAATGTAATTCTTCCTGCTTGATACCATCTCAGAGTTTGCAAGGAGAACCACAGCCGTGCTGGGCTCCACGAGTGCTGCAAGAATAAACAGCTCTGCAGACACGGCCAAGCCCACAAGTCACTCGTGTCACTCGTGGTTTTCCACAAAATTGCAGCCCATTCCTTTGGAAATTTTGTTTTAAATGCTGTTGCAAACACTAGTGGTACCAAGCAAGCCCAAAATCAATAGATGGCCCATTAAACAGAGCAACAGCCTATGGAAAAGCTTTTCCTCTCCCAGCAAATCAAATTCCCATTTTCCATTCACACAATTTGTGTGTCCTTGTGTTGTTTTTTGAAGTTGACTGTGCTGGATGGTGTTCAAACATCAATACATTTTTATCACAGGTTTTGGGGTAGGGTTTTTTGGTTTTTTCACATCTGAAAGTTAAAAGCCTAATGGGATCGCTGCACAGAGAGGGAATAGTTCCCGGGGAGGAAGTAATATATGATAAAAAGAAGGGTGTTTGATTTCAAAGACTTCTAACAGAAAGTTTCAGAAAGCCATGAATAGAAAACACTTACACTAATGCTGCCAGCCTACATTATGTATATCAAATAAAAATAGGGGAAAAAAGGTTCTTTTTTTAGCTCTTGGGGGAAATTAAAATAACATTCTTGTGCAGGAGAATATGCAATCGAAGCGAAGGCTTTGTTTATATTTCATACAAGGCAGGGAAAGGATTGTTGAATTCGCTGGAGCAAATCAAGCTGGATGCATTTCAATGCCCGAGACTGACCATTGCAGTGATCCTTGTGCTGGCCTTTATCCTGGTGCTGGCCTTATTCCTGAGTTATTCCTGCGTGGCATCACTCCCCACGCTGATTGCACTGATGGCCATCACCAGGGCATCAGACTAAACTCAGACATTAACTAACCCCCTTTTCATAATCTCAAATGTGTTTCATTTCTTCTCACTCCTTCGTTTCTCGTGTTTGATGTGAAGTTTTCCAGAGTGTTTTTCCTTGGTTGGGTTCCTAATTTTTTTCCCTGGAGACAGGATTGCATCCATCATCCTGAGAACATTTCGTGTCAGTTCCCTGTCCCAGTTCCATAAATACGTGTGAGTTCATAAACCTTTCAAAAGGCCAAGTTTTCTCTGAAACGAAGAAAGATTTTTAACACATGATGAAAGTGAAAAATAAGAGCTGTTTGCATGTGCAGTGTGAGGTTCTTGGGAGCTTGAGGCAGCTACTGGAACCCATGGAAATGTAAAATGGAGCTCTCAGTGTTGTTCCTGCTGGATGGTCCAAGCAGAAACACTTGGACCTTCTGAACATCAAACAAAGATTTCATCTCTGTGGAAACATCCCGCAGGGAAAATCCACTTCTGCATTCAACCAGCAGAAGTTGTGCAAACCTTGGCCCAGACTGGGATGTGAGCTTGCAGAGAAGCTTTATATCTCACTTATTCAAATTTTTAAAAATGTATTTACTTCTTTTCCCTTTCTCAGCTTTGTTTCTGAGCAAGGCTGGCTCAGCCAGTCCTGTGTTTGCTCCCCAGCCAAATCCCACCGGGAGGTTTTCCTCCCCCAGGACACATGGGATGCTCAGCTGTGCAGAGTCCAGAGAAGTGGTGGAGTCACCATCCCCAGAAATGTCCAAAAACCATGTGGATATGGCCCCTGAGGACACAATTTAGTGGAAAACGCGGTGGTGGTGCTGAGCTGAGGGTTGGAGCTGAGGATTTTAGAGCTCTTTCTCAACCTTAATGATTCTATTGAGCAGCATCAGCCCCCACGGGTGCAACAAGGTAGAAAGGGGGAAAGGAAAGGTGTGGCTGTATTCCAGAAATCAGGATTTGTCCCTGGATGGCAGGACAATCATTCCAGTGCATCCCACGTGCACATCCTACCAAAGTGCAGTCACCGAATTAAAATACGCGCAACTGCTTTTCCGCAACGATTTCCTAACAATGTTTGGCTGGTATTTATTTGTTGGAGCGTTTGAAGAGGGACTTTTATCCATGTGAATATGGGTATTCATCATGGAAATGAATGTATTTATTCTGTAGAGGCTCACCCTGCCTCTGCCCCACTCCTGCAGTTACTTGATAGGAATGTGACAAGAGGAAATTGAATATAAAGTCTACTGGACAGCCAATAAATCAGGCTTATATCTTTCTCTCTACCTCAGACAGGAAGGAACCCAGCTATTTTTAAATCTCTGGTCCATAGAACCAGCCAGAGCTGGTTCTCCCTGTTAAAAATGAGGAAAAAAAAAAACAGAAAAGAAAAATAGGCAAGATTTTAAAAGTCCTACAATTTGTTTACCTGGCCACGTAGCTCCGAGGGCATGGCCTCCCCTCGCAGGGGGGCACAATATCCCAGCCAAAACCCGCTCAAGGACCGATGTCAGCTCCAACACAGGGCACATTCATCAGCCCTAACCAAGAGCTGCATGAAACAGAGAGCAATAAAAAACTTTTCAGACCCCTGCCAGCCCCGAGAGCGCTGGTCACGCTGCTGGAGCCACCGTGCCCAGGTGTGACAAACCCTGGGTGCCGGGCAGGCTGCGGCACAAGGCTTTTAAATCCCATCTCTGCAGCCCGGAGCGGTGCTCTGGAGCCGCTCACTCACACATGACCTCGCGGGGCTGCCGGGGAGGAGGGATTCATTCCAAGCAATCCCCCAGCGCGAATCTCTGCTGATTAACATTTTCATTTGTCTTCCTTTAACAAGCGAGTTACTGCTGATGAGGAGACGAGGGATTCTTAAGTTTCCTAGAACTAAATTAACTATTCCTACTCGATCCGCTCTGGCTGAACTCACGTTATATTGCCCTCAAGGCTGCTAATTTGAAAAATGCTGTTGGATATTTTTTTTTTTGTAGTTTATTTTTTTTTTCCAGTGTTCCTGATAGGGATCCAAGTGCTAATAAGGAGCTAAGTTACATTTCTTGGTAAGATTTCTTAATTGCCCGTGTTGGCTGAAACTTGAACAGTTCAGAGATCCTGTTGATTGTGTCGGCCTGAATATTATTACATGGAAATCCCTTCAGGATAACTGCAGCTTTCGTTGTATCCATTGCATCATCTTCCTAACGTTGTTCAAACCCAGAGCTATAACAATTTTGTGGATTGGAAGGAAATTAAGTGTATCCATAAAGCTGTGCCTCTCCAGGACGGACTGCACTGTCTTAGAACCATGGAGTGGTTTGGGTTGGAAGGGACTTTAAAGCCCATCCAGTGCCACCCCTGCCGCAGGCAGGGACACCTCCCACTGTCCCAGGCTGCTCCAAGCCCCGTCCAGCCTGGCCTTCGGCACTCCCAGGGATCCAGGGGCGGCCACAGCTGCTCTGGGCACCCTGTGCCAGGGCCTGCCCACCCTCCCAGGGAACAATTCCTTCCCAATATCCCAGTCTAACAAAATGGTTTTTGGTCATATTTGCTCCATCACCTGGATAAAGCTTCCCAATGTTTTCAAGGAAATATTTCCCAGTGTGTAATTAGCCCCACAGACAGCTCACATATTTCAGGACAGTGTGGGAGAATTTCCTGCATCCACGAGCTCAGAATCAAGGGGCTCAAGATTAACAAGAAGCTCTCTGATTTTTCTTGGCAAGAACACCAATTAAATTCACACTGTAAGAGTGGAAATTTAAGTTAGATGTATGGAAGAAATTCTTCCCTGGGAGGGTGGGCAGGCCCTGGCACAGGGTGCCCAGAGCAGCTGTGGCTGCCCCTGGATCCCTGGCAGTGCCCAAGGCCAGGCTGGACAGGGCTGGGAGCAACCTGGGATAGTGGAAGGTGTCCCTGCCTGTGGCAGGAGGTGGGATGGGATGGGCTTTAAGGTCCCTTCCAACTGACCCATTCCGTGATGATTCTACGACAGGATTTTCAAAACAAGCAGCTGCAGCAGGACACGGCCCCAGACGTGTCCCCAGATGCTCATCCCCAGGCAAGCCACGGAAATCAGCCAGGCCATGGGGTCAGCCCCATCCCCACGGCCGCAGTGCCTCAGCAGAACCTGCCACTGCCAGCGGAGCTCATTTAAAACGCGCCTTTCCTACACATATCCCTAAAAAATCCCAGCCTTCAGACAGATCATCCGTTACCCGCGTCACCAGCAGCTCCAGAGGCCATTTGTTCCCTTTGAAAAATGGGGTCTCTGAAGGGACAGTGTTCTCCCCAAGCCGCAGCTCTCCCTGTCTCATTTATCAGCTCATTAAGAACGCGGCTGGGCTCGGTGGGGCTGGTGCAGGAGATAAGACACATCAAGCAGCAGCCCGTGACAGGAGGAGCACGAGAGGAGAGCCCTGGCCGGGCTGACGGGACTCAGCTGGCCTTTCCTCCCCGTCCCCATCCCCATCCCCATCCCCATCCCCATCCCCATCCCCAGCTCCACCACGAATTCCCACCTAGGGCTGACTTTCCTGGCTGCTTTGAGACGACTCTCACTCCACTCACGATGAGACTTCTTATTTGTTTTCATCCTCTTTTCAGGAAATGCATGGTTCTCTCCCTCACTTGTTAAAACTGGTGCGCTCTCACCGTGCCCCTGCAAATCCAAATCCTTGCTCCACCAGGGAAATGTGTTTTTCGTTTTCCCAGTGTCAGATTCTCAGAAGTGATTTCTGTATAAACTTTCCACCCTTCTTCTCCTGCTGTTTTCTGTCTCGTGTTCAAAAGGCCTTAAAACCGTGTCAGTTTTCTGTTCCCTTCTATGGCACAACAACCTTTTTAGCAAATCTCATCAACATCTCTGCTGAAGATGCATTTATAACCCGCTGCTGTTGGCTGCATATTTCCTTCTTGTTGGGTAGGCACCAGGAGTTACAACCCACAAAGCCTCTGAGATCACTATAAACATTAAAAATATATAATGGATAAAAATTCTCTTTCTTGCCGTATTTTGTTATTTTCAGTATTCCCTAAACCAAGCAGGCATGGCACAAAATTGATGCTAAATGGAGATTTTACAGGTTATTTTTGGAGATGAACCAAACGTGAGTTAATAAGGTATTTAAGGGTCTCAGGAATTTTGTTCCTGTAATATTTGCTGGGTTTTCCCACACCTCCCCTTCGAGATGAAAATCACAAGAACAAGAATGATTTTGTCACTCGATTAACAGAAGTTTTCAGCCTTCTGAACTCTGCTGCCTGCTGTGACTGTGGTTGGATCTTTTAATCTCCTTGTCCTTCACTTTCCACTCCAACAGTAAACTCGGGATTTTATCACTGCTGTGACAAGAAGTAGGTTTGAGGTTTCAAAACATGAAAATGCTCATTTTTTTTTTTGGTTTGTTCTGTTAAACTTTGGGTTAAAAAAAGAAACTTTCCTCGTGGGGGAAAGAGAGTTGCTGGCTCTCCTCATTATCCAGGGCATTCCCCATCCATCCTCCTGCGCTGGGACTTCGCACTCCCAGCCCCTGCCCTGTCCTGCAGGTGATGCTGCCACGTGAGTGCCACGTCCGTGCGGCACAATTTGCTCCTAAAGTGTCAACAGGTTCCTGCAGAGTGAAAACTTCAGCTCAAAAGCAGTTCCATCCTGAGCCTTCAGCCTTCCTGCCACCATCCTGACTGCCAGATTCCCACTGCTATGTGAGGATCAGAGCTCACATAATGCCCAGCTTTGTTTTTCCCGGTTTATCCTTGCTGTCGGTGACTCCGGTGCTCCCGAGGGTTTATTCCCCCGTCTCCTGGATCTCTCTCTCTCTTTTCACATTCATTTTTCACCCCTGTGCACAGTTCCTGGTTGGGTGGATGAGATCACGGGCCTGGCAGTGTTGTTTTTGGACAGCCTCTCACCTTATCAGACGGGAGCAGAGTATCCCCTCTGCCCGGCAAAGCCGCACAGCTGGTGAATTCTGCTTTTCATGGGAGCTCTGTTCCCAAAAACTCTGGTAACTGAGTGGATTCGTGTGTTTGTTTATTGACCTGAGCATCTGTGTGGTGAGAAAATGAGGTGATGAGCCCCCTGTCCCCAGGGCTGGGCGCTGATGAGCTTTCCTGCCCCAAGCCCCCTGGGAAGCAGCTCCAACACATTTATTTGGGAGCCTGGGAAGCGGGGAAGGAAAGCAGCCGGTCCCAAGAGTGGCCGTGGTGTGACAGCACCTGCAGGGTGATGTTTTTCTGTCATCTGCTTGGCCGTTCCCAAACGCTGGGAATTAGAGCCAGCCAGACAAACAAGGGGGAAGGGCTTTTATTTTTTCCCCCCATTTGGTCAGAATTGGAAACCTGGAGAAATCTTTTCCTGACTCTGAGGGTAATGCTGGGTGTGCTGCTGTTCCCTGTAAATGGGAGAAATTGGGAACACACCACATAACCCTGTGACTTCTTCAAACTTCTTTTCTAAAGAATGAGAATCAGAATATTTCTCCCTCCCTTTCCCTTCAAAAAGATCACAACCCTCTCGCTGGGGCAGCATTTCAGCTTCCAGTGCAGCTCTCTGAAGGATGAAAGGGTCTAGAGCAAGTGATAATCTAATTTATTAGCACAAGGGTTGAGAAAGGGAGAGAAGAAAGAGAAATGAAGGAGAAAATAAAAGGTGGAAACCATAAAAAAAAATGTTCTTGTACTGAACTTCTCAAATCCTTGTGGCAGCAGGTCCCACCTTGAGGGCTAAACTTAACTTGCAAGTCCATTTTTAAATGCCACAAGCTCTCTGGTTTGGGATCCCCAGAGATCTCCAGGCAGAAAAACAGCCTTTAATGTACCAAACCCCCTTTTATTTCCATATCTTAATGAGTCAAAACAGCAAGGGCTGACGGTGAGTCAATCCTGTGAATTTTATTCCAGTTAGCAAAGGAAACCTCTGTCAGATGAGAAGTTTTTGTGGTGTTTCTAAAGAGTTCACCTGACATTCAGCAGAGGCAAAGCTGATTTAGTAGGAACAGCATGTCTGGGGATGAGCCAGGCAAACGTGCTCCATCACCTGCCTTCAGCCGGCACCTCCGACTGGCATCCCACCAAAAGCGTCCAACATTCAAAACATTCCCTTGTTTTTCTTTAGAGGTTTTTTTTCCCTTTCAATTTCTTCACTTCTAACTCCCAACCAACTTGAGAAGAGCCCAGAGCAATGTCAGAGACAAGAGCACACTCTTCACCAGGAACAGGGGGAGAAGAAAATCAGAGCATGTTTTCAAACCAGCTAAACCAGTTCCCAATATTTGTCTTCTGTGATGCACCAGTTTCATTTTTCTAAGTGAATGGCTCGTTCTCTCTTTGAAACCCACTTGCCAGGAAGAAGATTGATTAAATCAAAAAGACACCCCGAGAGCCAGGATTTGGCCAGCTGATGAACTGTCAGAAGCTGAGGAAGGTAGAGGATGATTTCTAGTCAGAGCTAGTGAAAAAGAGGGGGAAAAGCAGGGAAAGTTTAAGAACAGGATTGACTTAAAGATCACCTGAAGTGGTTGATTGCGCCCGTGTGAAATCCCCCACTGCCATTTTCTACACAATCTGCACCTTTTGAAGAAAAACCTAAAACTTCCTCCCAAAGGTGGGTGACTTGGTTTCCGTGTTAGAGCCTGCAAAATGTGAGTCCTACAGCACCTGGTGCAGGATCAGGGATCCTGACCTGACTGTTACACCAAGGTTATGGCTGCAGCTCTGCTGAGCCAGGCTCTGTCTGCAGAGGAGAGCGAGGTTACAGCTACTCCGGGTAGTAAATCTACTAAGGCAGCACTGCTGGTATTCCGTGAGATAGCAGCCAAGGGAATCTGATTTCTTCTCTGTTGTGCTGGTTTCTTAAAGCATTTATAACCTTTAATAACCTTTTCCATTGAGGAATGGAGGGGGAGAGGTGGGCACCGACCCTTCAGCCATTGTGGGACCTCCAGGCTCCTCTGCCCCCAAGCTTTGAGCACTCAGAAGCAGCACAGGAAACAGACTGAAGGGATTTACTCCCGTAAGTAGTTTGGTGTGTGTGAGAAGAGAGGCATCACCTCCGAGCGTGAGCTCAGGGAGGCAGGAGACTCCTTGAGCCCAGCCCAGCGTCCCCCGTGGGGTGGCTGGAGGGGAAGGGGGACGCAGGAGACCAGGCCCTCACCCTTTAGGACAGAGAGAGGAGCGCTGAGACCTCCCTGCTGCGGGTTCAAAAGGCCGAAGGGACTGAACCCCAAGCTGATTTATTTGCCCTCACTTCCACAGGCGCTGGAAGATCCCAGACCCAGCCAGCCCCGTGAGGGGACAGGGCCGCGCGGGCTCTGTTCTACCCGGTGTCACCATAAGAGGGATCCTTTCGCCTGTCCCCGGAGGCTCGCCTGACATTTCTCTTGGAAACGAAGCAAACAAAGCCCTGTGAGTTGAGTGAAAGTGCAATTACACAACGCTTTGAAGCGCCCTGCTAATCCTCTCCTCCCTGGGGACGTGAGGCGCGGCTTTGTGCGGTGACAGCCGCGGAGCTTCACCCAAATGTTGGCGCTGGCTCCGAGCAAAAGGTGCCGGAGGACCTGCGGCCTCAGGACAGCGCTGTGCACGTGGGCAGAAAGCGGCCCAAAAACCCTGCCCAACAAAACAGTGCTTTGCTTCTACTGTGAGTGAGGAGGAAGAACCCCAGAGAAGGAGGAGAAACCCCAGCAATGAGGCAGAAGCACCAGGACTGGTGATGTTTGTGAAGTCCATCTCACCTCTTGGCATGGAACCAAAGAAAGCTGTGCAGGATTGTGGTCTCCACACTGTTTTAGGATACCTCAATGCAGGTCCCTCATCCTCAGCTTCAGGATGCTCTGAAGAAGAATAAGGCCCCGTGAGGCTGCTGTGGGCCATAAAAATCCTGTCTTCAGCTCAGAAAGGAGCTGGGGTTTTGCCTCCTGCCTTCCACCAGCTCCCTCTTGGACCTCAGGGATGCAAAGACAGCAGCAAATCTTGGGGCTCTCAGAGGGCCCGGGGAGAGGCGTTCCCACCTGCCTGCAGCACCTTGGCAGAGTTGCTTGTCCCAGTCTATTTACACAGCCTTTCACGCTCCTGATGTCAGCGTGGAGACGTGTTAATAACCCAATTAAACTGTTCACCCAGCTATGGCAAATCCCAGCGCTCGGGGAAGGCCGGCGCGTTTTGCTTTGTAATTCTTGGGCCGCGTTGCAGCACGCAAAAGCCACGTCCTGGTGGCTGACACGTAGCCTCATCTCGTCCCCACAGGGGTCTCGTGCAGGATTGAGTGCACTTAGCAAAGTGCTAAGATTTAAAGCTGGATGGACACGTGAACACCACCAGCGCTTCCTGACCGTGTTCCCCTCCTCAGGAGGACGGGGACACGCGAGGGCGCGAGGTCACGTTGTGAAGCATGGCAGAAGGTGCTCGGCTCGTGGCTTTCAGAGGTGAGAAACACCAGCTGCCCTTGGCAAGCGGGCTGCAAAGGATCCAATTCCCATGGCAAAGGCACTGGATGGATGGCAGCAGAGCCCAGTGGCTGCCCACTGCTGGGGGAGAGTGCAGGGCGTGCGTGGCGCTTCCCACACGGGCTGTGGCTGCGGGAGGCAGCGGGACGAGGGCTCAGGGCTGCCTGGGCTTGCCTGTGCAAGGCTGTCTGACTGTGCCTCTGCTTTCCCAGCCACCACAGGGAGGCAGGAATGCTTCCCTGCCCCACTGGGAGGCTCCAGGCGCTCCTGTGCACGAAGGGATCCCCAGCGTGGAGCTCTGTTCTGCAGCGGTGTTTGCTGGAGAAGATGAATGTCCCTCTGTCACTGTCCATGGCTGTCACCCCCTGGATGTGAGCAGCCTGTGGAGCTGAGTGTCCATATATCCACAGCCACAATGGATCCAGGTTTATATCTCAGTGTATTGGCCACAAATATTTGAGTGATGTGGTTTGCATTTCCTTTAGATCGATCCAGCTTCCTTCTGATCAAAACCCATAAACTCAGGGTGCCCTCAGCGCTGTCCCCTGAGCTATAAATTTAATCCAAACTCCTGCAAGAGCAAAGAAATTGAAAATTGTGTTACATGGTCCCCCTAGAAGGAAAAAACTCCCCTCCCAAGAGTCCTTAAGCTTGGATTTAACTGTGGGCACTTTTAATGCCAGCTGGGATCCCCAGATCTGGAAAACACATCCACAAAGCTGGAATTCACCAATTCACTCAAGGGCTGTTCCGAACTGGGACCAGCTTAAGCTCGTGCTTAAATATTTTCTTGAATCTAAGCCTGTGTTAGTGGAAAAGTCATTGTTCCGTAGTAGATTTTTATAGGTCTGTGACTTTGGGGTAGTTTTAGTATTCTCAATAGGTTTTTTCTTTGGATGGCTTCCTCCACTCATCATTAATATCTGGCGTCAACTGTCTTTCTTTCTCATCCATTCCCAGAGACAAGGAAAAATTTTCCCTTCTTTCCACGGATGTATTTATGTTCCCCATGGAAATTCCTCTCTGTGATATATGAACTATTTTCAGAGAAGTTTAGCAAAGCCTAAATCACAAAGGGGAAGAAAACCTCCTCGGCTTGAGTTCATGAGGGGAAAAGTTGGGATTGCAGTGACCTGTAGTGTGAATTTTTTCTTGAGTTTAATTGTTATTTCCATTCAAATCCCTTATATCCTTAGCCATAAATAACACTGCTGAATAATCCTTAATTTTTTGTCCCTATATCTGCCTCCCATAAAATTAGGAGGGAATATTTAGGATCTGCCAAGATGACAAAGTGCCCTTTATGGTGGCCGAATGAAAGGAAGAATATAACTTTGGGAGAAAGCAACATGCTTTCCTTCAGCGTAGGATTTCCTCCACAGAGACATCATCACAGACTGTCAGAAGCTGGGCAGCTCTCCAAAGGTTAGAGACAGGGCCAAAACTTACAATTTCTGCTTTGCACAGGGCCAGTTCTGTCTCGGAGATTTTAAAGGCTGTCTCACCACAGCTGTGAAATTCGGAGCTCGGCGATTGCGGCTCGCTCACGGTGTTATCTTGCCAGGCTGGGATGGTTCCCATCCAGAGCTGCACAGGCTGTTCCTCGGGAACTAGCTGGGAATTGGTTGTAAAACTGGTTGGGAATTGGTTGTAAAACTGGTTGGGAATTGGTTGTAAAACTGGTTGGGAATTGGTTGTAAAACGTGGATGGCAGCAAGGACACAGCCCAGTCCTGGGAGATGACGCTGCTGCAGCCACCATGGGAAAGCTCAGCTCCACATCCCTCTGCCTCCCTCCGTCCTCTCCCACACCAAACCACCCCAAACCCACTTCCTACACAACCTCCCTCCTGCAGAGCCGAGTGTGGTCCCTCAGCTGGGCATGAACCTCCCTGCTGGGCAGCTGAGTCACCTCAGTGATGCTGGGGTGGTGTTGTGTGAGGCAGGGACGCTGGACTTGGTGTGAGAGCTGGGTGGAGGCACAGGAAGGAGCGCGGGCTTGGACATTCCACACGCGAGGCTTCCGTGGTCCGTAAGGTCACCCTCTGGGCCGGACACCACCCGGGGTCAGCTCCCACGCCTGCCTAAGCCAGGGAGAGAGGCCAAGCTCTGCTCAGGCCACCCAGGAGAGAGGTTCTGCTCTCAGAACCCGAAGGCTCCCTCACCAGCTGAGGGTGTAGCCGCCCCAGACAGAAGGTGAGCGATTCACCTTCAATCCCACAGCATTCCTTAAGAACAGAAGGAATCACCTGGAGAGACAACCCTCGCTTTGAAAAACCTCCACATCCACATCTCTGTGCCACAGCCACAGGACTGCAGAACCCACACGGGACTATGCGCAGCCGTGACCGCGGATTTGCGTCCCAGCCCTTTCCAGGGGATGCAAAGCAATCCAGGGAGACCCTGAGCCTGGGAAAGGTCTGCACAGTCCAGCCCAGCTCTCTGGTGGTCGCCCTCTGGGCCACAGCGGAGCTGCCGGTCTTACCCTGGCTGGGGCAAAGCCAGCCAGGATTTATGGGCTCCCAGTGCTGCTCCGAGCCCCCAGACGAACACACAGGAACCCCCGGTTCGTCAGCTCACTGATCCTTCCCAACCTTAGGAAATCAGAGGAGATGGATTTTCCCTCAGACATCATTACTGCAATAAAGTTTGGGAGGCAAACGCACAGCCCCTGGCGCTGATCCAAGGGAGTAAGCCTGGGATAGGTTTTCTTTCAAGAATTCCAACTCATTCATGTACTTTCTTAATGATCCAAAGTCTTCCAGGAATTGCCTTTTAGCTTCAGCTCCCTTTCAATATTTGTCATGTGTGTCAAAGTTGATTCTTCACGTTTCCTCTGCAGTTTCAACGTTCTCAAGGAGAAACCTCATTCCTTAGACATTTGAAAGATATTTTTCCCCCCCGTCGACTTCTTTTTTTTAGTGGAAGGAAAGAAGATGCGTTTTAAAGCAAGCAGGGCTAAGAGCAGAGGGAACTGTGTCTCATTTGGAGATGCTAACGAAGAAACCTTAACAAATGACTGGAAAAGGCCATGGAGTCACTAATTCCTCATTAATAATGGAGTCACTAATTCCTCGTTAATAATGGAGTCACTAATTCCTCGTTATATTTGGATAGACAAGCAACAATCTACAGGCAGTGACCACTTGTCCACCACTTCTGGGTTCTTGGAAACCCCGAGCAAATGCCCTGCACCAGCTGTCCCCTCTGAGGAGCAGGAATGGGAATGAAAGCCTCCCTTCACCCAGCTTTCCTCACAACCTACCTCCACCCTTGGAAACTCCAGGAAAGGCCAAAAGGTCTCTGCTGAGCCACCAGGGTGGAGTATGACTAGTCCTGTCTTGATGGAAGACTTGACAAGGGCAAGGCAGAGAGGGCAAGGCTGGGAGGCCAACCCGACAAACCCCACTCGGTGCCTGCCCAGGCAGAGCCTGAGTGTTGCAAATTAAACACTCAGCGAAGCTTGGCTGAGCCCCGAGAGACAGAACCCCCTCCAAACGTCCCCTCCTGCTCCCCTTGGCTCCAAGGAAGGAGCTTCCACAGCCAAGAGCCCTCTGGAGAGGTGAGAGAGCACCTGGGATTTTTGGATTTTGGATGGGATTTTTGTTTTCCCCAGCAACAGAAATCATGTATGGGTACAATAAGAATTAGATCAGGAGACTTCAAAGGGCTGAATCACATCTCAGTCTGCTCTTGGGCTGGCTCTGCTCAGCCTCAAGCCTTATCAGGCAAGTTTGGCTGCGTGATTGCATTTCACACTCTGAACACAATTATTTTCTCAATTGTGCATAAACTGTGCCTACAGCTTTTTGCCACTCGCTTTTGCCAACAGCTGACCCGTTGATGCTCAAGCGAAGTAAAATATCTCTGAAATTAGCTAAGAAAATAAAACTGGGCAATCAAAGGCTTCGAGACAGGCAGCAAAGCAGTGCAGAGCAGCAGCTGAGTGCCCTGCTTTAAGCTTTAACTTAGCCTGCTACTATTTACCCTCATTAAATCCAGAGTCATCTGGCTTCGTTTGGTTTGCCAGAAATTTGCTTTAGGATAATTCAGATCAGAGTCACCAGGCTTTCCCCCACCACCACCTTTTTAGGACAGAGGATAATAATAGAGGATTTTTTTTTTCCATGAAAGCACATGCAATTTCCTCTCTAACCATCCAAAACAAATAATCAGGAGATTTCCCCGTGTTTACAATGGGTCTTTCTACTGACCTTCCCTGCAAAGCACTTTAGGAGAAATCAGTGAAAAATACTCCATGAGAAGTGGGTCACAATTGCTGTTATTGTTGCTCAGAAATTATGTAGCGTCTAATCTGAAACCAGACACAACAACTGAGGGCTTCTCTTTGCCCTTTTCATAACAAACCAATTATATTTAACAGTAAGTACAGTTAGATGGGAATAGATCTGGTTTGTACACAGAGACATCGCATGTTTATTAATAATCTTTGTGTTTAGGGTTTAGACCGGTTCCAAATCTGAGCTGTGGCAATGCATAAAAACTTTTCTCTTGGCATGGCTGAGTCACCGTGACTGACTTGGCTCTGCCACTCTGTTTGAACAACCATAATTACATCGGTTTAAAACCGGCTACATGAGCCTCAGTCAGGAGCAAAGCAAAGACGCACGAAGTTGAGGGTAATTCTTTCAGATGTCGTGGGCAAAGAGATTTATTCAGCCCCTAATTTGAGGAGTTTTGACAGACCTCTTTATCTTTTACCTCACTGGGCTGCTTTTAAATCACATCACTGGTGGGGATTTGGGAGTTCTTGCTGTGAATCCTCAGCGCAAGGAAACCAGGGATGCCTCACCTGCGCTGCCAAGAGCAGGCTGTAAGGGAAATAAAAGCAGCTTTTGGGGTGAGTTTAGAGAGGACAGTTTAGGCAAAGGTTGCATTTGCTGCAAGTGAAATTCCACCTCCCCTAATTCCCTAAACCACAGATTTTATCCAGCTCCTCCACATGTAACCAAAGGGTGATTTCACTAAAGCTTGAGCCTCAGGTGGTTGGGAGTTTCAGCCCTCTGAAGCTGCTTTGTGTCCTGGCAGATTCTGGAGGTGATTTTGATGGCCAGCTCAGAGCAGGAGTTGAGCTATTGTGTGACGAGTGCTGATGGAGGTGAATCTATGCAAAGTGCCCTGCCCAGCTTTGCATGAGTAGGGACGGAAAGAGATCCCTGGGAAACAGAATCCTCACCTCTGAGCTTTCATGTTTGGGGATGTGATTGTGAAATGTTGAGCAGTGCATGCCAGGAGCTGCAGGTCCGTGTTGTCCTCAGGACTCAGATCTCCGTGATGGAAATGAGGGAGTCTCTCTGGTGAGCTCAAAAAACACAGTTTGAGGCTGAGCACAGAGTGCCTGCTCCTTCAGGGACCTCCAGGTGGGTCTCACTCTTGTGGAGCTGTTAATGAGACAGGGAGAAAGATCACAGGATCATGGAATGGTTTGGGTTGGAAGGAACCTTAAAGATCATCTCATTCCACCCCTTGCCATGGGCAGGGACACCTCCCACTGTACCAGGCTGCTCCAAGCCCCGTCCAGCCTGGCCTTGGGCACTGCCAGGGATCCAGGGGCAGCCACAGCTGCTCTGGGCACCCTGTGCCAGGGCCTGCCCACCCTCCCAGGGAGCAATTCCTTCCCAATATCCCATCTAAACCTTTCTCCTTTCAGTGTGAAGTCATTCCCCCTTGTCCTGTCACCCCAGGATGAAGAACCCCACTCCAACTTCCTTGTAGCCTTTTCAGATACTGGAAGGTGCTGCGAGATCTCCTCACAACTTTCTCTTCTCCAAGCTGAGCAGCCCCAACATTCTTAGCCTGTCTTCACAGAGGAAACACTTTTTTCCCCTTATCAACTTTGTGGCCTCCTCCGGACTTTTTCCAACATCTCCATGTTCTCATATTGGGGGCACCAGAACAGGATTCCAGGTGAGGTCTCAGGAGAGCAGAGTAGAGGGGCAGCATCCCCTCCCTTGACCTGTTCTCGGGTTGTTTTTCAGGTGGAACAGGGAAGGGCAGCACTGCAGCTCTCCTCCATTTAACTCCTGCAGGACTCTCATGAGCACCCAAGCCAGCCCTGCGCAGCTCAGCGTGCAGAGAAAGGCACGACAACAAACGAGAGAAAGCAGAGATGATGAAACACAACCTTTTCTATTTTATCTGTTTACCTTGAGGGAGGTGGATGCTTTCTGGTGCCCAGTCATCACTTCTCGTTGGGTTTCTGCTGTGCTGGTGGACGGGCGGAGCAGCGGCTGGGACACGTGGCAGGACAACGCCAGCTTTTGCAAGGGATGAAGAGCTCCTTACGCACTGTGAGATCCCAAATCCATCACATGGAGCTTAATGAGGGGGCTGAGCCAGTCCAAGTACAACTGTTTAACAGTTTATTTTAACCATCCAATGAGAGTGAAACAACTTTAAAGGATTCATGCTGCCAGCAATCTTTCCCTTTTTTTTTTTTTTTCTCTTCCCCTCCTTGCATGGCATTTGTTAGAAATCAGGATTTTCCTTAACTAAGTCTTGTGGTCTCCTTAGCTTTGTTTCTTAACAGGGTTGTCTTTATGTTAGTTTTCTTTGGCTTCCCAATAGAAGAGTAACAGATTTCTTTTGAAGTTTTTATTGATGAATGAGCTCCTATAAATAACTCTCTGTGGCAGCAGCTTGATCTCAGAGTTTACTCTGGAATAATAGTAGCAATGGGAATGGAGGAAATTTATGGCAGCATGACATGAAATAGTTTAATGGGCTTCATACTGTTTAACTTAATCTTTACAGATGTAAAAACAGAAATACAATTATTTTAACAACTATTATTACATATTGCTCTTCTAACGAAAACAGAAACTTAGTAAGCAATTGGAGATAGGCAGTGAGGAATTAAGGGGTCCAGCTCACTGCGGATTCGGGAATTACCGCGTTGGGCAAGTGGATTTGCAAAGCTTCATCTGGAGAGCTGTGGGAGCTCCGAGGTGGCCAGGAAGGATGGGTCTGCAGGTGGGATTTGGCGCTGCCATGGAAAGCTGAGTCACGGGATGAGGATGCTGGAAGACGCTAAAAACAGTGGAAGTGGCGGAGCTCTGTCTTTGGAAGGAAAAAAACCAGCCCTGTGTTTTGCTCCATGCCCCCTTATTTCACCTGTGTGCTTGGTGAGGAGCTGATCCCAACCCCACCCACGGCAATCAGGGATACCTGGACACATCCCTTGTGCCTTTAGCCCCATGAGGGGCACAGCTGGAATCCTCCCACTTTAGGAGCAGAAACGCTCCACTCTCACCAGCCAAAGGGTGGGAAGGATGGAGGGAGGTGATGAAAACTGACCTGATAAAAGAGAATTTAATTGTTCATCATCACGTGTCTGCTCATCTTCCCATCATGGGTTCACTCGTGTCTCTAAGGCAGTGAATGTCACTCGAGGCAAAGGGGACTCAGATGTGCCTCTTTAAGCTGTGTAAGCTTAGGAAGCTGAAAAGGAAAATCATAAAAATGTTCTGTCTAAATGTTCAGCCCAGAGGCAGGCTGGCATTTCACCCAGCCCAGGATCCAGCTGGGGGACGTCGGGAACCAACGTGCAAGAGGTGGGTGTAAAAACCAGTATCAGAATTACTGGGAAAGGTCACAAGACCTAATCCAAACCCAAGATTTCCTCTGGATGTGGCTCGTGGCCAAGCCCAGCTCCATTTGCTTCTCGGTGCTTCGCAAAGAGCTTGAGTAAATATTGAAACATGTTGGTGCTCTGCGTAATTTCTATACAAAAAGCTGACAGCTTTTGTTTCCTCCTTGAGGGAGCATTATTTGAAACGAAACTGCAGTGAAAATGATCAGCATTGTGTGTTTCCAACTGTCTGCTCAGTGGGAAATTTGCGTCCTCCACGACGCTTTCCAGTCCACGGAAACCGCCCGTGCGAGAAGGAGCTCGCAAATTCTTCCTCGATTTCCAAAAATGTGGGAAAGTTTATTTATTTCTCCGTGCATTCCTGATTCGCAATGTGCTCTCTAAAAATGTCGCTAAGATTTAGGCTAACCGAGCTCATGCTAAATTTAGCAACTATATTTTAAATAAACATTCTTTACGCTTTGCTGAGCCGGCTTTGAAGCTGGCTTAAAACAAACCGTGTTCGCATGAACATGAGCAATGTTTCACTTTGGCCTAAGCGAACATCTGAATAAGTAATAATGTATTATTCACTATAATCCGAAAATGAGATTTTAGAGGTCTCATTCAGCCAATTTAGGGGAGATTCCTGTGAGGGATAGCGAACCAGGCCTGGATTATTTCTGGAAGGGCCCGTTCTGTTCTCCCTGACCACACAGAACTTCCTTTTGGTGTCTTGTTAGACGCTGGAGCTGCGAGGCTCAGTGGAATCAGCTGTGACTTAGCACGCACTGCGTTTGAGGAATCTGGCCCATTTTAAAGCACTTAATGATTTGTCTGGATAAAGCACTAAAAATATACTGTGGGGAGCAATTATGCAACGTCCAGACTGATGGATTGCATAACCCCATAGACCTTTTCCATCTGTAACTTCTCTCATTCTGTGATCTTGTCTTCTTGGTCTTTCACTTCAAATCAAATATGCGATCTGTTTAATATCCCGAACGCTGTCTCCTGGGAGATCTCTTCTCTGGGTGTGCAGGGCTATGAATCAAGTGAGGAAGCAGATCCTTCTTCACTTTTTTGCTCCGGGAATTGGCTGCTCCTCACACCAGGCTTAGGAGCAGTCAGCAGGAAGCCAGTGGGTTTTGGTGTGGAAAGGGATGCTCCCTCTTTTATGTGTCTTCTGTGGCAAAGAATGGAAAGAGAATTAACTTTTAAAATGGGATGGGGGTAGGAGAAGAGGCTACCAAGTCCCTCAGATTTATGGAACCAGGCATGGACAGCCACACACCTCGAGTGGCAAATCCTGAAAGTGGCTTCTGCTCACGCCTAAATACCTGATTACATTTTATACATGCTATGGGACCAACTTTAGGAGAACACACACTGAGCCTATTTAAGGGCTGGAAGCCCCATTTATGAGAAATTAAACTCCGGAATTATTTTCATATGCCCGGTTTTCAGTTCCCCTCGTAGGAAACTCGGAGCAAAGCCGTTCTGGGAACCAAACAACTCCTCTGTGAGCCTCTTCCACTCTGTGATCTCCCCTGCTCCTAGGAGTTAAAATTGGCTGCAGAGCTCGGAGACGGGAAACCTTGCTGGGTTGGGAGAGGTCATTCCTCTCCAGAGGAAGGGGAAGGCATCTCCATCGCCCACACAAGCAGTGTGCTGTTTATTCTGCATCCCGGGCTCTTTTCTCCACTTCTCCCCAGTATTCCAGCCTGGTGTTTATAGCCAGCCCCGAGAGGTTGGGAAAGCCAGGAGGGGGAAGATTCCAGGGACGAGTGAAATGCTGGGTGGCAGTTCTGTGCTTGGCAGCTGCTTTTTTTTGGCTTGTGAAGCAGGTGTGAAACCATTGGCACCGATTCCTTGCCTCTTGTCAGGCCCTTGATGTTTCTGTGGCACGCTGACTGCGCAGCACCAAAATTCACATGGATGTGGCAAGGATTAAAGGATGCTCAGCCCCACCCAAAGGGCAGGAATTGGAGTATTGGCTGCACACTGATTGCTCTGCTGTTGTTTTTACTGCGTGTTTTTATTTTATGTTTTCACTGTATGTTTTCACTGTATGTTTTTATTGTACCATGACTTCTCCCCTCTCTATAAACAGATGACGTGCAGAAGCCGTGTGTGTGGTTACTCATCCAGCCTGCTGGCAATAGGACCCTTTTTCTTGGTATTCATCCCCTGTTACAGCACTGGCCTGATCCCAATTAATTCCAAATTGCCCCTCAGAGCTGTTGCCTTGGTTCTGAGTTCGCTGGAGTCGGTGTCACTGTTGTACATAGCATGTTAAGTTTAGCAATTTCACTCTCTCGAGCGAAACCAAAATCGAGCTCAATGTGGCTTTTTAAACGCTGCAGCTGTACTTGGTCCCACTCCACTCCACCAAAACAGAAATAAGATCAAATGTCAAAGCAAAGCTTCGCAAAGAAACAAGTTCCCATTGCATAGAAAAAGCTGGGTTTCCAAAAAAAAGCGTCTGCGATAAAAATATGCATCGTGTATTAAACTGGGACTCGCTAGTTTTGACCACTGAAAAACTGCTCTTGTGCAGAAGGGCTGGGAGGGAGAGAGGTTACACGTGTGTGAGCAGGAAAGGAATAAAAGCTCTGTTTGCAGGTCCAAAAAGGTATTTTGGGGGCTGGAATAGGAGCATAGAGGTGACAAAACTGGGGGTCACAGCTGGGGAGCCAAGTTAGGGGAAAGGGAAACAGAGGAGCTGAAGACAGGGGTTAGAAGTGGTGACTGAGAGCACAAGTATCCAGCTTTTGGGGGTAAAACCCTTCTGTGGGCCAGGCTGTGGGGAGACCAGGGATGCAGGATGCCTCCCTGCAGGAACAGCCTCTGGGGCTCCATGGAGATCCTTCCGGCAAGTCCTGGGAGGCAGCATCAACCTCCCACCTCACCCCGCGCCCAAATCACCACACAGCGGGTGGAGAGAGGATTTGGAGAGAGTGGAGAGAGGATCTGAGGTCTCTGCTGGGCTCGTTTTCCTCCCCCTGCAGCTTCCTGCGGGTGATGTCACCTCCCAGACCCCAAACAGGCCAGAGGTGGCAGCGCCCAGCCTGGAACTGAAACCTCCTGGCCAGGGGGCCACTTCTCCAACCAGTACCTGTCCCTGAGGCCACACAGGAGTGGCACTGCGGGGCCAGGGGTGGCACACAGGCAGCTTGAACCCTCTCAGCACTCCCCCAGCCCTGGAGTTATGGTGGGGACTGAGCAGTGACACCTTCACGACCTTTTACCAGCGTTTCTTCATTTTTTAATTCAGTGCCATAGATTTGAGCAATGGGTTCAGCAAATATTCAAGCAGGAGCTGTCAGAAATAGGAAGAATATAAGGGATTTTTACTGAAATAAAGTCTATTTTGCAAATCTATGTTTAAAAAATAAAATCTCCTTTTTTTTCTTCTCTTTTTTCACCTCGAGAAGCTGCAGCTCGGCCTATCCAGGGATCTGCCTATGAACATCCTTTTTTTGGGAAGCTGAGTATCGATTCCCACCTTTTGGGGATTTTCTGTCCTTCCCCAAGCTCTTTGGCTTGGGCTGGGATGAGCAACCCTGGTCCAAATGTCAAGGAACTGATGCCGGCCTTCCTCTGCAAAAACTGACTCAAAACCCACCTGAAAACCCCACATTTCCAACATCCAGGTGCTCATTTAAGGGCAGGCTTTGCTTTTGAGATGGGGTTGGATGGAAGAAGGGGAAGAGAAAGAGGAACAATCATTTGGGGAAAGATTTCATCAGTTTCAAGGATCAGGTAATTTCCCAGGAGCCCATTCCTGGCCTCTCCCATCTTTTTGTGGTCCATCATGTCAGCACCAGGATATTTGCTGCATCCAGCAGTAGGCCCTGCTCCTTCATCCTCCAGCACAAGCCAAGGGGTGTTTTACATCACACCAGCCACACTCCTGAACAAAAATACCTTTATTGGATATAGGTTTGGTTTCATAATGAAAATCGAGAATATAAATTTTGTTTTCCAAAAGGGCATTTATCCACTAATATACAAAAAGCCTCTATTTACGGCAAACAAAAATACAAAATATTCCTGATTTCTTCTAATGTGTCGGGATTCTTCCTCCTTTATGAAAAAAGAAAACTTTAGAAACATTGCTGATGTCTCTTTTTTTGTTGTTTTCCTGGTATTTGTCCCGGCCTCCACAACCCTGCCTCAGTCCTTTTTGGTCAGAAGCAACTGATCCCAGCAAGACACGGGAAGTGGACAAATCTCTGTGTTTGCTCATCCATCCCCCTCTTTCTGGCCACATCCATGAGCAGAAACTCTGTGGGGATACTCCAAAGCACCAGTGCCAGGCAGGAAACCAGTTCCACACCGTGCTGGCTCAAAGCAAGCAGGAATGTGCAGGATGAGCCTGGATTGCTTGATCTGCCATTAGTTCAGCCCCAGGGAAACCTGCCTTTCCCCACTGGGAGGACTGGGCCAGTGGGGAATATCAGGAATTGTTATGTGCCTGTGGGTATTCGTGGCAAAATTCCGGGTATTGTTAATGCCTGCGGGTATTCGTGGCAAAACAAAACTCAGCCCCCTCCCCCCGGGACGGGGCTTGGTGTTCAAAGGGAAAATAAAGGAAGAAAACAGAGACCTGAAGAGCTCGAGAGAAACGTGGTCTGAGGAACCTGAGGGATGCAAAGACTAAAGGTGCAGAGCAAACCCCACGGGGCTTGGGGGCCAGCGTGGGCATTCCCCCGGTGCTGCCTCGACCTCCACCGCCCACGGGAAAACAAAGCCGCTTTACCTTCAAAAGTCGCTCTGGAAGGGGGTGGGAGGCAACCGCTAAAGAGAGTCCGCAGCAAGACGCGCCTTGAAAATGCCCTGAAATCCTGAGTCACCTTTAAAACATCGCTTTGGGGTTTTGGTTGGTTTTTTTTTTAAGGTCTTTACCCGCGTGATGAGGTCTGAGTCCGGTCTCTCCCTCCCATCGCGCCCCCCGGAGCAGCGCTCGGGGCCGGGGGGGCGGAAATTGTGGGGCAACTACTGGAAATTAAACACGGCCTCGGAGAAGTGCAGAGGGAAGCAGGAGAGGAAGGGGATGCCGATGTGGTAAAGCCTCCCGTGCACCTGGGAGTCGAGCATGAGGGAGGCGTTGAGGGCCGGCCCGAAGCCGCCGCTGGCCACCAGGGAGCCGCCGAAGCAGCCGGCGGGGCTCTCCCGGGCCGCCTTGGGGGCTGCCCCGGGGGGCGGCGGCCGCAGCCCCTGCGCCAGGATGCTCTCGATGCTGAAGCTGCGGCCCCGGGG
>VXBT01006392.1:8344-22321 GCA_013400235.1 Oriolus oriolus
ATACAATAGACTCATTAAATCTTACACTGATTTTTAGTTTTTTAAATAAATATGAAATTTTCCCTTTTTAAAAGATGGTATTTCTCCCTCTGCTTCACTTAAGACATTTCAGATATTAGTGATATAAATCATACAAATGTTTAGCAAAGAAACAAAAGTTGTTATCTTAGCTGTTAACACATCAGTTCCAAAATCTCTGCTAAATTCACTAGTCCACATCTGTGATGGAGGAAACGGTCTCGTGCAATAAGAATTATGCTTAACCTGTGCTTATGTCAAAGAGGAAGTCCCCTTAAACATGTTTCTAGAGGAAAATTGTGGTTGGTAGCCCTTTTTTGGTCCTCCAGATGTTCTTAAACACTTCAATGTTTTGTCATGGTGAAAAATCAAGATAAATTTTTATTGTTGTGTGTCTGTCAGATTTACATTTGTGTCTGTGCTCTGTGAGCACTGTGGAATTTTAATTTACTTCTCTCCACCCAGCTGGGTGCCTGCCTTATAGCCATAGCTCAGAGAAGGGGTTGAAAGAAGTTAAGAGCAGAGAACATATATAATACCTGTATCAGTAAACTACAATCTAGGGGTTCAGGTCTCAGCTTTCCAGCCATGTCCAGCTGTGTTAGGGCTTATCAAGAGATGCAATGAGAAATTCTCCTCTAAAATAGTCACTTAATTGATTTTTGGCATGTGAATAGCTAATGAAGAATTTGTTAGTGACATGTAGGACACCATTGGCCTGCAGAAGAACTAGAGAAAACTGGTATCTTGTTCATTAAGAAGGAACTCTAACGATTGAAAATCTACCCGAGATTTAATTTTTGTATGCCATGGGTCTCCAGTTTTAGTTAGGACAATAAAACATTCCCGTCTGTGACAAGAAAAGCAGGAATGTGGACATCAGTGATTGAGAAAGTTATTAACATTACAATGGCCGTGATATTAGACAACAATTGAGAAGTGCTTTAAATATTTGTCAATGACCTAAAGAAATTAATAAAGCTGGTGGAAAATATGCTTAGTATGTTTTCCTGAGTGCCTGGAGGTACCTTCCTGTTGCATGCCAATGTTGCTGGTTTCATCAAGAGTAACAGCAAAATCTCTCCTACTGCATCTTGTTGAAGATTTAATTTTCCAGCAGGTAGAGTCAGAGCAGAAGCACTTGCATCACAGAGTGAGTGAGGGCTAGAGCTTGTGAAGGACCTGCATGGGCCATTCTTCTGTACAGAGCATGTGTGGGAGTCTGTGGATTAAGTGAGTCTTTGAAGAGCTCAGATTTGAGTTTAAATTTATCTTCTGTCACAGAAGCTGAGTCTTTCAAATATTTTTCTTCCTATGCAGGAATGAATTTGCTCAAAGGGAGAATGTTGTGACTTGCTCCGTGATATTTTTGGCCTGTTCTTGTCCAGTAGATATTTTAGTCTTGTATTTTAAAATATGACTTACTAAATATTAAATTAACATTTTTTGCAATTATTTCTTGAAAGAAAAAAAATAGTTGCTTTTTAAGGAAATACTTACAGTTTCTTTGATATGGCTCAATTGGCTGTAGTTATTAAAGGGAAGTCAAACCAGATGCAGCTGGAGTCCTCATCTGCTTCCACTAAGGCTGACATGGACTTAATGTTGGAGTATAGCTTTGATGACAATTTGAATGGGAACTTAGAGACTGTATTTCAGGGTCTGAGGGCTTCAGTAGTGATCAAGCCTTAAACTAGGTGGTTTTGTAATTTGAGATTTGAATTGTTCTCTAGAGCTGCATGAGACCAATAAAGTGTTGTAGATGAAATGAATTTAGCTGACAGATATGCAACATGTGCAATATATTTTTATTATTTCTTTACAAAGGTAAAGCCAAATGCTGAAATCTTTATTCATTTGTGTCTCTTTCCTTATCCAGACTGAACTCCCATTGGCTCTAGCCTGTCTCTGATTCATTAAGATCAGTGCAAATGTATCCACATAAAGGCTTCAGGATGTGATCCACTTTGTTTCAGCCTTGCAGGCCAGCGTCACTCAGGCTCCCATCATAACAGTGTCACAGAAGCACGGACACTGCATGAGCAACATGGCATTCTTGGAAAGACGTTCGCCCTATTTTGTCAGTTCTCACTTCAGCACGGTTAAAAGTTCCTGTTTTAGCAGTTTCGGTCACTGATTAATTCTGCAGCTATTAACCAGATCAAGGTTTAAAAAAATATTTTGTGTTTGTACTGTAATTTGTGTTACTCTCACTGCCTTGCTGGGCTACACTGGCTGTGTCACACTGTCTGGTTCTGATCCCATTTCCTTTCTCATCCATGCTGATGAACTTACACTGATGAATTTCCTGATGAAATTCAGGAACTACTCTGAATTTCACACACTTTTCTAGGTGATGGTTTGGATCATAAGAAGGTGAAATCACTTGTGGATGTATTTTGATCGGTGTTTCAGTCAGTTCAGGCTGTGTTTCACAGCAAGTGCTAGGAGTGTCTCATATCAGTCACAAGATGTGGAAGCAATGTTTGACACGCAGGTACCATTTATTTGTTGACACTCTCTTGCATCTTGCCATTTTTGAGATAAATGTTTGCAACGATGTTCCCAGCAGAGTCAAATGAAAAAAGATGTACCTTGGAAGATTTGATGGTTTTAATATTTAATATAACTTAGCATTTATATTTTTTGTAGCTTGGTATGTTGTGAGGATAGAGCTCTAGCTGCCTGTGTAGCAAAACTTGAGTTCCCACAGTTTGGTGCTGCACTTGAACCTTTAACCCTTTCAAATCATTTTTGAAAACCTTTTTTTCATCTCTTGTGGTTCTGTAAGAGGATTGGATGTAATGGATTTCTTGCCTGTTTTTACTGGTATAAGGCAAGAGTAGGATTTGAAATAGGTTTGGTGATTTATTTATTTTTTTTACTAAGACCAAATTACAATTTGACCACTTTCATTACAGATGATCAAACAGAACTGCAAACACAATTTTCAGATTAACATCCATTACAGCATAAAGTATTCAGTGGCAGCCTTTGCCAAGAGCTGTCCAAAACCTAATTATTCATCATTAAACTGCAGCCTGAAGACACAAAACCAGACCAGAGGTCTGCTGTATAACATTGCTGCACATGCACATAATAAAGCAGAGAGTTGGATCCACAGGGGACTTGGGTTTCTGTTTCTGCTTCCTGCTCTTCACGCTACACACCCAGCAGTTAAAAAACATACTGTGTTCACAGGGAAGGGCCTTGAACCGCTGCTGGATACCTGCTTCCCCTCCAGGGGACTGCCCTGGCTGCCAGGCTGCAGTCATGCTCCCTGCCTTGCTCTTCATAGCCCCACCACTCGGGATATTGTGTAAGGGGTAACAGCTGTGGTAGGACAGATGGAAAATGTTCCTGCAGGCCCTTCTTAATGGGGTTGAGATGCCCTTAGAGGGGGCAAAGTTGACGCCAGTCCTCTCACAGGCTATGGGACGTTACAAATTCACCACCCTGGGATGTCACTGCTGCAAGCCAGGCACTGCAGGAATTCCTTGGTGGGAACTTGAGAGCCTGAAGGTTGGATGTGGGATGAGCCACTTGGAGAAGGCATCTCTTTTCTGCTTTTGTAGTGCCCCTCTGGTTACAAACCCCAGCAGTGGATAGCATGATGGGCCAGCACAGACAAACAGTGGAGAGGGGAGAAAGGAAGAGCACAGAGGCAGCAAGCACCCTGCCCGGGCTTATGCAGCAGGATGAGGCAGAAGCGAGCAGTCTGTGCAGGTTTCCCCACCCTGCGGTGAGGTCCCAGATCCTGGAAGATATTGCTCCTCTTACGACCTGGTGTCATGTGATAATCGCATTTGACATTTGAGATTCCAGAGTATGGAAGTGAGGCACAACATACCAAGGGTTGTTTCTGTTTGCGAGTTAGAGGATATTCTGGGTGGTGGAGGGAGCACATGGGAAGCCCAGGAGCTGACTCAGTGCACTGATTTACATTTGGACATCTCTCCATGACAAAAGGAGTCCATAACTTACTGTCAGCCTTCTAAATGAGGCTGAGCACCTGCAAACTCAACATGACAAGGTAGATCTTGAAAAACTTAGCACTCTGAAAATCAGATCCTCATAGTATTAAAAGTAATTATGTACAAACTCATGCTTCTGCTACTTGACCTGACCAAAGACAGCTTCCCATTTCCCATTTATGCCCTCCACTTGCTTATTTTACTGGAACTTATACCTTCTAATGAGAAACATGAAAATGTGTTGGGCTGTTTTTCCTTTTAAGGATGGTATATGATGAATTGGAAATAAGCATAGAAATTAAAACACTTAATGTCTCCATAAAATCACATTCAGTAGGCCTTTAAACTAATCACAGTTTGAAACTGTAATGCCTGCAGCTAAAACAATTGTGTTGAAAGCAACAAGGCAGACCCACAGTATAAACTTCTATCAAGATGTTGAGCCTGTACTTGTTTTCTGTTTGCTTTCTCTTCTCTTTTAGGCCTTAATCTTCAATAAAAGCCATGGAATAGGGCCAAGTAACATGGAAAAGCCTGTGCACTGCTGCAACAGTGAAATCCATAGCAGAAGGAAAAATCTCCTTGATAAACTGTTCAACTGCCTGTGCTAGATGGTGATGGTTCCTGCTGTTATTATGGGGGTAGTAGGTTGCAAAATTTCGTGTCTCACTTTTTTTTCCCCTCCTGGCATTAAAGACTCAAATTCAACTGTTCCTTTCTTATCTTGCCTTTTCTTTTTGGGTAGAACAGGCAAAAATATGAACTCTCTCTCACCTTTCTATATCCTCTGCTTTTTTTCTTTAGAGTATTGTATTGCCTTTATCAGAATTATCTCCTTTTCTTTAAATCTTAAAAGTTTGATTATTACAGCCCAACAAGATTCTGCAACGAATGGACCTGGGACTAGCGACCTATATGCCCTTTCCATTTCAAAAGTGTCAATATCTTCACAATACAAAATGGCTTTTAACTTTTCTTTCTTCCTTTTTTTTATTCAATAAAATGATTTCAGTAAAAGTAAGCTCCAGAAATTTCTCCCACCTTCTCTTCTACCAAATATACATAGATAATTTATATGACTGTTGGTTTTAAACTAAATGAAATTTAGTTGTTGCTTAGAAACTAAATCTGTAATAAAAATGGATCTGAAATGCTGTTTTCCATGTTAGATGCTTTCACTAAAATTATTGTATGATGACAGAAATACTTATGCTCTGAAGTCATCATAAAAATGTAAGCGATACAGATACTTGACCTTATTCTCTTTCACCTCAAAATATATTTATGGCAGGACTGAATGCCTTATCTGCTATTCCTTCTTTTGGGTCAAGACCTCTTTTTTGGAGGAAACTACTTCAGAACTGGAAAACCATTGCTTTTCAGCTGTATCTCTCCCGTTAATCAACTGGTTTTCAAAAATCCCTTATCTTTTTCTTTGTCCATAGAAAATTGGATTGTCTCCCCACCATCTTGTTCTGTTCTACACTAGTGGATCATGAGTGGTGCCTCTTTCAGACTTGATTTTTGGAAACACAATTGAAAATTACTTGTGAGGGTCTGGATTTTAAAGGGAAGGCCCTCACCCTCACTTGGATTTCCTACATGTTGAGTGACTGATCTGTGTCTCTCATTAGAGCTAGTGACAGAAGTGTCTTGTGGGTCTCCCCAGGGCTAAAGATAAATTTGGCCCCCCTGGAATCAAAGGCTACATCCTCAAAGCACTCTTGAGTGATACGTATTTATGGGTGCTGGTGGTGAAGTACTCCCTCATGATAAAACTATCATTCACTCCTTGCTAGGGTTGCATCCAAGAAGAGAGCAGAGGATTAAGCACACAATTTCTGTTAGCAGCAATAAAACCTGGCAGACTAGGGAGCAAGCAGGCTCCTCTAACCCTCAAGGTGAAAATCTAGAGGCTTGCTTACTTATGGAATACTAGTTTTTGGTCCGTTTCATAAAGATTGGCACACATTCTTGTCTCTCTCTGGAAACAGTCAAGGGTAGAAGATGAAGAACTATGTGATTCAAATCTCAAAATCATTATCACTTCCTGGTTGAAACAGCAAGCTTTATTTTTTGTTATTAACAATGGTAGATCTACTTTCCTGCTTTTTAAACATAAACTCACCAAACTGAAGGCAAAATCAAGCTAAAAAAAATAGCATACATATTTATTGATTATCTGAATTGAGCATGAAATTGGTGCAATAGGTGGAAAGGTCTTTATTTAGGAGTGAAAACACTTTTTTGAAAGTTATTTTTCCTGCTTTCCAATACTCTTTGAGGAAGTGGAAGTTTCTTATTTTTTTTCTGAAGGTGAAGAGAGCTTTGGCTTAATTACATTGAGCTGATTACATCTTGAGGTGAACTGGAGTCATTCCAGTGTTGTTATGTGGTTTGCATCCATCAGAAAGCTTGAGTGTGGCCTGGTTAGAAACTGTTCATGCAGAGGTAAAAAAATCAGTCTTGTACATACACAGCATGCAGCAATAGCTGTCGTTTTTACCTGCATGGTAGTCTGAAATTTATCTACAAGCATAAGTTGTGTTACTTTACTCACTTTGATATAAGTAAAAAGATACAATAACTCTTAATTTTTCTCCTCTGCCAATATGACTATTTCAGACCAAAGTGTAATACTGCTTCATATATTTTATCAATAGTTGTATTTCAGTGAAGGGAAGCAGAGCTAGTTATGGGTGAACACTTTAAACTGGCATTGCTGCATCTAGAAAGATAGTTGTACTAGGTGCCTTGTATATATTTCTCTTTTTTTGGGTATAAGGCCACAGTCAGGAATGCCTTGGGGAGGACAGTGAGAAAAGTTAGCTACTCTACCTTTTTGTGCTCAGCTCTTCACTGCTGTCTCCCCGGCTGACAAATGGTTACTGGCTGTGTGAGTGTTCCTAGTTTGTTTCAAAGCCAGTAAACTTGGTTAGATTAGATCTCCATCATAAGAGCTTGGTAAATTAGCCCATACTGGGCCCAGGGCTTTTATATCTGGCCTGTGTCCAGGTCCACAACTGCCTTGTTAAAAGCTGAGCTTGAATGGCTCTGCATTCCAGGCCCTTCTGTGAATGGTGTGCACACATCCCGCAATGGTTTTACCAATTGGACAACACTCATTTTTGTATTTAATCACCTAGAAAGCTTTTCCTGCTAGGGTTCTTGCTGAGTATGCATGTTTCCATACCTTTCTCAGTTTTTATTTTATTTTTTGGATTGTCTATAAAAGATTGACCTTCCACTCTCTTAAATATTCTTGCCATCAGATATAAAGCACATGTATTGGCATAAAAACTACTGTATATGGAATGAAAATTACTGGCAGTTCTTGAAACACATTCTGCACGTGAAAGCCTAATTGTATGTTGGACAGTGGCAATCGTAAAAAAGTAATCTTGAATACTTGCGGTTTAAATCAGTGACCTTTACTTCTGTGAGTGGCTGCATTGATACCGAGGATGTCAAGTGCTAAGCCAAGGTGAAACTGAATATTCTGTGAAAACAAAGACTTGTGCCAATACTCCCTGCCAACAAACAGCATGCCCTAAGCGCGGGTGAATGACGAGACTGGTGAGGGGATTTGCAGGTTAAGGTGCAAGGTAAGACCTTGTTCATGTGAGTAAGGATTGATTTCTACAACCTTGGAGGAAATAGTTTGCTGAGATAAATTTGATTCATCTAGAAGGCTTGAGGAATTGCCTTGATAACCAGAGTATCCAAAAACTTCTCCATCCAATGTCCACAAGCTGGAAATGCTTTTAGGATACAAACGTAAGAAACTGGGCCAAAATCAGTTTCCAGGATTTTGTTGACGTAGCCATTGGTCTAAATGGAGTTTCCTTGGGGTTTTTGTAATGCTACAATGAACAGAACTGATCCCTGAGATACTACTAAGTGTTAAATGAAGAGTCTGTATCTTTCCTTTTTTGGGATTAAGGCAAAGTCAGAGTGATTCACTAGAAGAGCACAAATTCACATTAGCTGCCCTGTAAACACTTTCTGTCTGGCTACTCTTGGTCACATTGCATCAAGAGCACCCTGAAAGGGAGACCTAGTCAGGGTGGTCTTGACAGTGTGCAAGCAATGTGCACCAAATACCTGTAGTACTCATTGTACCTCTGCAGAGAAACCTTTATGCAAATGCAGACAAGGAGTTAATTTAATCTAAATAGTTATTGTAGATATGACCATGTGTGTGGGAAGAGGATCAGACTAGCATTGCTTTGCAGATGAGTGTTATTTTTCCTGCCTTGTACAGTTTGCCCAGAAAACGGAGTAACCAACCCGTTGCAATAAAGCCTGGTTCACTCCTGTAGCTTTTTGTGCTCCCTAGTACTAGCGAGAGATTTTTTGCTGGTGTTAGGAAAAGGTGTTAAGAGATAGGTCTGAAAACTGAAGTCCTAAGTTTGTCTGCTGCCCAGACACAGGCATTCCCAACTCATCCTATACAGCTTCGAAAAAGAAACTAGGGGGAGGAGGAAGTGCTGCTCCCAGAGTATCTGTGTGCCACTTCACTACTCATCCCCCTGCTGAGAGCAGAAGCAAGCCTGGTAATTAGCAGCATCCACACTGTGGATGATCTCTGTGCAGTGCTGATCTCTGCTTCTCTGAGCAGGACTGGGGACACCCATTGTTTTGCACCTGTACACCACAAAGGCAATCACAAGGCAGCACCTCACTCTTCCTACCAAGACACCTTGAGTGCCACCAGCAAAGCACAGGCAAGAGAATGGATAGCCTAGTTACCGCTTGGGCTGAATTTACACACACAGAGCAGCAGAGTATGCACCTCATGGACAAGGAAATAGTGCTTTCTAAAGTGAGAATGAATGGGAGACTCTGGAGGCAAACAATGTGGTTAGTCCAGATTGAGAGCTCAGGGCTCACTTGTAGTACACAGAAAGACCTCTGCACCATTAAATCACCTGTTTTCTGTTTTCATTTGCACCAGTGTAGCCCCTGACTACCGCAGATTTAAATCAGGAAGAGATGGCTCAAGGCCAAAGTCAATTTTGTTTTAAAGTTTCTTCTACCAAAATTTGGCCCTGGAAGCTTGTACTTGGAATTGTACAAAGTTTCATTTTATTATGGTATGTTTCCCCCTCCATCCCCAAATTGGTGACCGTTTATATGGATTTTGGCAGGAGACGAATGATCCTTCACACTCAGCCTGTAATTTACAGCTATGTTTGGTTTTACATAATGTACAATTTCAATGTTGTCTAACATTTCTTCATGTACTGCGGAAGACTTTCAGGTTTTATTAAACTGGCATATAAAAATTGATTTTCCAGCTGGATGCAGTCACTTGGCAAACTCTGCATATTCTAACTACATATGAGCTAAATTACACACTCTAATAGTGTGTTTGAATTATGTTATGTGCAACATATAGTTGCAGGAGCATGTGGCAGTTTCCCAGCGCTTTGCCTAACTAGGGTTTTGCTCCTAGCTAAAGGAACTGTTACAGAGACAGACATAAATATTGCAGTGAAAGAACAAGCAGGCTGTGCCTCTTGGTAGGAGAGACTATTGCCAATTTGCACTTGCTGAGAAGAGGTATTACTGTCTCCCCATGATATGAAGAAGTATTACTGAGGGCAAGTCTAAGTCTGCAAAATTACCACTTGAGTTAGAGGACTTTATGGATATGAAGAAGAATAGGGCTAGACTGGGGCACTTTCAGTGTCAAGGGGATTTATTTCTTATACAAATAGATGATCCATGAGAGGCAGAAGAATTCTGCAGTCCACCCAACAACTTTTTCATGACTGAATTCTGGAAAACTTGGACATATTGATTTTATTTCCTCTTTGCTAAAATAGTCAAGATGACACTGTTCACCTCTAATATGCTCACTTCCCAATCATGCCATTCTTGCTCTTTGAGAGTAAGCTTTAATCCCTCCATAGCATCATGTTTGCATTACTGTTTGTGAAGGGTCAGAGTGCAGACACTAATCTCAAACAAGCTACCCAAAAATGAGGACTGGGGAGGGGACTGTGCTGAACGTTTTCTCACTGAAGACAGGCAGATGACTTCAGTTCACATAAACCCCTGAGGGCATGGCCTGAGACTTTTGAATTTGAAAAGATATTCGATGCCACCTGCATGCTAGAAGGCTTGGCCTGTCATGGAGTATATGCATCAGAGTTTGGGATATTTTTTATGATGTTCCCATTTACCAGAAAGCTTCAAGTATCTCTGTCTAGAAGGTTATCCTCCTCCAGGGTGTAGTGTTCAACTCACTAACAGCCATCTCTGTCTCATTAAGGTAGTAGTCTTGCTCTTAGGGTGCTATCGTGGAGAGTAGCTGCAGATGGTCACACCTTACTCTGCTGGAGTCAGCTCCTTGGGCCGTGCAGGCTGATGCAGGAATCACATGGGCAGCTTTTTTGTTGTGAAAACGTTTCCCTCTGTATCAGAAACAATGTCTCATTCTCAGTCTCTTTGTAAAATGGAATTTCTAGCTTTGAGCCTCTTCTGTGTTGAGACGCTGCAAGAGTTTCACGTCATGCTGCAAACCCTCTGATGCATGTCCTGCTCCCCTGGTGGAGGAAAGATGGAGGAAAGGAGAGCGATATTGGAATGTTGTCACCAATAATCTTTTAATTCACCAGATGTTTGAATTTTACTGTAGAGTAATGTTTCCTTATTTCCTGAGGGATGGAATCAGCAATAAATTCTGCCACTATCTTGCAGAGTTCTGATTTTGTAGCCATTGCTCCTCTTACAGTGCTTCAAGTGTCAATTGTGCTATCTATTTACCACATGGATAAACACATAGCAAGCATTATATCACTTTATTAGGCCACTAATATCTGAGAGCTTTGTCTTATGACATGGTATAAACAATAAATCATATGCTCATTGCAGTTATTCTTTATGTCAAGTCTTATTTCTACATCCCAGGCAGAATAAAGTGTTTGGTACAGCTTCTTGTTATGCCTTTCCGCCTCCTCTGTTGTTATTAATAGACGGTGTGCCTGATTATTCTGCCAGGGAAGGCAATGTTGGATAAATTATGGGCTCAGATGAGGGAATCGGAAAGAAATGTCTCAGTTCTTACACGGTACTCATGGCTGTGATTTTATTTGGGAGAGCTGGGTGCACTAAGGACCAGATAGCTGAAGTTCAGACAAAACTACAGAACTGTTTAGCCTAATACTTCCTATTGAAAAAGGCACTCCAGATCCCAGAGAGTGGAGGTTGTATGCAGCATTTAGGACGTGTAAATATGGTCCAAGGTATCACGCTGGTAAGATGTCTTCATCAAAGATTTGTTGTGTTAGGTGACCTGTTAAGCAATTCCTTAAGCTAAAAGCATTCCATACAGCTCCAGACAGTCTATTTCTGGTCAAATCACTAGGAAAAAGAACAGATTTGGATTTTAATGAAGAGGTGTATTAATTTTGTCACAAAAATAAGAAGTATTTTATGTCATCAAGACCACAGCCATTTGCTGTGCAGCATCTATGATTGCTGTCCATCAGAGCTTTTACCTTTGATTTCCTGGTGCCAAGCAAGACCATGGCAGCTTGCTTAGCTGCCGCATATTGTTTGTTGGCATCACTTTCAGTCTTTTAGGAGAAGTAGCAAGCGGGCTTTACTTTCCCTTTATTCTCTCCCACTGGATCAGAAGCAGAGGTGGGGAGGTCTGGGGGAGGAGAGAAACACAGAGACATCAGCTATGGGGTTCCAGAATGCCTTCAGCCTGTCTTTTTACCTACAGCAGGTTTAATCCAGGCTGTGGAGAGAACAGTTCTTGCCTGCCCTGGCTGTCCAGGGCTTTCTGCATGACATTCTTGAAGAGTCACTTCAGCCAAGCGTTGTAACAAAAGCAGTATTGACTTCATCAGCCAGTTCCTTGCGATAATATCCCCCCGACTGAGATTTCTTACCATAGTCATGGTCAAACATACAAAAGTTCCATAAACAAGATTCACTGAAGGCCTTGAATGCCTAACCTTTCAGTTCTGGAGACTCTGCTGGGGAGCAACCATACCACATTGCATATTTCCCAAGACCTTTCTTGATTGCTATCACTTCTCTCAGCTGGTTTTCCAATGGGTAGCTTTAACCACAGAGGATTATAGCTATTTCTGTCAATCTGAAGGAATGTTTCATAATAGCAAGTGGATACCAGAATCCTTCCTGACAAAGATTGACTCATCTTTGCAGGTCTTACAGGAGGCAATCAGCTTATCTTGTTGTCCAAAGCCACAGCATCTTACAAAAAAACTCAACCAAAACAACCAACCCAGCATGGTACAATCTGAATGTCACAGACCATTAATCTATGTCAAAGTCTCTCTCTTGACATATACTTTTTCTCAAGTCCTTTGTTTAACTACCTTTTGCAATAAGGTAGTTCAGTACTTGAACTGTTTCTAGTATGATTGTGTTAGTAAATGCATTAACTGAGCTACCTGGTTGGTAGTAAAGTTATTTTGACTAATCACAACCTCATCTCTCTCCAATCACTGCATGGTTCTGGAGTGAAGAAATGGAAAGGGAGGAAGGCTCTGTTACTGTCTTGAACTAACTTAAAGCTGCTCACAAGACAAGATTTGGCCTACTATGCATCAGTTCTGTAAGAGGTAAAAGTTTGGGAGAGTCTTCATGTTGCTTTTTCTTGTCTGCATGGAGCAGCTTCAGGGAGAAGGAAGAGGAAGGCTTCTCTTCAGAGTAACATCTCCTGCCTGAGTCTAAATCTGGGATTGTCTATCCAGTCCTGCAACTTCAAGGAAAACAAAAGCCACACTATCTAGTATGTAGAACTTCTTAGGGCATTAGCATATTTGTTCCCTAATTCAGGCCTCTCTTCTTTTTGCAAGTCACTCAGAAAGACATCCTGTTTTCCACAGATTTTTGCCAGACCATTTGGAGGAATTCAATTTCAACCTCTGCTTTGTTAGCAGACTACCCACTCCATCTGTTAGTTGTTTGGTGTTTGTGAGGAGTGGTTTGTGGCCTAAATTGCATAAAGTCTTGTTCTTAGTGGAAATCACTCACACAGCTATACTCTTTTGCTCTTTAAAAAAAAAATCTGGCACAGTGTTTTTCTTCCAATCCCATTGATTGGTTGCCTGAAGTTTCTGAAGAAAATAATATCCAATGAATAGTGAGCAGTCATTAGCATATAAATGCACTTGTTTTCTAAATAAAATCATCATTCAAGCAATATTTATCATGAGGAGGAGGGAGCATGTAGTATGGGTAACTAGTGTCCATAAACACATCAGGATGGCAGTAGCATATTTAGTATTCATTTCCACAAGGTATTGCTTTATCCCACTCCTTTTGTGATACCTAGAAGCTCTGGACTCCACATCCCAAAGAGCTGCAGCAGAGGTTTTGTGCAACGTAAAAGCTCTTGAGTGAGGATCCCTGTAAATAAGAGCAGAAGTTTTGTTCAGTTGTGGTTACAAGCACGTAAGTAATTTGAGTGTGTGGCACAGTTAGGTTTGAGGGCCGCAGTTTGCTCACTGGAAGAAGAGAACAAAAAGAGAGTTCAAAGGCGATGCCAGTTTGCTGAAATTTGTGCACTGGAAGGAGGCTTAAGCCCTTGTCATCTTCCATAAATACAGACATGTTATGTCCATGGGAGTGATAGGCTGAGAATGAGCACGTGGTGTCATTAAGGGCCACAGCTGCCCAGTGTTGCAGTTGCTCCTAATCCAAGCATTGATTCCCCTCTTCCCTTCCTCGCCCTGCGTCAAGGTGCCTTGTGCCTCCCTCGTGCTGCAGGGAGAAGCTGACAATGTGGTATAGATCAGACGACGTGTCGGGAAGGGAGAAATTCGACATTGACTAATGCCCGATTAAATCATACGTTTGGGATCTCCTGGGTCACGAACTGTGAGAACTTTCCATGAAAATTATGAGCCATAACTCAAGCAGGCAGCTCTGGGACAGTTGCACAGCTGCACGAGGCATGCGAGCTACCCTTTTGCACTCCAGGTTGATTTTTTTTTTT
>VXBT01006392.1:22345-113660 GCA_013400235.1 Oriolus oriolus
TTTTTTTTTTTTTTTGTTGTTGTTGTAATTTTTTTTTCCGCGGCAACGCCGGCTTTGACTCGCAGGTGAGGCCGGAGCGCGGCGGCCCCGCGCAGCGCAGAGCCGGGGCCGGCCCGGAGGGGGCGCTGGCGGCACGGCCCGCGTGAGGCGGCACGGCCCGCTCCGGCCGCACCGAGCCGGCCGCTCCGCACGGGCCCTCGCCCGGGCTCGCTCCCCGAACACCCTCGCACTGGGAAGCCGGCGCCGCTCGGCCACTGCTTGTCAGCGCCGTGCCGCCCGCGTCAGGCGGAGAGCGCGGTCAGCCCCGTTCCCTGCCGCCGCCCGCAGCCATCGCCGCGCCCGGGGCTGGGGCAGAGGGTGGTGTCCTGGGGGGACAATGGGGACGCCTCCCTTCCTGCGGTGGACGGAGGTCAGTGGCAAACTTGGGGTAGGGCGACAAGTTTTCTCCGTGCAGCCCTTGTCCAGCTCCCTGCTTGGAGAGGAAAAGTGCCCCACTGCAGACGCCTGTGCCCAGAATTGTACTTCTTGGGAGAACAGAGCTGGAGGAGCACCCTGTGACGCTGTTGTGCTTGCTCTGTGTTGCAAGGGAATGCAAGACGTACAGAGCTGCAAAAAACGTGGTTAAATATTTTATTTGTCAAGGGGACTGAGCTGCAGCAATGTGATTTCAAAAATCTCAGACGGTTTTCTCAGCAAGACTTTCTGGGGTAAAATTTAAAAAATACTATCAGGGATCAAACAAGACACTTTCTCCGTGTCTCGCTTCTCCCACACTGTGTTTGAAGGGAAAGAGAAGCATAGGAAATGGGCAAACACAGATTAATCCCTTCCTGCCAAAATTTCCGTTAGAAAACACCTCCGTCTCCTACTTCTACCATTAAACTCTTTGGCTTCTTTGCGGGATTGATTTGATACATTGATTCTATTATGGCAGAGCTTGCAAAGAGTGAAAGAACATGAAATATAGTTCCCCAAAGAGCAGATTTCTTGGGCTAGGAAGATTCTTACAGACTAGCAGCAGAAAGAGAGCACTAGCAAGTATGCTAAATAAAAGCAGATACCAATCATAAACAATTACATATGTGCTTAAAAATTCTCCTCCTGACATCTTTACATTTGCTGGTGGAAGTCACCTTATGAATATCAGCAGATGAATTATTCTATATGGGTAAAGAGCTGAAAAAGCAAAGGACATCTCACTTTTTCCTTTAACCTTGGGGAATAGAAAAGATCTGGCTCTTGCATCTCTTTTGAGAATACAGTGACTGTAAGGGAAAAACTCATATGCATTGGAAGGCTTCTGAATACATCTAAATAACAGGCATATCAATGAAATGCCAGACTTTGGCTGAACGATAACCCTTATATAAATCATACGGTGCACTGTTTACCTTGAATATATGCTGAACCGCAGCTCCAGCTCTGCTGGGAAGTTTGCATAGATGGACCAAAACAGACTGACTGGCTAAGAAGTACATCTGCTCCATCCATTTTTTGTACAAGCAGAGCTAAACTGATGGTCTGAAAACTGCAGTGGAAACTGGGAATCTGTTTATAGTCTCTCTAGAAGAGCATCTCTGTTTATTTGTTTGTATTTAGAACTAATATCTTGTGGTCATCCAAGTATTAACTTTAAATAATATTTGCTATGAATGTAATTGCCTGAGTAACAACACATACTCTCTTGCAATCAGTCTAGCTTTTTGAGAAGGTATTAATTATTCTCACTTCTTAGCTAAACAGTTTCAGTGCATAACTTTCAGCCTGCAGTTTGATTGCAGACTTTCTCCTTTGAATATTCGTTATGCATCTCGGATGTCTAAACGTACAGCATGGTATTGTTTCTGGCTGCTGAGCATGTGACTCAGATTTTTAAGCAGTAGATGGATAATTGGCAAGTAACAAACTTTCAATACAAATTAATCATTCTGGCATCATGGAAAATGCAGGATTCTCAAGGATTTCCAGAAATACCTACTGGCTATATGAATATTCTGAAATAATGAATAGCATTACTCACAGCCAACTGAAGTTGACTGTCAGCTTGGCAGTCATGCCTGCAAAATATTTTTGAATAAGGTTTATGCCTGTTTGTTTTTTGCTGTTCAGCTAGAACAAGTGCTATCACTTCCTAACTCGTGATGAATTCAGTGTTGCCAAATCCTGTGATTTTTATCGCAGGTCTCGTGATACTTGATGGTTTTTTTCCCTGTAACTTCTCATTCCCGGAGACATTTAATTAGGTGAGAATCTCAGTTTTCGTTTTTATAGAAATCAGTTTCTACTCCTCAGACTGTGAAGAAGTTTTAGAGTATGACCCAGGGGCATTCTAAAGACAGCCACAAACCCCAGAAAAAATAAAAATGTTTCCAACTTTTTTTTTTTTTTGGCTCATGGCAGTTCCTCAAACATCTGATTCCTGATTCATGACTTTTGAATATTTAGGGAATAGGACTACCCTTAATGAATTTTCCCCTTTCCCTTCCTAAATTTAAAACACTGATACATTTTCTTCAAAGGGGAGGCCTTATTGTTGTGGAGCCACAGGGAGGCCACATGGACAAGGTTCAAAGCACTCCCTTGCCACCTGTACTCTCAACTCAGCCTGACTGTGATCTGAAAGCATTTTTTGCTTCATGTTATTTCTCTCAAAGGTCAAATTCTTTGGTTCCCAGGCGCAGTGAAACCCATTACACCCTGTGCTGTTACAAGGTGACCCTCCCTATGGCCTGAAACAGGAGACCCATTGCCTTGGCAGGATAACCTGCCATGAACAGTAAAGAGTGAAGCTTCGCACGACCAACCTCGTGTGATGTGGGGGAACATGCAGGCATTCACAAGTGAATTTTTCAGTTGCAGGAACTGGAGATCATCAGGCTATTCACACATGAATATTCCTTGGTTATTACACTCACCATCATATACTCCCCTCTTATCCCACTTTTTGCTTAATAATGCATGAAACATTCCCAGTTTCTGTGACTGTACATGCTGCTTGTAAGTGTTTCCAAAAGGAAAAGCGTGTGTTACTGCTAGGGTAAATAACATACAGTTGATGGGTTTTTCAAACTGTTTGATCAGGCATTTTCAAGGCTTGCTGGAAAGCAGTATTTACAGTTTTTGAGGGTTTTTTAATTTTTTAGAAATTTGACTTTGGTCCAATTGGCCTGAAAACTCCTTTTTTTTCTTAATTTCCTATGAACTGAAGAAACGTCCTCCAGAGACATTGGCAAGGGATGTCTCGTGCACCAGTCAAACTGAGGAGAAAGTTGGTCTGATTTTTCCCCACCTCTTCCCCACCCTCCCAAATATTTTGCTGCTCTCTTTCCCTGCTGCCAAGCTGTAGTGCCACCATCCCTGTAACACAGCTGAGGCTCACTGTGGCCTGGGCACTCCTGGCCTTCCTCTTCTTTCTGCCCCTTCACCATCCTCCTCACTACTGATACTCTCTGGAGGGTATGAGAGGAACTATTTAGAAACAGAGAATTCACTTTGGGCCTCCTCCAAAACTGGTGGCTATCCAGGGACGAGGGCAGGACCTAGGAGGGGGAGACTGCTCCTTCCCTGGATTGCAAGAAGACATTTTTAGCAGGGATGAGGCTTTTCCTTCCTCCCATACAGGCCTTTTCTAAGAGAATTGATGATGAAATGAATGATTGCCACTGCTCCTGCTGTTTATGCCTGATCTGAAGAAAATACTCTGATTTTTTAAAAGGGATAATTAAGAAAACAAAATTATTTTGTCACAGAACACAAGGCTAGAAAGGTATCTGGCTAAACTAAACCTGAAGGAAAACACATATAGTGCCCTGGCCTGCATCTCTTCTTTGCCCTAAATGACATCTTCTGCCTCCAGACTTTCCCTTAACTTGTGAGAAGTTTTGATCCTGATCTGGCCATTGCAGTTTAAATGGGAAGGGGGAAAAAATTGCCAGTAAGGGAAAGGCTCTATAAAATAGACTATAGTGGAAGGAAATTAAAGATAAGGAGAGCTATGAGAGACTCACTGTTGAAATGCACATTTCACTGACAGGGCCTTCACAACAAGGAATGATAAAAAGGAGCAGGGGGAATATCCTGCATACGTGGGAAGTCAGAGAGCTTTCTTCTAAGTACAGTACAATGCACTGTGTGTGATGGAAGGCCTGGAGTCCTGTCTCCTGCCAACTGCCCCACAATGTGGATGGGTATCATCTCGGGTGGATTTGTCCAAAATCTTTTCCCCACCAGCTGGCTGACCTGCATGGTGAGGGTGTGTGATGATGGAGGGGTCCCCATTCCCTCTGACCACGGTTTCAGATTCTGTGACAGCCACCTGTGTGCTGGCATACAGATGCCTGTGTTCTCACTTGATGAGTCAGGAAATCCCCCCTCATTCTCTGTGCATAAGTTAAAAAATGCTGATTTAATGTTTTTTGGGGATTTGACTGGAGTATTTGGGAGGTTTCTTTCCAGTCAAAACAAAACAAAACAAAAACCCCAAACCACATTGCCAGATGCTGCACTGCTAGTTTATTGTAAAACAAAGAAAGCTGTAATTTTGTCACAGATACATCTGGGACAGGGCTGATGGAATCAGGCTGAGGAATCAGAGCCTTCAAAGAGGCCACGAAACAGGCCATGCAATAAGCCTGTTTTTTCTATATGATTAGAGGTGGTTAAGCATGTGAATTTGTATTACAAAACAAGCTCCAGGGTTCTCTTCCTGATGAGGCACAAAAAGCAATGTTTAAATGGGAAATGTTGGAAGTTGCTGGCCTGATCTCTATGTCCCATGCGTCTACCACAGTGACTCATGGAAGCTGCGGTTCTCGTGATCTGCTCTCCTCCAGGGCTGGCGCCCCCCATTCAGATGACTCTTTCCATCATGAGCTGCGGGAGTCCAAATAAAAAGAATACTGTGGTGCACTGTGGAAAATGTGCTCAAGCCTAAGAGCCAAAGAGGAAGGAGAAGGGGGGCTCACAGCACTTGAATTACTGCTCCCATGAGACAATAGGACTAAGAAGATGACTGGGAAATGAGGCTGAGAAGAGACACTATGATTTTTGTTATGACCACTTTTTGTGAGTTGTGTTAGCAAATCCTGGGGCTAAAAATTTTATTTTTTGTGACGGGAAATCAAAAACTTCTGAGAAAATCGAAACTTTCTCATGGAAGGCGCATTTGGCAGAATTCACATTTTCCTTTCGCAAAAGCGGTAACGCTTCGATGAGCTTTCTGATCCGTTCTGCTTCCCATATTTAGCCCTGTTTCAAGTGGGACTGAGCATGGGGTGTAGTTACTGCCTCCACAACTACGCTTATGCACATGCCTAATTAACCAGCTTGATCAGCTGTCACTGGGCTTCTCTCTGCAAATGTGCTTGCAATTCTCTTTTGAAAATGCTGCTTTAGAAGTACTGGCTCCCCAGAGGCTGAACAGTAAGAATAGCACAATATTATGGGTGATGACGTACGGTGTCCTTTCTCCCCCCTAGCTGAAGTTCTGAGCCCATGTACTTGGCAGAGTGATACAGCAAACCAGAAGAAGTCTAGTAGAACATATTTACTAGAATTTCAGGCTTTTCTGTGTAAGCTTCTGTGCCGAAATATGTAACTTGAACGTTCAGTAGTCACAACAAAGCTTGTTCTGCAGTTGCATAGCTTCTAGAGTGAAATATAAGCACAGTCTGTAAAAATGGGTCCCTTTATGAGTTCCTGGTCAAGTGGACTTGTAAAAATAATTAACAGGGTGTCCACCATGCCATACCTCTGTGAGACATGCCAGAGCTTTCATTTTTGTCAAGCTGGGTGGGATTGAGGAATTTTCCATAAACACTGGATCACAAACTTTGCGTGAGTCTCTAATGTCACTTTGAGGGAAAAAACCACACCTGACCCCTACAGAGATGTTCTTGAAGGTGACTCAGTTGAACTTGAAGATTCAGACTATTTGAAGCATCTTCCTACCTCTTCCATATGGGCAGTAGCAGAGGGGGTGAGGTGGTACAAAGTCCCCTGACGTCAGCATCCTGTGCTCTTTCCTCTTTGTAAGTGGCACTCCTAAATGGCTCCTTCTGTCTTGACTGGCACCAGTTTAGTCAGATAGGAGAATAGTGTGCTGTGAGAAGTGGAGTTCTGCTAGAGGGCCAAGGGTTTTTAAGGGGAAAAACGCAACCTCTGAGGCACTCTGTTTAGCCCCAGAAAGCAATGCATGATTCTGCCTTTGCTAACGCCACGGAGGAAGTAACTCACCTGCCATCATGCTGGCCTTGTGAAATTTATTGTGTGGGTGTTACACAGTATCTTCTCTTCCCTGGGCAACAGCATTTTAAATATAATTGGCATTGAAGAGCAGAACACCACTGGACAGAGAATATCACTTTGTTCTTCTGAAAGCTGTCTGTATACTGCCCCACAGATTTCCAGTACACAGAGAATGTGCCACCAAGGCTCATGGGAGGCTACTAAACCTTCCCTTCTTACAGTTACTCTGCTCTCCTCCAAACCTAACATCAGGTTTCTGTGTTTGACTTGGTCCAAGAGCTTCTTCAAGAGCTTTATAGAATTCCAAGGAGAAAGTGCATTCAGTGTAAAATTAGAAACAGGAAGTGACCAATTCAATGATTTGGCCTTTAACCAAGAGCCACCTCCACTGGGGGTAACACTCACTTTCCCAGTGACCAGAGAAGGCAGACAGGACAAAGCAGATCATTTGCTTTGATGAACTACTCCAAGTGACTAGGAACAGGGGCTGAAATGGCAATTTGCTCATGTTATAGATACACAGATTACTTAATCAGAGTAAACTAATAGTAGCATCTTTTTTTTTTCTCCTGAGTAACTAAGTAACAATAGAGAACAGAAACACATGGATGACAGGCAAAACAAAAGAAATTTGCAAATAAGGAGGAGAGGTTTGAACCAGCTTGTAACAGGCGGTGGGCTTCATCCTCTAAAGAAAACAAGAGTGGCTTTTAGAATTATGAGTTTGGCGGTTTGGGTTCTGTTCTTTGCACTGAAACTGGGAGTCTTATTTGGACCATGAAACTCCTAAGGAATTGTGAAATGCTACCACAAGAATAAATGTAATAAAATCTGAAAGGCAGCAGGGGAAAGAACATATTTTGTAGACTTTGTTTCATGTAAGTGAGTGACTAAAACTTGGAAAAGATAACTTGCTTAGCATTTCCATCTCTGCATTTCACAGTGAAAATTCTCAAGCTCTCCATAATTCCTTTAGATAAATTAGAACATATCCAAGTTAAACATGCAGATATTTATAACATGGAAAAATTTCAAGAGTTCAATGCAAGTAAGAGGAATCAGGAAGCTGAACTGGGAAGATACCCAGATTTGCAGATCTGGAGACAGGGTAGGGGAGAGACAAACAGCTTGAAAGGAGATGTGGGAGACCACAAACACTTTGTATGCTTGGTCCAGTAAGAGAAGGGAGATGTTTCTTATCCCTTTTTTGTAAGGTAACTTAATTTCTCCAGGTGGAAAAGCTTCTCAGTGAATGAGAGCAGTCTTTGGGTATCACTAATATTGGGTAGCCCAAGAATAATGAAAAGTGTCCATGTATTTCTCCTGTTCAAGAGTGATTTAATTTTGTTTTTTCTTAACTTTTAAGTATTTTTTTCTGCAGTTACCTTTATTGTTTTATCCGGAGAGAGATACAGTTCATCACTAGGGAAGGGAAAGTACAAAAAAATTAACCTAGCCTATTAAAAAAATGGTTCAGTTTCATCAGGCCTTTCTTTTAGAACTGGACATTTGATGAGGTGTGCATGTGCCACTTCTGGAAGGGACACGGAGACCCCACAATTTGGTGGGAAATGGTAAAGGCTAGGGCCCTGGGCTTGGGTGTTATGGCATGGTCTGTTGCCTTTATGTGCATAATTGCAAACATCAGGAAGAGAACAGAGCATGACTCAATCTGCAGAATGAACTACGTGACCAGCAGCAAAACTCACAGTATTCCCCCTGCCCTCTCCTCTTATAGGAGTTTCCATGTTTCGGGGAGGAAAGGAAAAAGAATAGCTAATTACCTTGAATGGTTCATTCTGCAGCAGAGAATGGAAATTAAGTCTGTATGAGAGTTTGGCACTGGGAGAACAGAGGATGCAGGGGCAGCTGAGAAGCAGCTGTGGAGTTCAGTTTATTTTGATTCAAACCTGTGAGAAGTGGATACTGTAATTTGTGTCATTATTTTTATTGTTTACAGAGGAAAATAGGCTAGGCCCAGAGTGCTCTCTGAGTTGTCCTACGTGGAGAGCCTGGGGAGTCCCACAGGAACAGGGCTTACCCTTGCTACCTCCTCTCTGCCACCCACAGCTGCTCCTTCACACCACTCAGCTCCCACTGCTCCTTTTTTTTGGCAGGAAAGGAAAACTGCTGAGGACTCCTCAAGGGACATTGGACCTTCTTTCCTTGTGCTTGGAGAACAGGGGAAAAACACTGGACCGCTTTTTCTTGGCCTAGTCCCAAAGAGTGAGAGGCAGATGAAAGTCTTCACTCTTCTTCAGGGTGAGGTGGAATTTGGGAGCACAGCCTGTGCCTCTGCTTGCTGGTGAGCACAGTGCACTGTGCTCAGAGGAGGTTTCCCTCGTTATCCCCGCAGAGAGTGCTGGGGGCACGGGGAACACAGCTACCTGTCCCACTGGGTGATGGTCCTGGCTCCAGTGCCAGCTGAGAACCAGTGGAGAGTAGTGCTGCACAGGAACCAGTCAGCATGTGCCAGGTAGGGATGCAGGGAACCCAGCCACCAAGTTAACTGCTGTTCAGGCACTTCAATTCACATATTCAACAGTCCTGAAAAGTACAGAAACAGCCTCAGTTCCAAGCTGTCCCTTTTTTGTGTCAGGTAATTTAATTTCTTCCTGGAGGGACCAACGTTCAGATGATGAAAAGCCTTTGTCTTTGCATGGGGCTGTGTGAGATGGCAGCAGATGAAATCTCCCAGAATCAAAGAAAACATGACCACCAACTAGGTCCAAGTTACCATCCTTTCGATTTCTGTGCAGACTGCAGCTGTCCTGCTGGTGCCCTTTCCAAAATCAAAGCCCTCTACTCTGACAGCCAGTTAGCGGGACTACAGCTGCCTCTTGGAGAGGAGTGAAACAAGCTGGCACGAGTTATCTTGCATTCTGTCAATGGAAAGTTACGTTTTCCTTCTATGACAGCATCCACTTGGGATACTAAAATAACTTTCCAGTGCCTAATTAAGCTTCCACATCCTTATTGGGAAAAGATGGTGGTATAGAAGGACTGAGATCTGCCCACTGCAAATAAGTGGGTAGTCAGGGGATACAGACCAAGAATCCTGACTCCGAGGGCCCCACAAGCTAATAGCAGGCAACCCCAGTTTGCCTGGATGTAGGAAGAGACACCTGCAGTGGACTGACTGTCATTCAGGGATTTAGGCCTCAACCTAAGGAAAAATAATTGAAATGCTTTAAGTGGGTTTTGTTTGTTTGTTTTTTTTTTTTTGGCATTGGTAACCATTCTAAATTTTAAAAAAAGCACCAAAGTTCACCATAATTTTTTCTATAATTCCTCTCCCAGATTATTTTTCTTTAATAAAACAAGTAATTTAAATTTTTTGTTTCCTTTTTGATGCAGCTGTCTGTCCTGGGAATAGAAGAGGGTCAGGGAAAGTATGACAGTATAACAGAAAAAAAATTCCTTTCCAGTTACTGGGGAAAAAAATCTGCAGTCTGTAGCAATTATTTTTTATAGTGCTAGTCAATATACAGAGACAACAAAGTTCAGCCATATATTCTGAATGTATATTTCTATTCTGATGAATCAAGTGGTTTAAACTACTCTTTCCCTCCCCCTTCCCTCCTCACTTCCATCCTCTGCTGTCTTTTTTTTTGCCATGTTCAGAAACCGGGTAGTAACTTTAGTTGATCAGAACAATCATTATTTGCAACAGAACTTGTAGTGGAGAACTTTCCTCTGGTCTTGTCTATGAATAGATTGAAAAGAGAACAAATAAATTGTCTAGGACTTGCTGTGGATCACTGTAAACTCTGTGTTCTTATTCATAATGCATGCAGTGCTTCCATTCATACTATTTATATGTGTATGTGGAGCACTACAAGTGTAATCACCAAAAAGTTAAATTTGCAGGCATATTTATGTATCTGTAGAAAAGGTTTTATGTGTAACACTTCTGGATACTTGAGTTTTACAGAACCGTTTTTTCACTGAAGTTGATGGAGTTAGTCTTGATATGTATCAGGATGTTAGGATCCCCTAGTTTAAGTAGTGCAGGAATACAGATTTTTATGGAGTTAGCAAGGTGATCCCACAGTTGCGTGAAGGCTGCAAGAAACTTACTAAATTGTAAGCATCATGAGATTCTCGAACTGAACCTTGAAGGAAGGTGTATTTTAGAGGTGTGGGATGAGTTACATTTGTGGGTAGAAAAGATAAACACGGGGATAGATGACCTTGCAAAAGTAGCATTTAAGTTAAATAAAATCACTCAAATGAGACTTTCTTGCTCAAGGAATTTGGTCTTACCTTTTAAAAAAATAATGAACAATTAGGCTCTGTTAAGAGAGGCCCTGACTAGAAGTACATTGCAGACTGCTAATTCATCAAAGTAGGTTTTTTGGGGCTATTTTTTGTTGTTTTGGTTTGGTTGATCTTTTAGTTTAGTTATAATTTTAAAGCTTGTCTCTCCTTTGTACCAAACGTATTAGATAAAATTAAATACGGGCTATGGTATCTGTTCTGGCTGCTGATGGAATTATTCTGTGCTTGAGTCTAATTTCTTATTGACCTTAGAAACTCAGCTGTCAAAAGCTAAGAAATTTGTATATTTTTCTAAAGATGAATGGTGTATCAATTACCAAGTAATTGCATTACAAAGGAAATATGGGACTTACTTGTAAGGTTTCATTTTATTGCCACCTGAATTCATGAAGTTAATGTAAAGATACTTGGGATTTTCACATGCCTTGGAGCAGCTCTTGTAAATAATTGCAAAAGCACTCCAGAATCCTTCCAACAGAATGTACTATAGTCACGGTGAGCATCGAAAATATTTGTTCTAATAAAAAATCTATTCTAAATTTTGGTGGGTAGCCTATTTTATTATTAGTAAGACAGTACTTGCATGTGCTTAATCAAAGTAGCATGAGAAGCTGGGAAACACAGCAATAATGCTCATCTGCTTTAGGAGCTATGGTGACTACAGCATGTCCCAAACATGTGCCTGTTTGTGTGAACTCCAGTGGTGCTCTTACAGAAGGAGTTACTTTCTTTAGAATAGTACCTGGTTGCTACTGCTGCTTAGTGAAGTCAGTGCCACACCAGAATCCAGGATGGTGGCACTCTGGTGCCAGCTCTGTCACGGGGCTGCTGAATGGTCTCAGCGCTGCCACTTCTCCTTGCCTTTCCAGCCTGCTGGGAAATGAAATTTTATGTGGTATTTTTCTCAAAGTGCTTTCCCAGAGTTCTCCATAAGAGAAAATGGTTTGCTTTGCAAGAGAAGAAGCTCTCCCAGCCCAGACACTGCAGGAAACCTTGGGGTGTGTTAGAAATACGGCCCAACGTAGCTGTGGTCCAGCAGAGCATGGGAGTGCAGGCACAGCCCTGACTCCTGAGTGGTATCACAGAGTCAGGGCACTGTGTTTCGCTGCTGCAGGAGACCTGTCCTCACCTATGGCCTCAAACAGCTGGAATCAGAGCAGGCTCACATCAAAAAGAGAGAGACAGCAACTTTTCAGCAGTGAGATCTTTTGTGAGGTATTTTACAAACACATGCAAAGATAGGGTCTGTGGTGTGGGGAGCTCAAAGGTAGGCATAGGTGGAAGGTGAAATAGAGTTAGTTTGGAAGAAAATTCAGGAAAATGTAGGACTTGTGACAACAAATAGTGTTCATTTGCTTTTGGCTGCTTTCATGGGGTATACTTAGACTTCCTTTATAACTTTTGTGTGTGTTACTAACTGCAGAGGCTGACTGGAAACTGTTTGGGGCAACAATGACTGGGCAGGAAAGGGTTACCTCAGGTTGAAAAAAAATGAAATATTTCTTCTTATTGTATTCTGCTGTATCAAAAATATCTTTGAGTACTTCTGGTTTCTCATTGTCTGTTTGGATCATACACAGCACCCATTGTATATTCTAACCAGTCGTAATTCTTTGCAAATGTTTAGCCCTAAAGCTGCCTGTGTTTCCAGTCCCACTGTCATAAAAGTAATTGACTTCATAGGGTTATTATGCATTTGCCTAATTATTGATATTTCTCTCCACTGTATGATGCTAATTTAACTTTTACTTTTTCCATCTTGGATTTATTCCTGATTTTCTTGTATACTTTTTTTTTTTTATCCTGGCAGAATGTTGGCCTGGGCTCCAAGTATCAAATTTAAGTGTGACAGAGTCTCTATTCAATTCCAAAGTTATTTTCCATTCTTTATTTTCCTCAGTATTGACATGGGACACAGTTCCAATAAACAGTTCGTATAGCCTAGTACCTCTGATGACATATGCCTTTCTGCAAGCTGGGTTTTTGTTGGTTTTGGGGTTTTTTTTTCCATCTCTCCATATATTACCATATGCGGAAATTGTATTTGTGGGATATTTAGTAATATTTCTTCCATAAACTAAATTTTGCCCACATTTATTGCTCACTGGTTACACAGTTGTTCCTTATTAAAACAACCCTCCTTCCAGTTTTTTAAATAACATTCTATGCACCTCACCTTCAGCTAGTTTTACTATGTGACCTTGCATGATGAAACCGCTCCAGTACCTCAGATAAAGAGCAATGTGCAACTGCTCAGCTTCCAGAAGGGTGTTGGGAGATTTAATGCACTAGTTTTGGGATATGCAAACAGCCCTGCTTAGCTCAAAGATAAGATGGCCCAAATAATTCAAAGATAAGGAAATACAAATGGGAGGTTCTTACTAGAAACACAGGGTTGTGAATTAAGCAGTGGTTCCTGGGTTTTGATTTTAAATTTGCTACCTAGAAAATTTCGCTTGGAGGAAATTAGTGGCCTTTTTTGTCTGTCTGCAAAAATACATGTGAATATTATAGCCATCTGAATATTTGTACTTCACATTTGGTAGCCTTTGCTAAGGTTAACACTGCCTCTAAAATGAGTGTATTCAGGAGCTTGTGAATTCTGTGTCTGGTCTCACAGAGGTAAAATTGAGTGTTGTGCATTTAAATTTTATATTTTGAAAGTGTAAGCAGGACTAATGGAAGAGCCCTGTGTTGGACCTTTGCACGGGGACTGAGCAGAGAATAGTAAGTATCTGAAGCTGGAGTCAAGAATATCTTCGGAATGATGTCACCTTCTCAGTGAATATAATCACATTTATCGTCTCCTTGCTGCTTTTAAGCAAGGAGGTAAATCCTTAGTGAAAATATAAGTCTGTTCGTGCACAATTCATAAATAGAGAAGGAAGGTAGTGCCTTATTAAATGAGTGACACCAAATAGTTTGCTACATCCAGATTTTTCCAGTAACATGTGTAACGCAGTCAAATTGCATTTCCTGACATTTAATGAGTAATTTCTGGTATATACATTTAACCAGTAAAAACAGGAAATTCACCTCTATGGAGAAAGCCAACTAAAAACTTGTGTGTTGTGACAAAGTTAAAACTGCAGTAGGAACTTTAGCATATTCATTTCCTGGTGTCTTGCTATATTAATTATGCATCCTTTGCCTGCCGTTAATTGAAGCCCAAGGCTTTCACAACAGGGGTGTCAAGTTAGGCTTATGGCCTTGTCAGACAGACACTCAATTAAATAGTTTGATTTTTCAGAAATACTTCAGGATAAGGGATATACTTCATCTCCCTTTTGCTGAAAGGCTGCACTTTCAAAAATCACATCATAGGTATTGAATTTAATTTCCTGAATGGCAGCTGGCTTTAAACACTGGAACTGGGTTGGGGGGGAAGTAGCTGAAGCCATTTTTTGCCAACAGATTGTACTGCTTTTCTTTAGTTTATAGTCTGGTCAGCCTGGTAGCAGAGCTTGTCTTTGTGGTACTATTGCATGTTCTGAAGAGGGGGAGCAACAACAAGGGCAACAAGCTTTTTGAATCTGACTGCTCTCAAGAAGGGATGACTCAAACAGGCTACAGCCTCTTCAAAATGAGGGTTGCTTACTGGTTTCGATTTTAGTACACAACATGTGAACAAGAGTTTTCATGCCCTGGTCCCCGGGCTTTACAGCAATGAGCTACATCTGGGATATCAGATGGGTCATCACCAAATCCCCAAGAAGCACCTCCCACATAATTTTCTCAGGGTGTTCCCTGTGTGTAGAAGCTTTGTGAATTGTAAAAATCAGTGGTCTACAACAGGAAGAATGATTCGTGATTTTTGCTCTGCAACTACAAAGGAGTTTCATTTATGTGATGGGCTGGTGTTACCTGTTAGTGTTGCCACATGCTTCTAGCATCAAAGGCCAGAATATTACCAAGCAGACAATGAGGACTCTGTACCCATGAATGTCTCTGCGAAATAGAGAGAAGAAGTCAAAATGCACGTCCTCAGCCCTCAGTAGCTAAAAAAGTTCTCTGATTTGCTGACAGTGTTCATGAGGCAGATACTGAGCAGTCCTTGGTGCTGGCTGCAAACACAGCTTGCTTATTAAGGTATGATGGATTTAGTGCTGTTTTAAATAGCACAGGATTTAAGCAAAACAAGAGCTATAATAAACAAAATTATTAAACTAAGTGGTACAAGTTTGAACGGGTCCTTGCAGTTTGTGCTTCACAACTGGAACTGTGGAAATTTTTAAGCACTGGGAGAGTGAAGTCTTAGACCTCTTGATGCAGATGTTAGGGTAAGGAAGCAAAGTTGTCTTTCCACCAGTGTTGGTAAATTTAGGATAGGAATTATTTAACAGAGTCATCCTGGATTTTTTTTTGGTTTTGTGTTGCTGTCCCTGAAAGGATGCTGAAATGAAAATTTGGTGCTTCTGGCTTGTTAAGATATCAAATTGTATTGATTTTGGAGGAGTTGCCTTGGCTGGTCTTACCAAGAGGCAAAAAGATGTGTTTCTCTCCATAAAGCATAACTTATGAAGCCTCTTCGCATTCCTGTGAGGAATGGCCAAAGACTGTAGTTGGAAAGAGCAGATGCATCCCAGTGATACTGGGAAACCTCTTAGGTTCCTGGTTGCACCACTCACCCCACGGAGCAGAGATTGTCAGCTTGGCAATTGCATGGCCAAGCCCCACAAAGGGGAGCTGCTGAGGTGTTTTGGTCTTCCTTGTTAGTACGGGACACTGTTTCCTGTGTTTGTCCAGACACTCCAACTCCACAGATCCCCTTTCTGCAGGGAGCCAGCATATGAGTAGCTTTGCCCTGTAGGTGTTGGAAGCACCTGTGTGGATAACTGTGCACATAAAAAGGAGAATTCTGAGTTCTTGTGAATAGTGGTTGCTTGTGATTTCAGGAGAGTGAACGTGTTGATCCACCCATTATCTGCCTATCACATACATGCCTCTAAATTAGACAAACATTCACCTGTTCAATGAGCCAAGGAATATTGTGAAGATTTTCTTTGAGTAACTATTAAAAAATCTCACCATTGTTTCTCTTTTGAAAAAAGTTAAGCCACCTCCATTTGAAAATGGAAGTAAAGCATTGTATATTTTTCAAGTTAGAGAGAAGATACAGTAGAATTAACACAATGATATTCAGTAAAAGAAAATGTTAAGAGGTTTATAACTATAGAAAAAACCCCAGACATTTCCTCTGTAGAAGATTAGTAAATTATGCATCTGGAATGAAAAAAAGTGAGCATCTTTACACAAACTAATGTGGTAGATTTGAGTCATCCATACAAGATGTGATTAAACTAATTAGAATTTCCCCAAAGATCTGTAATTCCATACATTGAGTGGTATAAATGGGAATATCACTTGTGCTGCAATCTTCCGTAGTCCTTGGCTGCAAAAAAGACTTACTCAGTTTGGTGTAGCACAGTTTTTAAAGAGGATATGTAGGAGACAAATAGTAGAGCATGAACTGCTAGTATGACAGGTTTGAATGTAAGAACCAGGAAAGTGATTAAAACCGGGCCTGGCTCGGTGTGGACAACAGAAGCCTGGGAAAAGCCGTGCAAAGAGGCTTGAGTATGTTAGGGGGATTAGGGCTCAGCTGTTTGCTACCCTCAGGTAATGAGAGTAGAAGACATTCATCGACACTTGGTCAGGGTGCTGTGGTGTCGCCGTTCGGTTGAAAGACGGGGCGACCTGGTCCCGAAGCACAGCACGGCGGCCCAGCCCCTCCCGGACCACTCGGTCCATCGAACGCATAGACACCAATGTGGTGGATGTTCGAATGGCGTTTATTATCTTATCTTACAGGGTTTTATAGTGAAGGGGGTTTCGCTACGTCAGAGGAGGGGTGGTGGGCTTGTTAGTGTAGGAAAGGAGTGGAAAGTTACTGGGGCTAGGGGGGCTTGCATGCCTGGGGTGATCGTTATCTCAGGGTGTGTGGGGGAAGAGTTCCCTGTCTCTTTCCGTCACATCGCGAGATCTTCCGCTCGCCTGTCCCTATCCTGCAACACTGTGGCAGTAACAAGCCGAATTCACACCACTTCCGTGGCTTCAGCAGAGTTGTGCCCACTGTGCTTACCTGTGAGTTTGGTGCCATGAACACCTGATCACGGAAAGGGTAGGGTGGTGCAGAGGAGCCAGAGCTGTGGATTTTTTTGTAGCAGAAAGGCAGGAGGAGGATTCCTGAGCAGGAAGATTTGTATATGCCAAATCAGTAACGTTTTAAATGCTCTTCCTAAATTGACCAGTAGTCCCTTCTGTCCCAGGTGACCCCTCTGTTGAGACATGCTGTCTTCTAATACATATAAAAAGTCTCCTAAAACATCAGGATGGAGAGGCCCAGTTGTTCACAGACAAAGTCTGTGCTGCAAACAGTCCGAGGCAGGGTTTTTACTGCATTTTTAGCATTAAGCCTTGTGGACCCAAGTAAAATCTGACTGGATATGCCACAACTGGGAAAAGATGCTCTCTCTTTTCTTCTTATCCTTTGTTCTCCTTCTGTTCTTTATTTCAATAAAAGCTACTGCAGCATACGCATATCAAAAACCTGAAAGTTGTCTGGCACTTCAGATCAAGGAATGGATTCAAATTCACTGCCTCAGGATATGTGTCAAGTCACTGCGCTTATCTTGCTCTTATATTACTGACTTTCTAGTTTTTACTGGGGGTAGTTTTCTGCTCTTATTGGTGTTCAAACCACGAGCAAGAGAAGTCAGTGGAGCATAGCACCTCCATGCTGAAATTGGGCAGGTTTCCCTCTTTTCTTTGCTCTGCAAGGAGAGGAAAAAAGGAGACTGGGAGCCCTGGGAGGTAGGAGTGAAATTGGCCTGATGTCTGCCTGGTAGCAGTAGTCCCTTATTACTATAATTGTTATTATTTCTGTTTGCAATTATAAATGAGGGGTACTATAGACCTCTCTAAATGGCTAGTGAAACCAGCAATAATATGAAAAGCACAGGCCAGTTCTTTTCCCAAGAGTTAATTTTTCAGTCTAAAAGTAAATGCATTATGTGACTTGTAGTATTTTTCCCTTCAGTTTACAGTGATGCCATGATGATTTTTTTGCTTTTCTTTTATACCCCCTTTTATATACTCTTTTATATGGCTTTATATATTCCTTGTGCCTTTAGCTTACATAGTTATAATTCTTTAAGTTCGATAACTCCCCCTTAGACCCAGTATCCCGTGAAGTTTAGAGACTAAACATTCTAAAAGCCCAAAGAAACCAAGGTCCTCTCCAGAACACATTCTGTAAGCAAAGATAGGCCCATCCAGGGGGAGGGTCCCTTGGGTGGGGGGGTCTCACCCGAGTCCCTCATTGGGGAACCTTTGATAGATATGCTAATTTTTGCAAGGCATATAATTGTATACTCATCACATTGTGAGTGGCCATTTTCTTCAGTGGGGACATCGGGGTGCATTTCAATGTGCATTTCATCACACCTAAGGATCCTTAAATAAATACCAAGGTAAAAACCTTTTTTCCCTCCTAACTGTGTGCAGCTCTCTTAATTTTAAGACCAGGAAAAGACATCAACAGAATTATATTTTTAGCCTCTTTTCTCTGGAGTTACTTTGATATGTTTTCTGAGCCTCTTCGAAAAATCTAACGAAACAGAAGAATGGAGGATACATCTAAACCCAACAGGCCTTTAGAAACAAAAACTAATGCTCTGGAAATCCTCTACCAACCTAGCAAAACATGTTGGTTGACAAAATATTTAATCAGACATATTGCATGCAGAGGGGATATGCCTGTCTGTGTTTACACTGTAGTTCAGGTCTGGTTAGAGGCAGTGGGTAGGCAGCTGGTTTTGACACAGTCTGTATGGTTTTATATATATGCATACATATATTTGTGCTCTGTGCGTCTGTGTATATAGACTTCAAAAATTTCAACCTGTACCTGCTCATAAGTCTAGAAAATTTTTAACATATGTTTGTATGCTTACATGCATAAATTAGCAGGAAGTATTAGAAAAAAAATTGCAAGGAGTCGAGGTTTCATTAGATGTTAAAATACTGCTCTATCTGTAAAAGGCCAGATTCTGAATTTGTGGCTCTATTGACCCAGCACTACGCCCCAGGCTCCAAAAGTAATTTTCAATGGTATGGGAATCCTCACCTGTTTAGGTTTTCCAGACCTAGGGAGAGAAGCGCTGGCTTTGGGGAGAGAAGCAGCCGGCTGAGGTGCCTGTGCCTGACCTAGGGAGCCCATTGGTGTCTCTGTGTGGCTGTGCTGTGTTGGTGAACCAGCTCATCTGGAGGTGGTTTGAAAGTCTGGGTGCAGCCCTTCTGGGCCCAGTGGAGAGCTGAGCACTTCAGCTCCCATGGAACCAACACTGTGGCAGTATCAATGCCAGCCTGGGCTTTAGAGTCATTGTGAGCGCTGCCCTGGAAACAAGGAGTCAACTTCTCCTTTACCCATGTGATGTGCAGTGCGTGCCTGCACAATTCAGTTTTTTGTATGCTAAATGAAGATACAGTGGGTTCTAAGGTAAACCAGTTAGTAATTTGGGGTATAAAAGAAACACATAAAACATAGTACATTCTCGAAAATGAGCAAAGAGTTAAAAGTCTGGAGTTAGAAGTCAGGACACTTCTGACCCTGCCATGATCTCTCTGTGAGACCTCACACTACTCCTCTTACCTTTCTGCCTCTGTTTCTCCATTTATAAATCATTTCCTGCTCTGTGTCATATGAACCAGTTCATGCCTGGGCAGTTTTGAGCATTAAACACTCTTAAAAAGGCTAAGTAGTATTATATAATAATACCTTTTTCCCTGGTGTGATGAAGCCTGTGTCTGTTCTCTGACTTGACGGCAGGAAGGAAGGCTCACTCTGAACAGACCAAAGTACATGAGGGATTGATTAGGGAAAAGGAGTGGGCAAAGGAGGGAGGAGAAAGGCAGTTGATGGGGAGAGGCAAGGAGTGGATAAATGTCGATTAATTGACATGACTTAACACAGTGGTGGCTGAATCTCACCTTAAGTAAGGTAACATGAGGCTTATATTCTGCAGGAAATCCTAAAAGCAGTTTATTTCAGGAGATATCCTGAGGCTTAGGTAACGGAGAAGCAGCAGGAGAAAGCAGATCCCAGTACACTGCAGTTCATCAACCACTGACCTAACTAGATGCTGTTATTAAAAATGGACCATAACCTCTATGTGGAAGATCCTCTTCGAAGCAAATGCGTGCTTCCCTTGGCAAGTCCAGCAGTTCTTAGTTTTACCAGGTCTCACAGCTGAACAACAGATAGGTGCACATCAGTCACTTGTATGTGCAGGCTGGCCCTAGGAACTCTGTCAGACTCTATCGTGCTAAGGCTCTGTGCCATGCGCCTTTCTCAGAAAATATTGTCCTGTCAGAAAAAGGGCAAGCTTCTCTTTGGCATATTTCGGAAGAAAATATGATCTATGTTAATATAGCAATTGCAAAAATAATTTAAACAAGAAGGAATAATGAGGCATATTTTCATCCTTTCAGTTTGAAAGTGCGGGAACATCTGAAATATGTGATCAAGACTAGCAGTGTAAGCTGTGTGTATGTAGGATTGGAGACAGACACACACAAACACGCATGCCTTTTATACATGAAACTCAGGATGGTTTAAGATCCATAACTGAGAGTGGAAGAAGTTAAAGGAAGATAACAACCTAATGTAGGTAACTGGGAGGGCTGTTACCTACTCTTTGAAGATCAAGACTGAAAGATTGAAGATGATGTCATGAAAAAAGGGGCAGTCAGTGATGGTGCCAGAAGAGAGTGATTGTATTTAGGCAAATACTAGCAAAGAAGGTAAAGTTTCCAATTCTGTTTTATGTGGATGTCGCCCAGGTAAAACAGAACTAAGTTGTGGCTGTCAGGACAGAAGTTGCTGAGGGTCTGGATAGGTGAATGGACGTGACGAAATCAGATTTTAGTATTACAGAAGGAGTAACAGGAAGATGCAATATGCAGTAAACACACTCATGTTACAGGCCCTATGCAGTTGAAAAAGACAAGAGCTGTGAGTTTTCACATATGTAAGTGGGGAGTTGCTAAATTTTGAGTTGATAGAGAGATAGCAAGGACAGAAAAGAATGATGGTTCTGGAAGATAAGGAAACTTACTTGGACAGTCTATGGTTGTTGAAACAGATGAAACTAGAAATTACTTGAAGTAGCCACTGGTTTGCTATGTCTTGCTTCAGGAAATTACGTACAAGAGGAAATAGGCACATCTAAGTAAATATAGCAAATGAAAGCATGAGGAAAAATATGGAACTTCAGGTCTAAATGTAATGTGTGAGAAGCTATTTTGGAGGAAGAAAGTTTAATCTGACCCTAACCCAAACCATCTGTTGCTGTCTTTACTTTCACCGCTTTTATCTCTGATCACAGAGTATTATCACAACACTAAAATTTAGGATCTGAATCAAAAGTTCAATTAATGCTGACTTCACATTCCATGTAATCACTGAAATTCCAGGGTTTTTATCTTCACCTGTGTATACATCCTACCTTCCCCCTCTGCAAACCCAAGCTGTCTGTGCATACCTGGCAGATTTCCATCCACAGGCTTCATATAAATTTTGGCTTGTTTAACTTTCCTTGCTGTTACTAGACACCAGTGAGGCAGAGTTTCTTAAAGGTCAGCCCTTGCTTCTCTCTACCTTCAAGAAAGGGGAGGAAATTATGCTCTTTCAGCCCGGGCTCAGTTGTGACAGTGATGGCCTTGCCTGGGCACTGCCACCACTGTGCTGGCAGATAAGTTGTCAAAGCAACGAGCAAGAAATTGTTCTTCCATTTTCAGGCACAATTTTGCAGTTACAAACTTGTAATGGTTTAGCATAGTTTCCCTGAGTTGATACCACCAGCCTGTTAAAAGCTTCTCACGTGGGAGATCTGACACACCCTGGAGCTCATGTGACCACAAAGAGACACTGTTGCTATCTCTGACCGTGTACAGCACATCTGACTTGGGCAAAAGAGCTTCTCCAGGCTTTTTTTGTCCACTTTGGACCAGGGACTCAGACCTCATGAGCACCCCAGCCACCACTGTCAGGGGCCATCTGAGGTTGTTGGTGTACAGAACTCCTTGCTTAATGGTACCATACTAATTGAGAGAGATACTTATTACAGGAATGCTGCCATAGCCAAATACACTCTTAACCAGAACCATTATACTCTTAGTGTATTGATGTGCCTCTGGAATACCCATGGATGCAGAAAGCTCCTAGTTCCATCTTTCTCCTGGGTGAGTCTGAAATTTATGAAGGCAGTGGGGCTACCTTGCTCTTACTCTCTCCTGCTTGTCCCCCTTCCTTGGGAATACTGCAAGCGGAGAAACATGCTGGAATAGTCTCTGCCAAGCACTGCTTTCACAAGTTTTGGCCTCTTCCCTATTCACACTGGCATTTCCTCTGTGGAAAACTATTTCCCTACAGGATTCAGGAGTGTAATCATTCAAAGCTGATAGCTATGCACTGCTGCCTCAATAGGTTCTCAGTTGCAGTTCTTCACCAGAGTGTCAAGAAACTTTTCTGGGCGGATTTGTTCTCTGGCACATAATTTAATATGTTTATTTTTTTCTGTTATGTTTGGACGTGCTCAGTAGAACACGAGACAGATTTGCCAGTTTAACACAGACATAGCTTGTCCTGTCACACCACCTTCAGAGGGCACATCAACAGGGACATGCAGGCAGAAGTGAAGGGGATCCTGGGTTGCTTTTTATTCCCAGTTCTTGCTGCTGACTGTGATTCATGACTCTATAAAACCATTTTGGTTTCCACTGCCATTCTATACATTCTTCTCCCTCACCCATTGTGCCTACCATACCTGTGTTATGTTTACAACATAGAATCATAGAATGATTTGGGTTGGAAGGGACTTACAGGATCATCTAGTTCCAACCCCCTGCTATGGGCAGGGATGTCACACACTAGACCAGTTGTTCAGAACCCCATCCAGCCTGGTCTTGAACACTTCCAGGGAGGATCCACAGCTTCTTTGGACAACTTGTTCCAGTGTCTCACTACTCACAGTAAAGGTTTTCTTTCTAACATCTAATCTAAATTTCTCCTCTTTTAGTTTAAAACCATTTTCCCCTTATCTTGTCACTATCTGCCCTCCCTGTTTTTTATAAGCCCCTTGAAGTTCTGGGGCTTGTGGCCCCTTGAAGTACTGGAAGGCTGCAATGAAGTCTCTTCAGAGCCTTTTCATCTCTGGGCTGAATAACTCCAGCTCTCTTAGCCTCTTGTCGTAGGAAAGGTGCTTCATCCCTCTGATCATCTTTGTGGTTTCCTCTGGACCTGCTCCTACAGGTCCACATCCTTCTTCTGCTGAGAGTCCCAGGCTTGGATGCAGCACTCCAGGTGGGATCTCATGAGGACAGAGCAGAGGGGGACAATCACCTCCCTTGATTTGCCGGCCCCCCTTGTTTTGATGCAGCCCAGGATACCACCGGCCTTCTGGCTTGTAAGCACACACTGTTGGCTCATGTTCAGCTTTTCATTCACCAGCACCCCCAAGTCCTTTTCTCCAGGGCTGTTCTCAGTGAGTTCTTCTCCCAGTCTAACTCATATCTGGGATTGCCCTGATGCAGGTGCAGCACACTGCATTTGACCCTGCTGAACTTCATGGTGTCCTCATGGGCCCACTTCTTAAGCTTGTCCAGGTCGCCCTGGATGGCATCCCATCCTTCTATTGTGCCAACTGCACTGCTCAGCTCTGTGTCATCTGCAAACTTGCTGAGGGTGCACTCAGTCTCACTGTGTCATTGGTAAAGATACTACAGAATCACAGAATTGCTTAGGTTGGAAAGGACCTCCAAGATTGCTGAGTCCAACCTCTGACTTATCATCTTGTCAACTAGATCATAGCAGTAAGGAACATGTCCAGTCATTTCTTGAACACCTCCAGGGAGGGTGACTCCACTGCCTCCCTGGGCAGCCCATTCCAATGCTTCACAGCTCTTCCTGTGAAGAAATTCTTCCTGATGTCCAACCTGACCCTCCCCTGGCATTGCTTGAGCCTATGTCCTCTTCTCATTGAAGAGCACCAGTCCCATGACAGAGCCCTGAGGGACACCACCTCACTGGGCTCCATCTGAGCACAGAGACATTAGCAGCTGGCGTTGCAACTGATCCTGGTACTTTGCTGGGATCTTGAAGTCCTGGTGACACTACTGCAAATAACAGTCCTCTCTGTCACTGGTCCTTTTAATTGTTAACAGGCTGAGCCTGAGCATGTGTGAGAGAAGAGTGTTGTGCACCTGGGTGCACAGCCTCTTCCATACCTTATCCCCAAAGCTTGTGTGTGCAGGTACTTACGTGTCCTTCACATCCACACTTTCCGGTAGTGCTATATATTTAATACTAAATAAAGGCTATAGGATGTTTGTAAACATACTGTTTACTTAAAGTGAACTTAGAGGAGGAAATAAGAGAGAAACATAAAGTCCTAGTGTTTTTCATGTGAAATGAAGAAAACGTAGGTTCAACCTGAAAGCCATCCTCTCTTGCCTACACTACCTTCCTTGTCATCATCTGCTCTGAAAGCGTCATCTACCCTCACAATTCATGAACTTTTCCTGCTTCATACCCTTGTGACCATAGCCCGATTTAAATCTGCCCCTTGAAATTTGACAGAAGGAGAACCGTAACTCTAAAATGTCTGGCTTTTGCTTAGTGCACCTTCCTTTCTGAAAGGTGCAGAGCATTCTTAAATTGTGGTGTGTTTTCCCTGTCTTATTTTGAAGGAGAAATAATGCTCTCTTACTGTGATTTGCTTTGATAAAGAGTTGTTTCATCTTACTCACTTCTCTGTGCTTGCCTACTTCAGCCAAAATACAGCATGCTTGATTTTGGTAAGGTTGAAGAACACATTTGTGAGCAACTTGCAAACAGTGAGATCTCCCTGAAGTGCCTTCCTGACTGAGGCATGATTAGTGTATTATCATTTCATGTTATAGCCTTGTTTGTCTTCCTTTGCTTTGTAAGAGAGGGAAGGATTTTAATGTTTATGCAAGATGTTGCTTTACTTAACTTCAGTGACGTTAACCAACCACGGCCCTGGAAGAGGCCCTCGTGTAAGAATGAAAGCTCAGCCTTACAGAAGGGGCAATAGTTTGAGATGAAAAGCTCCAACTACCCATCTAACTAGCACCATTCTCCAGCTGTAATAAGAGAAGTAGCATCAGAGTGCAAATTTTTAGCACAGACAGCATAGTGTATTTTGCACATTTGTTCAAGCCTAACCTTTCCCATATCTTCCTGCTTCTGTTTTCTGGGTATGTTGGTGGGGTTTAACCAAGCACTTTTTTGTGCATCTTTTCAGCCCTTCAGAATGAGGTCCAGCACTGGGAAGCTTTTGGTGTTGAAATACTGTAGCAGCTACAGCAAGGAACACATGGAGATCAGGAATGGTTTTTAAAACTGTTTGCTTGATTCAAAGTCGAAGAAAATAAATTGGAAGATTTAATTATGTTTATTCAGGGGCTCTGACAATGCCCTTTCTTTTCACTATCATTTCCCCTTCTGTCAGTTCTGTCTGGAACACAAGGTTTGTCCCAGGCCCCACATAACATCAACTGCAATAAATAAGTGCAGAAACTATTCACACTTCCCATGTGAGAATGTGCCCTCATTTTACAGCCCATCTATCAAACATAAACATGCTCCAGCCCGGGTATGGATGCAGACTAGGAGGATTTATGATCCCAACTCCCTGAATACAGTTTTAATAAGTGCTACTACAAATATTGCAATAATATAATACATTTTAATGTGTTGGAATGCACTCCTTGGGAGTCTGTGGGCATTTAAAAAACCCAAATAACTAAAGCCAATGTTTTAATAAAGCAGCTAAAACCCCTTGGACTGAGAACATCTAACAGCACTGAACTCAGTGTTCATACAAGAATGGCTTGTTGATTTAGGGTTTTAGAGGAGCTGTTCACAGGTGGAAAGATTTGTACAGGGTCTGAAACTTTCAGCCACGTACAAGGTGAAGGGCTACGGCGATTTTGGTGGAAGTAGTGTGGGTCTCCTTTATCATTTGCTATACTTGGGTGTAAAGTTCTGTTGAGTAAAGCAGTTACAAGTAGATTGAGAGGGCCTCTGTTGCTGTGAAGAGATGTAGTTTGTTGTTTTCATTAAAAATGATCTGGTGAAACAGAGAACACAAGTGCTGAGTGATCTCCCTGTCCTTATCTCAACGCATGAGCCTTTAATTGTATTTTCTTCCCCTGCTCTGCTGAGGAGGGGAAGTGATAGGGTGGCTTGGTGGGCACCTGACAGCCAGCCAAGGTCAATCCACCATAGTGCACTTCACAGTTCATTTATGACTTCAACATTTCTGAGAGTTATTTGCCTGCCTACCTACCTCACTTTGTGGGAAGATATTCAGAGCTTATCTTAAAACCTAGCAAATGTCTTGTTCCTTTAGGATTTGGTATTTTGAGTACTGAAAGAGTAAGGAAGGTATTATTGCTGTCATTTTATACATTTGTGCCAAAATTTGTATGTACATTCAGACTATGTAAATAAGGGAATTGATACCATATGCATTCATTTCATTGTGGCAGTGTCAGAGGTGAAAGAAGGGGGTTTGATTCACTCTGCATGATCTCTTCAGAGATGTAGAGAGCATTCATGATTTCCTCACCATTCCTCAACTGTGCACCAAGTGACATTTGCTAATTCACTGTTTATGGTGAGGTCTTCTTCCAAAAAAAAAGCCCTGAATGATTTTATGTTCTTTACAGTATTTTTCCAAGCATGTCAGTAGACTTTTCCTCCTTTGGCTTTCATTCTTGTTATCTTTCTAGAAAGGCATGGCCGCCCTCTCAGCCTTTCTCTTGTCCTTCCAGTCATTTTCCTCTTCTGGAGGTCCTCCATGCCATTAATCAACTGCTCAGGCATTGTTTGCCTTCATCCCAGGTGGAATTTGTCTTTTTAGACCCGAGGAATGAGAAATGTCCATAGTGGTGCAGGTGAGTTCTCACCAGTGCTTTACACAATGGTTGCCTTTCTTGTCTGACACACAGGAATACTTTTGCCTGTATCCCATTCATGGCTCATTGTCACCCTGTGATCTACTCATGCCTCCAGGAGCATTTGCCTCCTCCAGTGTCTTCAGACTGGAGCAGAAACTTGTGTCACTCCACCTGACACGGTGGTACCTATTTCTACCCTGCAGTTCCTCATGCAAGGAGCATTTATTGATGTAGGGGATGTCTCTTCTGTCAGAGCTTCAGCTGGTGGGGAGGATGGGGGCTGTAGAACTATGCCATGAGATAGAGCTTTTCTTCCTCATGGGTGCCATGAAACCGAGAATGTGATGTGGACAAGGAAATCTACATTCTTGAATGATGTTTTTTTGCAATCTAAATTCAAAAGACCTGACCATGAACTTCCCTGTTTCCTACACTTGATGAGCGCAAAGCGTGAAGGGTGGAGCCTGAGAGATGTGTTAAGGGGGCTTCCACCCATGAGTAACCTGCTGGAGTCCAGCTCCACGCAGTCACAGCCAGATCCAGCTGAGCCATGGACGAGGTGTGTGGGTGGGCTCTGAACACGGGGCTGGTGGTGTCAGTCCAGCCCCTTTCAGAACTGCTGTCTGACTCTTAAAAGAGAAAATATCCATGGCTGGCATTAACTGAGCTTCCATTGGGAATTTTAATGGGAGAAAGTGCTCAACCAGTCCAGGCACTGAGAAACTACAAGAGACCAAACCCTGCTGGGCCAGTGCAATGCAGTTCATGTCCCTGCTGTCTGTGGGGATACACTTCACTCCCCAGGAGCTTGAATAAAGGTTGCTGATGAACTTTTAAATGAATTCTGCAGCCATGTAGTGAGAGGAAGGTTGTTGCTTGTTATGCTGACATGGATAAGGAGGTGGCTGGACAGGTGGGCATCCAAAAGCAATGGCCTCTGTTTAGAAGCCGTATGTGCCTGGAGGATACCTGACCAGAAGGACTGAAGAGTTTGGTTTTCATATGCCCACTTGAAATTATCTATGAATGCTGGTGTGGTTAAATGACTGATGATCACAAGAGTCCAGAGGAGCCCTGATAAGGTGCTGTGCTTTGTGCCACAGGGAACAAGAAGGAATCCCTGGGGTTCACACTTGGAGCCGCTCTGGGAGTCTTTAAATTATCCTCCTCCCAGATGAGGGACACAAGGGCCACTGTTGTAGAGCATGAGCAGCTGGCACCTGGCCAAAATGACCCAAAGGAGCCCTGACAAGTGGCCGTGCTCAGTGCTGCAGAGAAAGGTAAAATAACCCCCAAGGACCAGTGCCAATCTGACCTGGAGGGAGATTGCTTTCTGACCCCAGTGCTGGTGATCAGCTGTTCCTGGAGCATGTGACCAAGACAGGGCATCTCTTCCCACAGGCTTCTCACACCTCCCAGGAGATGCCCAAACCCTAATCTGCCCTACCTGGAGCTGTCTCAGGGGCTTCTGAGAGTGGCCAAATGCCCCCAGACTGATCTACCTTGGGGACAAAAATACTTTCTGCACCTGGCAGGCCACCAGTGAGTGCTTCAAAACCCTGGGACCCCTGGCAACATCTTTGCATCCCATTTCTTGTGGCTGTTGCCCGTGGCTCTGCAGGGGAATGAGAATGACATGCTCTGCTTTGCTCCTCCAGAAGGCATTCCCTTGGTCTGGCCATTGTTATCCAGCTAAAAAGGCCTGACAGCCTCAGGTACCTACAGTGGTTGATGGTTCTCATCTCCTGAGGGGCTTACATCCATTTGCTGAAGGCTGAAGCAGGATTTACATCCATGAGATGGACTTTGAATATGGCCCCACTGGGAGCTGGCTTTGCAGTGGAGAACCTCTAGCAGCCTCACCCAGGCTCAGATCTTCCTCCCTCAGCCTAAGTAATTGCACCAGCTCCTGGAGGACTTCCTCTCAGATATCTTCAGGCTGCCCTCAGGCCAGATCTGTCAGTAGGGAACATGGGAGAAATCCCCTTTTATCCTGCTCTGAGACTCTGTGATTGCTGCATTACTGGGTGGTGGTGATGTGCCGTGGGGGTGATGAGGGCCCTAAGTGCAACCACAGCCCCCACAGCACCCCCAGTGCCTCTCTACCCAGCATCTTTGTGAGGAAGGCCTTTGGTGGCTGATGAACCGTAGTTGAGTGCTTTAAAATGAGTGACGGGATTGTAAACTGTCAAATCCCAACCTTCCCTCTGAGGTCTCCCACACCTCAGGAAACATTTGCTGTCACAAAAGAGAAGATGGTGAAATTTGTTTCCTGTTGGGAAGGCTAGGCCACTTTAAAGCACTTTTACAGGACTTTGAAGAGATCAGTTAATGTTATTCTGCCCCTTACTTGAAAGCATGAATACATAAAAGTTGGTCAAGCTGGCGGTAACCTCTCTTCATGTGTCAAGGAACACCAGATGGCTATAAAGTTGTGCTGTGTGGAAAATTCAATTCCACCAGAAATTACATGGGTATATCCAGCTACACGAGTGAGATTGGATACTGACCAAAATATTAGAAAAACAAGTGACCACAAACCACAGAGAATTCTCAGACCCACAGCACACCAAAAAGTGCTCCAAAGCAGATTTTATTAAAGCCATACACTCTTGGATATGGATAAAATACTGAACTGTTTTGAAGTGCTATCAGTATATTTAGCATTTTACAGAGATCAGGCCAAACAAGCCAACATTGGGCTTGCCCAAACGCATCCTGATGATGTAGATTCTTCTCTCCCTGCAGTGTCACTGAATGTTTTAGCAAAGACACCAACTGAGCAGAGCAGAGAGGCCCCACAGGAGTCTGTAAGATCTGGAGATGTGGGAGAGGTGATAAGTAGAAAAGTATGCTCTGGTGCTACCCTTATTTGTCCTTACTTGTTAAGGGCCCGATTCTGTGACTAGCTGTGTGTTGTCTCTGGTTCTATTGGAGGCATTTGTGCAAGCTGTCTGCACCTCCACCTTTATGCACAAGTATCACTTTCCTATCTGGAAAATAATTTGATAAGAACAACACTCTGCCATGGCTTCTTCTCCTCACTTCTCACTTTGATGAAAACCAGGTTGTTTTCATTTTATTTTTACTCGTTGCTTGGCCACCTGCCTCACAGAAAGCACTCTCAGCACCATATGATGTGCTGCACCCATGGCTGATGGCTGCAGCGGGGCTCAAACCACGCTGTTGTCATGGCTCTGCATACAGGATCCCTTGCTTGCTCCCCCCCGGGGTGTTTTCAGTTGCTGTGGTCTAAAGTAGCAGCTGCAGCTTCCAAACTCAGAGTGTCCTCTTATTATTGGAATCATGTGCGAGCGCCTGCCTGGAGTGAGGAGCTTTTCTTTGTACACTGCTGAGCACAGCGCTCTCTGGCTGGGAGATGCACAAGCTTCCTTCCCTTGGAAAGGCGCCTCACCGAAAATGAGCAATGGTAAAGATTTCTCCAATTAACAAACTACCGCTACATGTGCATATTCCAAATGGGGCTTGGAGCAGTGCCAAATATGGTCCAGCTTACCTGAAGCACAAAGTGCCTGTTTCTAAGAGGGAGGGTCAGGGTTGCCGTATTGAAAAGCTTCTTTTGATATATGCTGCTCTGGGGCTGGGGGAAGGGATGACATTTTTAAAAGGGGCTGTTGGAGGTTCTTTCAAAAGAGGCCTCCAACCTATTTGTGTAATAGGGTTGGGATGACAGAGAATGGTGTGGGTATGGCCTTGCCTGTATCAACATATTAACAACTGAAAAAATCCAGCTCATTATGAAGTGAATGTGTGATAGAGGCAATCACTGATTCCGCGGCTTGTATTCAGTGGGTCTTTCCAGCCCAATGACAATAACATGCTTTCCTGTCCTGTAAGTGTTAATTCTGAAACTTGTGGCCGCAGTTTTGCTAAGGACTGTCAGCACTAAATCATGGGCTACTCCACTGCCATGCTTGTAGTGTTGCTGCATCACATCCTCCCTGCCATTGCTACAGTTGTGTCAGTGTTTTAGTCAGAATACCCATGTTCAGGGTTTAATACAGCTGGAGAACAATTAGCTCTGGAATTGATCATGGCAGTCAAAACTCAGGGAATTAATTTGTGTTTTTTCTTATTATTTTGGTAACATGTTTAAAAGATTCATCTGCAGCCTTGTAGTTAAGCAAGGATTTCTCTGCTTACTCCAGTTTTTTACTCTGGGTGGTGGCTGCAGAAGAAAGATGATTAAGTGATAGAAACTGGGAAAGGAGTTTCTTAGTTTGGGTGTGATGAAAAAGTTCTTCCAAGTATAGGCACTGGGCCAAGCGATATTGCATGAGTTTTGATTTCAAGACTCTGTGTCTGCCTGGGATAAGTGAAAGGCATGTCTTAAGCACTTCTAAATAAATAAGTGTCATTTAGGTATGCAGTTGCCACCCTCAGAAACTTTCCAGTGCTTGTCTTTGCAATTAGATGTTATCTAAACTTCCCTGCACTTAATATAGAGAATGCTTAAGCAACCTGTGAATGATGAAGTATCGTTATTTAGTTACCTCGGGCAATTGAAAATATTTTAGAGGTGGCTGCTGTAGCACAATGGCTGCTATATCTTAATGAAATAACTTGTCAGTATTACAAGACCTTTCTGAGGTCAAGGAGCAGATACTTTCATTCTCGAGTATATAATGTCTGGAATTTCAAAAATTAATCACAAGTCTGACTGTAAAATAGTAAGATACTTAAAAGTATATGATTTCATTTCTTTGCATTGGATACTGTGTTTGGAGCCCTTAGATGCCACATTTTGAGAACTTTTCTGCATCTACCAGGGCTAGAAATCTTTCCTTTTAAAATGGAAACTGAACTCCACATGTAACCGGGTGACTTCAGGAGTCAGGGCTTTCAGGAAAATCTCAACCATCTCAGTAATCACTCAGTGACCATCACCTATGGTCAGTAGTATTCAGTACCTCAGCATCCTGTAAGTCCATGAAAAGCATTTCAGCAGGCCTGTGGGGGAGGTAAGTCCATCAGCCACATCTGGCGGCCAATGGCATGAGATGAGGGTGCTCAGGAGTGATCAAAAAGCTTTCTCCTCTCTGTTGCTGGTCTGTGGGATGTTTTTCTGTGAGGCGGACATGTGTTTGCAGCAGCACCAGTCACCCCACACTGTCACAGCAGCTACACCATGAGGCTCCTGTGTTTATCGTGAAGGGATTAAGAAGACCCTGGGCATGGAGGGAAGCAGAAAGTACTCCCCACCTGTCAGCACAGATGCAGGCTTTGGGGTTTATCAAAAGCTCAGCTCCCATTGCTTACACTGGACTGCATCCTCCCTTGTTCTGTTTTGTAAAATCATGTCGGTTTTCTCCTCACTATGGTAATTGATAATGGAAACCACTAATTTCTCATCATGTCTTCTCATCATTACAACAGTTTGATTATCAAAGGCTGCAACAGTTCATCTTCCTAAATCTCCATCACCTGTAAAATATTCAGTGTTCTTACAGGCGACCATCTAACCTGACAAAATGCTTGCAGCAAAGGTTTTGTTGAGTGGTATAGGCCTGATTTTGTATTTGTGAAATGAAAGAGGGCATATATATTGTGAAAAAAAATTATTAGCAATGACAAAGAGATTCCTCAGTGCAGTCTCTTTACTTGGTAGGTGACTGACAATGGCTGCAGTACTAAGTCATTTACCTTTTGACTCTGACCTTGTCTGATGAATAGAAGTGGTTTCTTCAATATCTCTCATAGCCTGCTTCTCTGACTGGCTGGGCATGCTTCTTGTCGTCGTGAGTGTCACCAGAAGAGAGCTGATTGATCTTTCTGGGTGTGTCTGCATTGTAGGTGCCCAACCAAAGTTGCCTTAAAAGCTGTTGGTAAAAAAAGAATGTATGCTGCTCCTTGTAGTTTGTTAAGCGGGTGGTATCTCCACTTCTTCCCTGATGGTCCATACAGGAGATCGGTAGGCAGAACAGGGTATGCACTTGTGCCACTGACCCATTAAAAAAAAAAAAGGGAAGGCAAGGCATTTCCTGAAATGCAGGAGTAGAGACTATTAGAAGCATGGATTTTCCTTCAGTGCCTATAGTTTGCCTAACCTTTTAGAGCTCTCCATCAAAAAAACCCGAAGATATGTTGAGGTAAGTTTCACGGGGAATATATCAATGAAACACTGAGCTTTCAGAACTTTGAAAAATAAATTGAGGGCTTATAAATTGCATAGGATGAATTATAGTATGCTGGAAATGTCAGGAAGCCACACTGCTTTCGTTACATTTTTATTATAGAATCCTCAAGTTTTCCCAATGAGCAGAACCATTTTAGTGCCTACACATGAATTCTGGATTGTTTTTATGTAATTCAGATCTGGAAACTACTTATAATATCTAAAAGAGAAACTTGTTGAAAAATCTGATTTTTAAAAACTTAGTATTCAGTACTTGTTTCCAGACTGTCCCATGTACTCCTGAATTTGGGATTTCTGTCTCAACATAGTTGAGGTGGGACTGCTGTAAATCTGAACTGTGGTAGAGCCATGACAGCCAAATTACAAGGGCGAGTTGAGGCACCATCAGATTTTTGGAATCCACAGCCCAAACTCAGCCTATGGGGCTCCCTTGGAGATAAAAGTCAGAAAAGTTTGAGAACAGGGTTTGGTTTGAATTCAATTTTGTAACACCTACTCAAGCCTGAGATTCTTGAAACCACACAGCTTTGGAGTATTTCATACTCTTCTTGTGCTCAAACACTTGACAACACACAAAACTTGCCAGGAGAGAGCTCCAGCGCTGATATTTTTGTTCCCAAGTCCAACTGCTCGGATAGAGCTATGGAGATCTCTCATGGGGAAGTTGCATCAAGGTGATGGATTGAGACGCAGAGATTAGGCAAAACAGGATGCTTGAAACCTCGCCTAGTAAAGGCCAGACAGGATTTGAACTTTAAACAAATGGTTCTCATTTTCTCTTAGTAACTTAAATTTACACATAATCTGGAGAGAGTCAGAAAGATCTTCTTAAAATATTCTTCCTTTTGGCAGGCTGCTCTTTTCTGAACCTTGTTTTCTTCTTTACATCTTCAGAAACATGATCTGGGAGGGATGACTTGTAACCAAAATTCCCCACTGCTGGTATTAAAAACAAAAAGGCCGACGTACAGCCTCTCTGACTCCCACCCACCTCTGACAGAATCAGCCCCTGACACAGCTTAGAGACAGATGTCCTAGGAAGTCTCAGGTTGCTCCATATTATTTGTTCACACATCCCAGCTGATGCTAAATCTTGTTAGAGAGGTGTTAAGTGTCTGAAGACGACAGAGGCACTATCCATTCCCAGAATGAGTCACTGGGACGGGAGAGATGAGTCCAACTATTATTACCCGCCAGCACTTCTGAGACTTCCCCACATTACTCCCCCTTCTTCATTTTAATGGAGATATTAATTCCATTCCCATGAATTGGAATTTGGACACCATCCGTTTTTTTCTTATGACATATTAATAGAAAAATTGGAAAGGCACAGGATTAAAAAAACCCCCAAAATACCTAGTGTATGGTCATAAGTGTATAATAAGAACAAAAATCTCAGTTTTTCTTAAATGGAAGGAGCTATTCTCCTTCTAATTAAAAACTCTTCTAAAGATATATGAGAGCTCCTTGTATACAAAGAAATGGTTCTGCGAGGGGAGCTCAAAATGCTTTCTCTATATACCTTCCCTGAGAAAGCAGGGCCAAATTTCACAGATGGGGAAACAGAAGCATAGAAAGTGAAGAGACTTGTCCGTTGTCAGCTGTGGTCAGGCATCAATCCAAGCAGTCCTGATTTCCAGGCTTTGCTTTAACCCGTCAAGCAGACTCTGCTTTTTCCTCCTCCTCCTGGGTGATGGCCTCAGCCTCTCCCCTCCATACAACCTCTTTCTTAGGTTTCAAAGGAGGCCAAATGTCTGTCCAGAGCTGTGCATAAGGGAGCATCACACCAGTTTCCCAGTATAGAAAGTAAACACAAAAATGCTGTTGTCCCAGACCTCAGCCTTATGCACACATGGTGCACAGCCCTGCTGAAACCCAGTTAATGTGTTTAATATGCATCATCCATGACTTATAGGTTGGATGCAGGCAAAGAAAAACAAAACATCACTGTAAAACAAACTATGATTTCAGAGAGTTGCTGAAAACGAAAAGTAGGAACAGGCACCAGGGATCTTTCAACAAATGTAATTTAAAGAGCTCACTTTCAGCTCTCTGGGCAGTTTGACAAGCATTTAGTGGGATTCAAGCAACTACTGAGTAGTAACGGGCAGCTGTCTGTGCAGCATGGCTGTGCTGGGGTGGGAGAGAGGAGATGCACATGAGGAAGAAGTAGGGGTAACAGGAGGGAGTAGGGCTGAGTGATGTGTGCCGGGGGCCCGTGTGAACCCCAGCCCAAAACACACACGGCTGCCTGTTGTGACTTTCACAGGGCAGGGAGCAAACACCCTCCTTGGTAACAAGTCTGATAGTAAAACTGCCCTCTGCAAGCCAAATACCATGCCGTTTCCAAGGCTGAGCAGGACCCCAAGGGAGGGGCTGCAGCTCCAGGTGGCTGAAGTACAAGGGAAAATGGGGAGGTGGGAGACAGGACTGACGGGAGGGAGCAACTTGGCAACAATTGAGGTTCACCCGGCGCAGCAAAATTTCTCTCAGCTGCTCATTCCTTGCAGGAAAACTGCTCCTTTCTTTCTGGAAGAAAGAATTTCTTCTTGACAGCCAGCACTGGGCTGCAACAGCCCTCTAGTCAGCCATTTGCAGCCTCGCTAGAATAGCTTATACGCACTGGGGTGCATGTAAGTCCTTTGTGTGGACTGTCCTGGCCCACATCTTTATTTACCAGCTCTGCAGAAACAGTGGTTATACTGGACCAGGCTTCCTCCACCTTTTTATCTTTCCCAGCCCCACACAGCAGAAGCAGGGGAAATCTTCCCTTCCTTTGCTAAGCTCTGCTTGGCTTGTGTTTCCACTTACCTCCCCACATAGTTCTTAAATTCAGGCACTGAACACGAGTCCACTTTACTTTGATGTCTCTTTCACAGTATCACAGAGGTCAGAAGGTGCCTCTGGAGGTTGTGTAGACCAATCCCTCTGCTCAAAGCAGGGTCATTACAGTGAGTGGTTCAAGGCTGTGCCTGGTTGCGGTTTTGACTATCTCTGCAAGTGGAGACTCCACAACTTCTCGTGGAAACCTGGAGTAGTGTTCAACCACCCCCTGTTTCTCAGGTGTTCCCAGGTGTTTCTCTATTTGCTCTAGAACATAAGCTGTGCAAATGCTCTTGTAGGTTTTCCGGGGACTTGGTACTTCAATGGCATAGGGCCCTTCTTTATTTCTTGATAGCTGATATCCCCTTCATCCCCATCTACTCTCCACCAAATCTAGGCTGTGCATTTTAGGCCCACTTGGAAATGGACAGCACTGAATATTATTACAGTCCATGAGTTACACGTCTGTGATTGTGATACATGTGTGAGATACATGCATGATTTCGGATCTATTTTTGTCTTCCTATAGAGGTTTTACTTGACACACGCAGACATCAGTGGCTTTTGGCTGGTTATACTCTACTTTCCCACCTGCTGTTTATTTTTCTCTGTCATAAACAAGCTTGGATTGTTTTGTAAAAGATTATTCATGTATCATAATGGTTCAAACATTTAGGAGAAAACTGGTCTCCTTCATTATCTAGGTAAAAAGAGAATCAGGTGGTGTTTGATTAGGTGATAGCCATGTTCCTGAGCAGGTAAACTTTGAAAACAGGGATTGAATGGTTTTTGGCACTGGTTGAACCAGGCTGTTTCCTAGTAAACTGGCGCTCTCCTTCCTGTTTCAGCTGCACTTGGAAGTGGGCTTAGCGATGTGAACCTTGCTGTGGAGTTAAATTAGCTGGTGGCTGCCTCCATCTGGCACAAACACCAGCACACCCCTCCAGCCACTGGTCTGGAGCAGCTTCCCTTTACTATCTCTCCAAGGCAGGAAATACCCCCCACGCACAGGCTTCTCTCCCTGAGTTATTTCCCGGGACAGGGATCCTTCCCACCCTTCAGGAGGAGATATGGCTTTTAGGAAAGGGCTGAGAGTGCCAAAACCCACCCACTCAGCCAGCCAGCAGGAGAACTCAGTTACCGGCCTCGTTGCCTCCAAGCCCTGTTTGAGTTTGTTCCCTCTGAGGTCGGAGCAGTGGGGGGCAGCCGGGTGGTTTTAACTTTTTGTGCCAGCACAGCAATCTGATGATGACACATGGTCTCCTGGGGTGCTGGCCAGCTGAGGTCACTGCCTTGCAAAAATACCAAGCTGCTCCGCATTTTGAGCATGATTTCTGTGAACCAAACCCATTCTCGGCTCGCTCAGAGTCAGACTCCACATTTGACAGGGAGACAGCCATGCTGGGCCAAACGGTGTAGTAGTGTGATGTTGCAAAGAGGGAAAATAGTCCTTGTTTTGCTGTACTACCGTTGTATTTCCACATTTGCATTATGGCTTTGCCACTGTTGCCAAGAGAGTCATAATTCTGAATCTGGAATAGGTAAAGGTAGGCGTAGGTTAAACGACATTCAGTAGCTCTTTCTCCTTTGGTATGTAAAGCACCTGAGAAGTTCTGCTGCTTTTGTACTTCTTTCTGCCAGGCAGAGGCCTAACCACCGTGTGCATTAAAATAAACACCCGGGGGTGATGGAAATAAAAATGTTAGACACCAAGGATGCCAGGCAGGAGAGACTTTCCTGGGCTCATGTCTCCAGTACAGATGCAGCGCAGGTGAAAGCTGGTCTCAGCCAAAGGTAGATCAGAGGATCTGTGCTTGTGTCCAAGAGATGACCCTTCTGGTTAAAAGGAACCAGGTCCTTTTGAGAATGTGCTGAGTAGATGAGTAGTGCTAAATAACATGGAGAAAGAGAGGAAAGTGGACCAAAGACTATGTTCAAAGCCTGGTGTGAACTTGGGTCAGGCCAGCATTACACTGCAGTAGCCTTGAGGCAATCATGCAGCCAACATGCTGCTTGTTTTGTGATGAGGAGGGCCGAGATCAAAGCATTTTGAGGGGCGTTACAAGTCGCAGCATGTGTTACATGCAGAGGATCATTTAGTATCTAAGCTGAAGACGCTTGGATTGATTAACCAAACTCAGGGAACTGCACTAACTGAACTCCAAGCCTGTGAAAATAGGTATGAACATGGTCCTCCTAGGAATGTAAATTAATTCAGTGAGAGAATACGTGCCGTGGGGATTGTATGCATGTAGGTGCGTACATAGAGAGATTTAAAGACAGGATAGATTTTCAACATGTGCCACATACTGCATGTCAACTATCATTAAAATGTCATCTTTGGAAAATAATGCTTGTGTGGGGCATTCCGAAAATATATTAATCATGTTTATATTAGGTTGAATGTGTTATATATTTTTCCTGCTTAGGACATGAGGTAATTGACACCAGATTTGCAAGTTTTCCATTGAGTCAATTAAATAATCATCAGAATATATTTATTTTACATGTACAACATTTGCAGTAACATTTATTTTGCTGGCTAAGAAATAAGCTCTGTGATTATTCTTTGAATTAGAAATTCAAGAATATTCCAGATAGTTTGTACACAAAATCAGGGAATTAAATTCAATTTAGTTTTGTAAATTAAACATGTAGAACCACTCCCTTCCAATCTGTAAGCCAAAATCTCTTTGTATATGGAATTTTAATGGTGGAGAACTTCAGGTAATAAATACAGGGGTTTTTTTTAAGTGTAAAATGGGGGGAGGGGGAAAGGAAAGAGAAAAAAACCAAAAGTATTGACTATGAATTACTGTTTTGCTACTCCACCTCCATTATCATGTTCAGTTATGTTACCTTTGGTGTTAAGGTGCTCACTGTGGCTTTATATCAAGTAATATTTAAACCAAGGCATCTACTGGAGGATGCACGTTCTTTGAGGAAGTATCTTTCATTTCCTGTAAAAGAGTAAATCAGCTCTGAAATGATTTCTATTCATTGCTCAGTTGGCTCTGGTTTCAGCTTTAAGGAGGAAGGAGACCAATTAGTGATAGCCCAAAGAAGAAAAATCATTAATATTCAGAGGCCTAGAAAGCGTGACCTCCTGAGGAAAGACTGAAAGATTTGGGTTTGTTTAGTCTAAAGAGGAGAAGGCTTAGAGAGAAAGATGATCACAGCCTTCGAGTACATTAAAAGTTGCTCCAGAAGAGGATGAGAATACATAGTTCTCTGTGCCCTCTCTGGGTAGAGCAAGAAGTGACAGGCTGATGCTGAGGCAGGGACAATTTGGTTGCCACTCGGTAGGAGGTGCCATCACTGGTCTTTGGGAATTAAATAGCCTAATTACATGTTTTAGGAACTGGTTAGAAAATCTCAGGTAGATATTTCTTGTTCCTGCTTTATTACTATTCCTTCTGGTTGGGATAGGTGACCTCATAAAATCCTGCTCTCAAAAAATATTCCCTTTTTTGAAATCCATGTTTTCTAAGATCCTATTTGTTTGCAGCGAAGTTGGATGTGAATGTATCCATATAAATTCTTACCGTATGCTGTGCAGTATTATGCTGTGAAGTCATGTATTTTAAGAGTTTTGGCCATGAACATGCTGTGAACACAAACAGCAAAACTATGAATTTGAACTCCAGGGATATGTTAATCAAAGACATTCAGGTACTGTTAAGTATTAAATGGAGCAGGTTTAGATGGAGACAGCACACAGAACAGAGCTGGAATGGGCAGAAGCCTGTTCTGGGAGAAAGTTTCAAAAGACGGAAGTGGTGCTAGTTTGGGGTATTTTTGCATGGAGGAGAGGGGGGAAGGGACATGCTAAGCAAGATTATTTTTCTGCAGAATGCAGGGTAACAGGGAGAGCAAAGGACATGCAGTCAGCAAGGGCAGAGTGGAAAGTGTTACATTAGGGTGAGTGAGAGAGAGCAGAGACACAAATCAGGCTGTCAGTAAGGGTGGAGAAAAGGGGTCCATTTTCAATACATTAACTGGAAAAGACCAGAGTGGAGCAAGGAACCAAATTTAAGGAAGAAAGGAGGAATCCAAACTAACACAGTGACTGAAAGTAGATTGAAGGAGAGGTTAACATAAATTCTCATGGAAAGGGAGGAGATAGAAATAGAGAAATAGAGAGGAACTAGGAGAACAAAGGAGATGTTTTGTATTTGTGGTGTTTATGGAAGTGCTGGGATTTCCAAGCACATATCAGTAGCTAGAGAATTATATGAGCCTTAATAGCATGAGAGTCTTGACAAGACAGTGCGCACAAACATAAGGTCATTTGTCCTAACTAAAACATTGAGAAATAGTTTTCATGAGCTAATTTTAATCAAAAATCTGGTTTTGCCTTAATGTGATATCTTGTAGCATGTGGTCAGATGCCAGCTGTGTAAGACCAAGCAAGCAGACTGTACTGTCTCTTAATTAATCTTTTTTTCCTACATGCATTGATAGATTTCAGAAGACTTATAATGTACCTTTTACTTGTGGCATGAAGTTCAGATTGCTAAAGAAACATGAGTCCACAGAGTCATGGAATCCGCAGCCTAACCCCAAGAAAGCATTTGTTTATAAATAGGAAGAGAATATCCTAATAACAGGAGGCAGATGTTAAACATCTTGATTCATTTCAAATCTACTCAGCCTAGCTCAATGAACCCAAAGTCAGGCAACAGTGGACAAACAGATCTTTCTTTTTATCCTATTGGGTCACATTAAAATATATGTCATGTTTTCTGCACTTTGAGAGCTTATTATGAAACAGCTTCAACAAATTTTGGAGACAACCTTTCAGGATTGATTGTTAAAATTATTAATCATATCCTGATTTCCACTATTATAGTTTGTTTAATATTTTAAACATTCTGCATATTAAAATCCTCAGGAGAATCTTGGGGTTTGTTAGCCTGTTGATTATATTACACAGATTTTCTCCACCACCATCCCTATTAAAGCCAGTGTTACAACATCATAAATAGTTGAATTTTTATGTTGTTAGTGGTTTTGGTGACGGCAATTTAAAAATATTCGTAAGTGTTCTTTTTCTGCTTGGCCATGTGTACTTTTTCAGTGCCGTTCATACACAAATAAACAATTGGGATAATGCTGTAAAGTTATTTTTGAACTGCTGCCTGGGCTTGAAAAAGCTCAATGCACAAAACTCACTGAGGTGAATGGAAACATTCCAACATATTTCAGTGAGCTCTGGATCAGACTCCTGAGCACAGTGCTGTTTCAAAGCCTTTTTTTTTTTTTAACATATTGTAACAGATAATGTTTACTGAACTTATCTAAGGTTTCCAGTGATTAATATACATTAGCTCGAACGTGTTTTGACTAGCTGATGATTTGGTATCATCGGGCCATTTCTTAGTTTTTTTTATTCTGCCCTTCTCAGGCATTACACAACACTGCTCCAGCTGTCCCAATGTCCAGATGTTGGCNGGTTTGAAGCTGCAATGTCTGTGTTAGCTGTTTTCTTATAAGGACTGTTTTGAGGCAGCTTTTACTCCAATGTGGTTTAGAGAGGGCTCAGAATTCATCAGAACCTGTGCACAATCACTTCGTCTGTTTGAAACTAGCTTTCACAATCAAGGTGAAAGAGCCTTCTGGATGTGCAGGACACATTCTGCTCTTGTGTTGGATGAAGAGCCTTACATGTTTGTTTTAGTCCTGTATCCTTGCCATAGTCCTTAGTTAATTTAGGATTACTAAACAAACACCCCATACAGAGCTTCTGCCTGGGTCCCTACACGGAAAAGGCACTGTCTTTGTTTTAACTACTCCTGTCATGTTAGGATGGGTTTCTCCACTCGGATATTTTGCAGCTTGTTGTACATATATGCTTTCCCCATACTTTTGCATGCTTGGAATGCCAGTTAAACATCACCAAGGCCATTACAGGTGCTGATCAATCTTCACAATTGCTCTGTAAAATGGGTGGGTCTCTTCATTCCCATTTGGCCCTGGTTTGAAAGCTGAAGAATGGAGAGGTGTGCACCTATGAAAGCATGTGGTAAAACCTCTATTTTTTTCCTTTCTGCTAGTGTCTCTTGAAAGTTGTTTGCTAAAAAACATATCTGTTTGGAAGGAAAGCAGTTAATAGTCCCCAGATATTTGACAATGTTTTTTTGGTGTTGGAACGGGCATGTAATTTCAGTTGCTGTATACCACTTATTGCTTTGCAGGTCTCTTGAGAGCTCAAAGAGGGTTGAAAAATGTTACTAATTCCTCTAATCTTTCATCATAGAGTTGAGATGGGGCATGAAGTATGTCATTCAAAGGATACTTGAGCAATATGATTGGCTAATGGGGAGCCCTAGCAGCAGGTACAACATTTTAAATATGCACTACCAGAACACAGGCTTTTAAGAAGCATTCCTCGTAGCCCTCACCTCAAGGTTTGCAACACTGTAGATAGCTTTTCTAATTGTAATAAGTCACAACAGGGCATGCCTTGTTGGGCCATAATCATACTTCTCAGGCTGCTGATAGCACTCCTCCTTCGGGTTCGTGGCTGGCGTACACCCGAGGAGTGCAATTATGGTACAACAATGATTGCCCTGTTGTGCCTTATTATTCAAGCAAGGCAGTGAAGCAAGTGTTTGTGTGTGTGCACATGCAGAGACAAACTACATCTGAGCAGGTCCTTACCAGATAATTAACAAACTTGTATTAACCCTATCCCAACATTTCTTTAATTTCAGTGTTCCTTTCATAGCTGCCATTTTATCCGATTTGCTAGGTAGCTCCCAGAAAACCCACCAAGGGCTCTGTTTCCCTTTACTTTTTGCCATTTTTGGTTTTTTTTCATTTTAGCATGAATTTGAGCCCTGACAAGTGTGGCATTCTACCAGCCTTGGAGTAGGAAGATGCCTGTTCAGCTGTAGGACATGTAAACCTGTGGTAGTAGGAGGTCCCTTCACGTCAGGTGGAAGATTTAAGCTGAGCTTTTGTGCCCTGACGGCCCATTTGCCCAGACCACTTGCAAGTGTGTCTTGATAGTGCTCAAAACCACGATAAGTCTTAAGAAGAGCCCACAGCTCTTTGTAGACCAAGACCAGAAAAGCCAAGATCTCATTTCACAGAAATCCCACTTCTTTTTGATGGGTGCACCTAAAACCACAACAGGGAAATGAAAGTGCAGCTACTTAACCAAACCCTTGAGTTATCCAGTTCCCTTTAAAATATTTTGGTGTTATTTTTTAGCTTGAGGTATATTTAAATATGCAGAATATGAAATGTATGCATGACATATAGACGTGTGACATGCAACAAGCAGCGCCCTTCTCCTGCAATAACATCCGCAAGCAGTGGACTGCTGCACAGAGCTGAAGGACATCCTAGGGTCAAGCACAACCATCATTTGTCACTGAAATTTGGAACTGAGAAAGCTGCTTAAACAGACAGGGAAGAGGCACGGCACTTCTCTCATTTTTCTAGGCTTATGCTGTCAGATTTTTAAGTAATAAGAACGGAATGAGTTCTATGATACAAATGGTTTTTTGGAAGGTCTCTTCCAACTCCAAGCATTTTTAATTGCAGATGTTGTTAAGATGTCATTTTTAATGGCCTTATGAAAAAGCTCTGCCATTTCCACATTCTTGAGCTTTGAGCAGTGTGCATTCTTCAGCTGCTCAACAACAACAGCCTGTCTCCCCTGGTCCCAAGGATGCTGAGAATGGGAACACTCTATCTTTGCAGACCAGCTAGTGTTTGTCATTGCACTGTGGCACATTCCCAGTTCAGGGGCCGTAAATTTTCCTTGAGATGTGCAGCTTTGTGAGAGTTGGTCTCAAGTGAGATTCTGTGAAAGCTAATGCAATGCTTCCTGAGATTACAAATTGCTAGGCTGGGGTCAGTGTTAGGACCACAAACATAAGGTGTTTGAGATAAAAATATTTTACAGCATCTGCCAAACTGGTGAAATTTTCCATATTTGCTGCTGTGTTCTGTTCTTGAAACAGTTACAGAGAATCTTGGCTCCCCTTTTATCCTCCCTCGATAGCAGAAGTTAATCACTCGCACATGGACTCACTTGAAAAAAGTACGTAATATTTACTTGTTTTCCTCTCTCATGTTAAATTTCATTTCCTCTGTTTCTACCACTTCTCTGTGATGTGAACCTATCGCTCATTGGTGTATAACATACAGAGGTGTTTTTTCCTGAACAAAAAAGTGATGCCATTCATTTCTTTTATAAAGGCTACTCTGCCCATCTGAAGGCAGGATGTGTACCCTGATCCCTTAAAGCACTCTTGGATTCTCTCAGTTTCAGACAAGAAGAGTAAACTTCGAAGAGAGCAAAAATAATGGTGTGAACCTGAATGGGTTTCACACTTGAGAGACATTTCTGCAGAGAGGTACAGGACTGGAGACTGGGATGCCAGACTCTCTAAACGCAACTCTTGCATTCATGGGAAAAAGGCTAATGACCTAGCTGGACTCCTGGGATTTGTGTTCAGCTGCAGAAAACTACCAGGAGGGAGCCCGGTGATGGGAGACCAGGACCATTTTGGCCTGACTGTTGTTTATCCTGGCTGCAGGGTGGGAACCCGGGGGAAAGAGATATGGTATCCCTGTGCCTCCGTGAGTCCCAAAGGAGCCCTTCTGATCCCCAGAAGCCCAGTTTGAGTCAGTCTTCTTTCCCTCTGTGTGCAGCTGGCAGTGTAGGATTCCCTCTGTCTCCCCTCTAATTCCTTAAAGTGCTGTTTCAAGGTGTTTTGGCTCTTCCTAATTGTATTTGGTATGAGCTATCACTTCAGTTCTTCAAGGGTTGCACCTCAGATACACGTTTTTCATGCCCAGTATATAAGATTCCAGGGCTCAGTCTGGCATACACCATTCAGGATGGTCCCTTAAATGAAATCTCTGTCTATCACATATACATCCTCATCAAATTAGTCTCCCCTCCCCTCTGGATCTGCATACCAACCCTGCTGCTTTGATGTTACAGCACTGAGGAATTTATAAGACATGGTATTTTTTCCCAGCAAGAAAACACGAGCAAACCATCTATTATGATAATTACTGAAACTGATTTACATCTTGTGAAAAGATTAGGCAGTGGCTGCTGCTGCTGCCTTGGAAATGTCCCATAATGATATCAAACTTCAGGCCTAAGGAGAAGTACAAAAGGCAGCTTGAAAACCTCTGGATGTATATCTTCTGATAAGTCTCCATGGATTTGTTGATAAGACTGCCCCTGGAAGGATTCTGCCTTCTCACCAGGCTGAGGGATTTTCCTCTCCTTGCAACTGTGCTTCCAGTGAGCATTTGAAAATGAGTGGACTTTTAAAAATGAAAACCAGAGAAAAATTAGATTCAGGCACAACTAATGTTTCAACTGGCTTTACAGTGTTAGCCAGCAAATCACACTGAGAGCTCTTCCACAAAAAAATCTGGAATATGTGTTTTCAGAGACAAGTCTGTTCAGTATATATAGCATCCTTTTCCCTCCAGCCTTTGGAACCTCATCTTGCAGATGTGTTTACACAAATAAATAGCTTCACATCAATAATTTTGTATGACTGTGTAAATCCTTGAAGCATCTTGAGCCTCTGCTGTAGATATTAGGGGGAATCTTGTGTCTGTCTACAGATAGGGTATAAGGACAGCTCAGGTACATAGTTTGCTTCCTTCTTCTCTGTTTAGACACCTCTCAAATAAAGTACATGTAGAGCTGGGTGAATTAGGCAAGGTATTTAGGACCCATGAACTAATTCTTGCTTTTGTTGGCCTGCTGAGGTTTCATAAGCAAATGATTTTTACTTTGAAAATAACTGAATTTCAGACTTGAAAGGATGAGAATCTTTTGAAAAGTATGTTTTTGCTAAGAAAGCTGAATTTATATAGTCTAAAAGAAAATCAATAGCAGGGTTGAGTCGGGGCTGTTATTAGATGGAGAAGACAAGCATATCAAGAGATTATAAAAAGCTCCATGATGAAGTACAGTTAGGCCTTTTTTATATTTGGATAGTTAAAAAAAAAATTATGAGCAGAAGGCATTCAATGAAACCCAAGGGCCTTTCAACATCTTAGCGTAATAGTGTACTGAGGTTCGTTCCAGTGACAGGAGTCTAGCAGGGTTCAGACAAAGGTATGAAATTTTATCTGGACTGTGGTAGGATCACCACACTGCAATACCACACATAAAGCAAGCTCACTACTTTGCTTCCCACCTTTGTCAATTCCCCCGATTAACAAAAATAGTTTTTGTATGGAACAGTACTTTGCCATGGGCACATGTCACTGTCTGGATCAGGGAGTGCTTCAGTGCAAAGCTCAGATGTTTGAATGTTAATGTAAGCACTGCTGGGGTTTTCATTCAGTCTTTTAAGCTATGGAATACTGTCAGGCTGCGGAGACTGAAGAAGATGGGCATCCGTTTTTCAAGTTACTATGAGTGATGAGAGGTAGATTTTGGGATACTTAGGATGACTTTGCTGAGGAGGAGATGTGCCAAATGTATTTAGTAATTTCAAACACCACTGAACTGAGGGCAGTGGAACACACAAAATATATCTTCTGTGGCGTGGTCAAAACGAGGTAAATCAATCATATATTACTGTATGTGCATTTTACTATGTGGTGTTTTATATAGGTGCTGTAGCCACTATAATTTATTCACTGTTCTTATAATGGTTAAAGATAGGGCTATGAACACGGATACCTTTCATAATGTATCTAATTCAATACGCTTAAAATGCTGATGCCATCATACGTGTTTTATTCAGTGAGAAAAATAAATCTGAAACAAAAACTTTGGCCAAAGTCAGCATTTTGGCTGAAGGCAGTCGTTAGTGCCAACATGCCTCAGAGACTGCTTTTCAGAGGGCGTCCCAGCCACTGGTATCCTTAGATACTTTATCCTGCTTTGTGCAGCTATGTTTATTGTCCTATCTTAGTCCAAAATGAAGGCTATTCTTTGTGTTTAGATATTACATCAACAGATCCCTGCAAGGTCCACTCAGCACAAAGAGGAAAGGTTGCTTTACGTGGTGATGACCGCATACCGCTGGGACACCAGAACGGAAAGTCTCTTCCAAAGCCCCAGTTTCCCTGAGCTGTTTCTAATCCCACAGAGCCTCATGGAGCTGCAGCAGTGCTGCAAAGCTCAATCTAATGTAAATTATCAGAATTACTTGACTTGTTTGCTTAGGAACTCACTGGCACCAGGTTTTCCCTGATGGCTGCTAAGATCCGTGTGGAAAAGCCCTACAGGATGTAATAGGAATCTTTGCAGAAACATTAAAAGGCCCTATTTAAACTGCTCTGAAACCTATAGAGTTTAATAGAGAGTAATATCCTTTCTATTGTTGTTTTTAATTATCCTATATAATTCTATATTAAATTCTTGAGAAAGGCTGTAATTTTCTATTAAATTCTTTCAGGCTTTTCCACAAGGGTTCAGTAACATTTTTCATCTTTCCCAGAAGTCAATCACGTCAAGCCGCTAGCCATATGCACCCATTATGTATATATTTATAAATATATATGTGTGTGTATATATATACACACATGTATGTCGGTATGTTACTCCTCTGGAGTCCCTTACTCAGAGCAAGGCTCAGTTCCTTGAGAAGTGATTGCTGTGAAGAGCTTCACCCTCGCTGCCTGTGAGCCCTCAGCCCTGGGGAGAACAGTGCACATTCATGCTCTCAGTCGGAATCACCCTTGCTGGGCACATCTCCTTTCTCTGTTTGACTGGAACAGACTCTCTGCATCTGCCTCCATTTTGGATTTCAGTAAAGCTTTTGATACTGACCCTCACAAGATTTTTCTGGATAAAATGTCCAGCCCACAGCTGGATAAACACGTCCTGTGATGGGTAAGCAACTGGCTCACGGGTTGGGCACAAAGGGTTATAGTGAATGGAAGGTGTTGACATCAGACTGGTGACTTGTCACTAGTGGGGTTCCACAGGGCCCCATCCTTAGCCCTCTGCTCTTCAATATCTTCATAAATTACTTGGACACAGGACTGGAAGAGATACTAAGCAAGTTTACAGATGATACAAAATTGGGAGGAATTGTTGACTTCCTTGAGGGCAGAGAGGCCCTGTAGAGAGACCCAGGCAATTCAGAGGACTGGGCAAGCACCAACCATGTGAAGTTTAACAAGGTCAGGTGCCAAATTCTGCATCTGGGATGGAGCAACCCTGGATGTATGGACAGACTGGGAAATTAGGTGTTGAAGAGCAGCACCAGAGAAAGGGACCTGAGGGTCCTGGTTGACAGAAAGTTGAATATGAGTCAGCAGTGCCCTGGCAGCCAGGAGGGCCACTTGTGTCCTGGGAGGCATCAGGCACAGCATTGGCAGCCAGGCAAGGGAGGAGATTGTCCCGCTCTGCTCTGCACGGGGGTGGCCTCACCTTGAATATGGTGTGCAGTTTGGGGTGTCACAATATAAGAAAGATACTCTGTTAGAGAGAGTTCAAAGGAGGGCAACAAAGATGGTAAAAGGCCTTGAGGGGAAATGTTATGAGGAGTGGCTGAAGTCACTTGGTCCATTGAGCCTAGAGAAGAGGAGAGGTTTAGGTCAGATATTAGAAAAAGGTTCTTCCCCCAGAGGGTGGTTGGACACTGGAGGAGGCTCCCCAGGGAAGTGGTCACAGCACCAAGACCAGCAGAGTTCAAGGAGTGTTTGGACAATACTCTCAGGCACATGGTGTGACTCTTGGGGATGGTGCTGTGCAGGGCCAGGAGTTGGACTCAGTGATCTTTCTGGGTCCCTTCCAGCTGAGCATATTCTGTGATTCTGTGATTAGCTGTGGAGAAAAGGCTGGCAGGTCATTGCCAAGCACCTGCACCACAGGCGTGCCCATAGTGGACACTTGCCTTCCCACCAGGAAAGGTCTTTTGCAGGGGAAGGAAAAGTGTGCTCTCAGGAAGCAAGCAGCTGAAGCCAGCAGCCGAGCAGCAGTTCCTCCAGCTGAGCTGCCTGGCTCACATGAATTAATCCACCCCTTTTAAAATATTCACACGCTGATCTGATTTTGACTGCTCCCTGCACCTAGGCGACTTTACAGCTTGGTGTGGTTTAAAGGGAAATTCCAAGGCACTTTCTCTGCAGATTCAGTTTATCCCAGTGCTGGCACTCAGACCACCTGATGTGCATGTTATGTTTGTTTATTTTGTTGATATCCTGAGAAGGTTGTTGGCAGTCTGTTTCCTGCTCTTTGGATACATATGCTGCTGCAATCACTCTCTTCCATATACACCGTGCAAGTAATGTAAAGTTCAGTAAACAAACCAAACACACACTATCTGTGCATTGGAGAATATTTTGTTCTTCCTCCTGGATTGCATTTTGACTCCCATGCAGCAGGTGCAAAAGGGCCATCAAGCCTCCCTGTGAGAAGCCTAGCCTGCCCTGACTGCAGTGCTCACAGCAGCAATCTCTTCCACCTCGAGGTCTGACACTGAGCCCTGAGGCTGCGTGTCTCTCAGGGTTTGATGGCACTGGGGTCTCGACCCGAGCCCCAGCTATGGAATCACTCCTTCTCCAGTCTGGCTTTGCAAGCTTGGCTCGAGGGTCTTTGCCAACTTCATTGCAGTGTAAGATACCAAAATACTTACCATCCACGCTCACGGTGATGCACTTTTTGGGTTTTGTGCTCCTGCACATGGACCTGAGGAAAGTAAACACGTGAAAATTGTGCATGAGGTATTCATCCCTGGGAATCCTCAGCTTGGCAGCTTATTCCCTGACTTAAAGTAAAGCACAGCCAAATAGATATTTTTATCTTGGATATGGGGGCTCTTCTGCCATGGTGCTATGAGAACCTCACCTCTGGGGCACACAGAAAACCTTGGGCCCAAGCTTGCAGCCCACCTGTGCAGCACCCATGCATGCTCAGGAGGTGACAGGGGTATGTCGTTCTTCTGTGTAGCCATAGCCCAAGAGGTGCTTTTGAAGCATTTGAGAGAAATGGTGGGAGGCTGGATTCAGGGAGGTTTAGTTGGTAACATGAATATTTTAGCTGGATGAATTAGCTTTCTGTAGTTATTTTGGGGGAGATTATGTTTGGGATAAATACCTAGACTGTTTTGCTGCAAAGAGAAGCCATTTTTCTTGCTACTGCTCATCTCAGCTTCATTATGTGACTAATCTGCTACAGTGCCTAGGCCCTGGACTAGAAACTTATTTTAATGTCTGGATGTCCAAATCAAAGTGTATAAACAACAGAGAGTAAACAAAAATGTATCAGTATTTGCATTTCCATAAATAAATAGGGCATTTAATATGAATCTGTATATTGAGCTGTCCATGCATAGCCATCTCCTGGGATTGTGCCTGCCAGAGTTGGAGAGTGAAGTACGTGAGATATAGAGCAGCTGGGCATATACACCCTAAGATACACTCATCAAAGCCTCTGACAGCTATTCCAGAGAAATTCCCAGACCTGTGGAGTGTGAATGTCTTGAAATTTGGGGAAGAAAAGGATAGAGTACCAAAGTCTGCCCATCAGAAAGTGCTGCTCCAGCAGTGGTGAAAGACTGTGGTGACTCCAGTAAAATTAATGGAGCTGCAGTAATGCAAAACTTTTGTGACACTGGCATCAAGCACTTTGCTTTTCTAGGAGGTATTAATCAAAGTTCTGACCTTTTTCCCTGGGAAGTTTTATTTCTTTTTAACTCTGTCCATGGGGTTACCAGATGTGCTGTGTTACTGGGATTGTTTTAGCCATGCAAGGCATTCTTAGGGTCTCAGCTGATTTGCTGAAACCAGGATCTGTCCTGATTTTGATAAAACATTAGGATTTCCCAAGGGCTTCCCCAGTTGTCATCTCCATTCTAGCAGCATGTCTATGTGGCCAAGCACATCCTCTCCTTCCTCAGGAATCTCAAACCCCAGCTCCCGGTCACCAGAAAGCTTGGCACAGACAATCATATTGCTGCCATTATGTGGAAAGGTGTGTGCTGTAACAGCAGGAGGTCAGCAACGTTAAGGCTGACATGTAGGGGAAATGTCTTCATCTTTGCTTGCAGGCACTCACAGCAGAGCTGTGAAAGGGGTAGACTGAGTACACTCACTGTGGAAGGATAAAGAAAAGAGAAGAACCAAGAAACACAGGAGAAGCGAAGTTAGTAGAATAGAGAATGAAGCAGGACTGGCAAGTGAAAGGAATTACAAATCACATTTTTGGGGTTTTACCTCTGCAGAGACATGGTAAGGTTTGAAACAGATAAAGATTGTTTATATAAATGACCTGAACTGGCAACACAGGTTTAAAAACTAAGTGCAGGATCTTCTGACACACTGAAGGAGCTGATCTTTAAGCTTGGTATGAGACGCAGGCCAGGAATGTTTGGCGTGATTTCGCATTTCCTAGTAAAAGCTCACAGTGCCTCACATAGCATCCTACTCTTGTTAAAACAGCAGTAGAATTTTTAATGAGTGGGTGTTCAAGAAATTGCTTTAATGTCCTCCTCAAAAAACTTCCCCTCATATCACAGCTGTCTTTAACACCATACACAGGACTGTAACTTTACAGCCTCCCTGGAGCAATTCACGGTGCTTAGCTGTCCCAGACCTGTGCAAGCAGTGAGCTGCAACTTGGTCACAGACCCTGTACCCCATCTCCTCTCCCTTGGGGTCTAGCAGAGAGTAAGTACCTCTTATCCCTCTCGGAAGCATAAGCTATTGCACCTCAATTTGCATTCTGGTTGAGATGGAGAATGCTTCAAGCTCAGAATACTGAGCAGGCTTGAAACCCTTTACATGTGAGATGCCCCACATGCAGGCGGTGCTTTGGCTGGGTGCAGACAGACTGGCTTCCACAGGCTCTCCATGAGCTCCTCCCACCCCTCTGTCTCACCTCCTTCATGCAGGTTACTACATATAATATGAAAATTTGGCCTGGTAAAGGTCTTCCATAATCACCTTTTCCAGCTTCTGGAGCCTTATTTCTTCCAGGCGTGTGTTGTTGGGGTTTTTTCACGGAGTTGTTGGCTGTTGGGGTAAAGAAGGATGGAGTCTGTGCCACCATGGCTGATGGGTGTTCAGGAGGCTGAAGCAGCTTCACGTCAGAGCTGCTGGCAGGGAAGTTTTTCCCCTCATGCTGCCAGCTTGACTCTATTGAGTCATAACTTGCCAGTCTGAAATAAACCTGTTGTGAAATAAACCTATTTTTCTGAGAGTTCACTGGTGTAGGCCAAGGCTTATCCCTTGTCTCCTGGCCTAGGTTATATATGTCCTGGTTGCCTGCTTTGCGTGCTAGATGCCTTCTATGTGCAGTCTTGTCATCCTGGATCTGTAACTACCTCACATAATGAGCATTCCAGTGCAACTTGGACATTGCCTTTTGTCCTTATTTTATGTATCTATTTGACAGCAAGGTAAAAATCCATGTGCACTGTGATCCCAGGTCTTTTGCTTTTTTTGTGACAAGCAGGCTTTCACTCTGTTCCTTGCGCACTTTGGACTGCTCCTTCTCTGGGCTCTTCATGAGACGTTATCATATCTCCCTGTCCCTTCAGTCAGTGCTGAGTAACTATCTAGTGCTCAGGAAAATGTCTCATGTTGGCATGTGATGGTCCATGCTGTCTGATAGGCAGCATACTTCTATCTTCCATGTCTTTGACATCAATCTCTGTCTGTCTCTACTGCTGATGGTACTTTTTCAGGCATTCAGGGGAAGGTGCATTGCACTTGGATTCCCCTTTGGCACTCACATGAATGCTGCTGCAGGGCACAGTAGGTGGTAAACTGAGCAAATGGTGTTAGGTTATGACCCTATGCAGAACACAACATCAGGTCCCTGAGCTTGCTTCTTCCCTTCATGTTCCTTAGAAGACCATCCTGGCAGGAATAAGAGCAGTGATATACTGTGACCATACAGTCCCTCTTACTGACAGTGAAAAGCCACCCTAGGTCGAGGTTTGGGTTTTCTGAAGCTGTAGAATCTGAAAATTAGAAACTATGGCTTCATACTCCAAATTCTGTTCCCATGAACAGCGTAGTGCGACCTTGTTTTGGATCAACTCATGAGAGTCCAGCCCCAGGTGTGAAGCACGTACCAATCTCATGAGATAATTCCCAATCAGCTGGGATGACTGCCAGTCACCCTGAAGCAGTGTTACTTTTCCCATTCAGCTAAAAGCATGGGGTTACCTTTTGTATGAGTTGCTTCGTGAGCAGCCTGATTACCTGATCAGCCCTGGGATTTGCCTCCCTTGTGTCCTCTGGGTTCTTTTAGGAAAGATGTTGCTGCCCCTTCATGCCATGGCCCACAGCAGCTTTGACCCCCAAGGGAGAAATTCTGTTCTCAGAAGGGTTTGAGAGGATCAGTGACAAGACAGGTGTTTCTAGGGCATACTGGTATCTTACTTGCTAAAGCTGGATTCCCAGCCACATGTGTTGTGGACACATGTATGGCTCCTAAGTCTTGGCCTGAAACCTTGTCCGTGTGTGATGAGTTCAGGCCAGTGTCTGCTCACTATTTTTCATGTTTCCAATAGGATGTGGTTCTGCACCTACTCAGACTACACAGGTGCTTCATGGCTCTCGGTCTTCTGCCTATTGTGCATCTTTCTTCTTTAAAGATGGCTGCCTCTTTCTATATCCCAGAATTTCTTTCATAGCCCCTGCCCTGGTGATTTCCTTAATGCTTCCCATTTTCTTGGAATGTTTTGATGTCATAATCCTGAATTGCCTCTCTGTTGTCAGCTCCTTCTGTCAATAGTTGCAGCCTTGGTGGCTGGGAGTTGCTGTAATGAATGGTTCAGTTTACCCACCAGGCTGGGCCGATGCCAGAGGTATTTGTGACCAGCCAGAGGTACTTGTGTAATTGCCAAAAGGTACAGCAGAGGTTTTCAGGAGAGCTCTTCCATCACGGTACATCTGGGTTCACTTTTGGCATCACTAGCGGGAATGATTTGGCCCAAGGGCCATGTGGAGTACATTTATAATGACACCAGTTCTCCATTACGCCAGTGTGTAATGGTGCAAGTCTGGTGTACCTGAACTCTTTCTTGTCACTGCTAGGCTGGAAGTTATACTGGGAATAAAGATGTAACTCTGCCAGCTCTTCCCTTAGAGATTCCATCATGGGTAATGGAGCTCCACATTTCAGCAGACTCAGGTTGCCAACAGGGATCTGTTTTTAACCTCAGTTTATTCAGTGTGTCTGTCCTTGACATACATCTGTATATTCATCAGGAAAGCTGTACAAGGAATTATATTCCCTTTCCTTCAGTGCTGCGAATACCAGACATGAAACTACAGCCCATCTGAGGCTTATCCTGCTCTTCCTACACCACTTTCTATAAACTTCAAGTTATAACATCCCCTGTTTACTGGGTTTCTCACATAAGCCAGAATTTGCCCACTGGTCTTCAAGTGTTTTCCCTTTAAATGTTTTCCCTGTACGTGGCTAAGGTATGGTTATGTGTCTTCAGTCAGTTATTGCTGTTTATCCATGTTCACAGGATTGCATTGCAGCTGATTCCACTTTCCAGGTGGAACAAAATTTGTTTAACAGCACATTTGTAAATGTGGAAAGTTAAATGCTTAGCTATCCCCTTCTGCAGCATGTGTGTGTACTGATTACCTGTAACATCTGCTCAGGTCTTGGTGCAATCATAAGAAAAGCTCCTAAAAACATATCTATTTAGAAAATGAGAGGATGACTGTGTAAAGATTGCGCGAGAAACACGCAAAATCCAGTGTAAGTGAGCCCAAGGTGTGTAGTGGTTTCTCCAGCCCTTTGGAGGTTTATGCTGTGCATGTTGATATGGCTAGAAAAATTAGAGCTGTCATGAAGCCATGAGCTGCTGTATACAAGCTACAGTGACATTTCTTTCTTTGTTGTTGTACAGATCTCTATACTTGCTATATAATTCTGTACAGATATATAATAAGTCTCTCACCCTCTTCTTTTTTTTCCCCTTTTTTTCCCTTTTTTTTCCCTTTTTTTTTTCCTTTTTTTTTTCTTTCCTGTTTTTTTCTTTTTCCCATTGTAGCGTTTTGCCCTTACATCCTTGGGTGGGTTGGTTATTTCTCATTTCCTTCACCTATCCTTGCTAGCTTGAAGTGTTTATCTGCATTAGACCCTTTGTTCTTCAATAGCCTCCATGGAATATTAGAATCTCATGTTTTACACAAAACCCCAGTCTTCAGGAGGAAATCCAGGTTCATGGGTGGATTCTATTATTCTCAGTCTGCAATACCAGTATCTATTCAGTCCTTGCGGTCTTGAGGAGCAGGAAGTGGGCTGGTAGAAGCGGGATGAGAGAGGACCACTGTCTTTGCATGGTTTAATTCCTCTGGGATGAGAGTCTGCTAATGCCTTTCCCAGCTGCCCCAGGACTCTCAGGATTACTCAGCAGCCTCTCTCTCGCATCTTGTCTTTTTTCAGAAAGGAGATGTTTTGCTTCCTCTTTCTTACCTTCCATGATTCACCCTGCTTACAGATTCAGGTTACTCTTCTTCAGGGCTTGTACAGTGATATCTGGCTAGAAATTAATCTTTCTGGTGATCTCTCCCTCCATGTTAGCTGCTTGCCTCCTTTTTATGTACTGTATCTTTTACCTTGTAAACACATGTTTTTATTTACTATTGGACTCACTGAAATAACCACTGCCACAATATTTACTGCATTTATGCTGGGAAGTTAGAGTGAATTAAAAACATTCAGAAGAAAAGCAATTGGAGTTTGCAGAAGCCTATGGCTTTCATAGAGCTTTTCTTTGAAAAGCCCTATCTACAATATGTAACATAAAATAAGTTTTTATTAAAACAATTGATCATGGAAGTGCTAGGTCTGAACAGACACAGAGTGGTTTCCAAGCACTTCCTCTGATCCTTTCCCAGCCGCACTCCACATGCATTCCTCCAGCTTCCAGGAGGGCTGTGACTGTCTTGGTGAATCACCAGCTGCCTGCAGCCCTGTTGGGATGGAACAAGACTGCTCTCTGCATCGGCAGTGGGAAGGAGAGAGAGAGCTGCTGCTTCTCCCTGCTGCTTTGCTTGGGAGTGCCAAGGGAAGGGAAGGGAAGAGCCACGGCTGACTGGAGCGAGGCAGGGCAATATAAGCGAAATAGGGCACTTGAAGAGGTGCAAGAGGTAGTGGGAGCTTGAGGGCTTCTCTGTCCCACTTTCTCTCTTAGGCATGGCGATATAAAGAAGCTGAAAGTTTGGCATTATAATACAGTGACATATTCAGTTTTGATACGTGCTCCTGATACTGAGAGACATGTAAACCCCACAAATCTTTTCTGTTTTAACTATGTGTGACGATAACTCCTGTGTAAGCTTTCTGTAGAACTGATCAGTGAAACCCTAAGTCCCATGAAGTCAGCTGGAAAGCTCTTGTTTTCCTGGACGATGCAGAGCAAGACCACTAGCAAAGATTTTTCTCCTTGTGTGTGTTGCAATACTGAATATAGATTATTTTTTACTCTCTGTTCAGGTCCTTCCAATGTATTATTGTTACATACATAGTATCTGGTTATCGTGACTGCGTGATAACTCCAAGTAGAATAGCATTAACTGCTCTGAGCAAGAAGTAATTTGATAGCTAATTACACAGGAGGGAAATTAACAAACCCTGAGTTAGCTAGAAATTTCTGCTAAAACGAAGGTATTTTGGATGGATTTAGATATAAGATTTTGCTTATTTGGCACAACAATGCATCATGCTGCCCTTGTTACAGGGTATTATAAGAGTATAGCTGTGGGATAATGACCCTCCAAATTCATTATTTCCACTTTAATTACACTTTAGATTAATATTTTCTCTATGGAATTTGGGGTCTTGGATCAATTTTCTGGGAGAATATTAAGAAAACAGACCTTATCTGTAGAAAGGTCATCCTTTATGCAGGCAATTCATAAAGACCCACCTAGAAAATCACTTTATTGTTTTAACATTTCTTCTCTGATCTTGCATCTGGGATTCAAACATTCCCTATAGTTTATGTGGCCCATGTGGAATCAAGTTTAGTAAATAGATACGAGTACAGATCTGGGACATGACCTTTGCTTGTGCGAATCAAAGATTTTTCTGGAAAGGGAACATTATTGTTAATGCTGAAGTTTTCCAGCGATCAAAATATGTAACACATGGTCACTTTTCCAAACTGTCTCAAAATGAATATGAATTTCAGGTTTCTGGTTTAGAAAGCCACTTTCAGTCACCTTGAAGCTTGCATTAATTTTCACACCTGGAAACAGAAAAATATTACGACAACCACAACATTTGTGCAGACAGATCAGAGCAGATACAGTATCTATGCATTGGTAGTGTCTCCTAATTTCTGCAAACAGATTATAAACTTTTAGATAGACTGTTGGAGGTCTTTGAGTTACACACCCAAGTTGGAAAAAGGCCCGAATACAAGAAAACAACCTTGAATGGGAATATTTTCAAGGCTTACAAAGTTAACATCTGGCTATAAACTCTGGGCAGTACTCTGGCCCCTTGCTGTGAGGCTGAGGACAGACTCCAGGCTTTTTTGAGGTTTTTCTTTGTGAGAGGGCTGGATGATTCAAGGCCACATGCATTTCACCAAGGTCTTTGGGGAAGGGTGGCGGAGGTGATGGCAAACCAAGTGCCGCCTGTGCCTCTCCCCTCTGAGCTCCTTGTCACTGTCCTCACCCCCATCACTGTCAGAGACATCAAGTCACCTTTCATTGTGTGCAACCCGCTGGGACCGGGGAGCTCTTTGCACTTACTCGAGTATTGGGTCAGTCCTGTTTGTTTCACTGTTCCAATGGGATCCTGCAGTGCCATCCAGGTCAGTGTTTTTTTACACCATCGACTGTGACCCATCCAGTCTGACAGAAAAGCGTTTGACTGATGCGTTGTCAGAGTAGCCTTTGGACCAAATCCGCTCTTGTACTGATTTTCATACTGGTGTGAAACTTGACTTCCTTGGAGCTACTCTGGAGTTGCAGCAGTGTAATTGAAAGTGGAATCAGGCATCAGAGTGTCCTTTATTCCCCTGGCTGAGGAGAACTGAGTTATCAGTGTGAACATTTGAATGTGAATGAAGCTGGAGAAATGGAATTCTGTAGCCAAAGGCTTTAGTGAAATGCCTTCACCAGTGTTTAACACAGGCTGGTGATCGTCTTTTATTCATAAATTCAGTACTAAGGAGGAGTACACCCTGTCACTTAGTGTATAAAATCACAATTAACGTACTATAATGGACTTTAAAGAGCAAACCCTGTAGAAATGATTTATATCTCATAAAATATTACATTAAGCCCTCTCTTTCTCCTGATATTTTTGTCATATTTCCCCTTTCTTCCTGTGTTTTAAATGCAACTTTATTTCTTGTTTTATGCTTGTGCAAAGCTGTGGAACAGTGGAGACAGTGTAGGAAAAGAAGAATTTGGGCAAAACAGCCATTTTGCAATGACTGTGAACCTGTAGACGTAGCACATAATTTTCTATTTGCCAGTAGCTTTTAAAGAGCAATAATACAGTGAAGGAAGGGGGACAAAAGATAAAGCAGTGAGCTGGGGCCTCTCTGTCTTCTGCTTGCTACTTCTTTCTTTTCTTGGTGGCTATAGAAGTAAAATCCTAGTGTCACAAGCTCTTGCAATAGCTGTCAGAGGCCCACTCTGTTGTGGTTAGACCTGTGAAATCCCAGAACATGTGGCAGCCAAACAATGTGCTGTGATGAGTCAGCAGGGCCAGCTGGGTTAAAAGGGATGGCAAAAGTAGCAGTTGATAATTTACCTACCTCAGCGTCACCTATGAAGGTCCACAAAGGAGCTTGCCTATTTGGTGCAATGCAAATATATATCTGAGTGGAATTTACCTCAGTTGTAAGGAGAATTTCTTTATTACTCACTGGTGATATGTGATGGCAACCTGAATTTTTTACCTGCACCTTTGATAGAGATTAAGTGGTTGAGGCTTTTGCATTTGGGAGCGCAGGAGAGTCAGTCAATCAGGGACAGTCCACTTCTGACAAATATTGTCACATGATTAAATATATGTATGGCCCTGCATTGTGCTTGCACATTGTTCAGTTGGAAGATGCTTGGAAAAAATGGGCACAGCTTCTCACTGAAGTAAACAAGCACAATTCCACTGACTTAGTATGAAGCTACCCCAGTTCAGACTACACAAAGGTTTAGCCTGTGGTGAAATGCTCTTCCTTTTCCCCCCCAAATACCCCACTAGATTTTCTGGTTTTACAACAGCTATCTGATATCTGGTAAACTAAAGGAAACATACAAAAGTAGAGGACTGCATCGGTGGATTAATGTGCAAGGACCCCTGACTTGTGCCACCCACAACATAATGAAGATAGAAGGTGAGGCAAACACTTTTGAAATTTTTATGCTTTCTCATATGGTCATACCAAAACATGTCTGCTGTCTGTTTTAGGAATGCTCTAAAACCTGAACATTCCTGCTTACTCCGCATTTATCATCTATGAATAGATAAATACAGCTTATTTGCTGCTAAACCTCTTATTGGGTAAGAACTGTAGGCACAATTAATTGAAATTTAAAACTGTTCCTTCATTGTAAAGCAAGATAGCTGCAATTAGGACCAGGAGCTGCATGTCAAAGAATGGGAGCTCTGATGACTCTGTTATTAAATGAAAATAATTTTAACTCTACTTTTCAGCTTTAAAGAACCTAAAAAATCAAACAGAATTTTGATCTAAATAATTGGGAATCCCACCTGAGAGGGTTAAACAAATTCCTCTCCACCTTTTCCTAGATTCTAGACAGGATCAAGACTACCTTCCACTATCCTGGTTCTTGAGACAAGAATACTGATAGCTCTTTGAGATCTTCTGGCTGTGTATGTGTGTATGAGCATATGTGTTTTGACATTATGAACAGAAAAGGGGAAAGAGAACAATATAGCTTGATGTGAAATTCAGGGTTGAGAAGAGGAAGGGAGAGCAGTGGTTCAGGAAGTTTTTTTTTTCTCCTCCAGCAGTCAGTATATCGTAGTTGAAATCAAAACCCTATAGCAAGCTCCCTGAAGGAAGCGGCATAATAAATAGGTCTTTAAGGTCCTTTCTGAATGACATGGAATGAATGCCTCTCTCTTTCCCCCTCTCTTCTCCCAAGGTAGAATTAGAAAATGATTCTCCACGTAGAGATATGTGATCCGTGCTAATGGCAGCAAATGAGAATGCCAGCTGCTGTTTCACCCTCTCTTGCACCCCTGCCCTGCTCCCACCTCCCCACAGTTACTCTGGCAGTAGTTTCATGCTTTATTTCAGACTTACTGTTTGAATAATGATAATAATGTCTTGCACTCCTGTAGTGTCTTTCATCTGAGGACTACAAAGCTGTTTTACAAACGTTAGCTCTATAGGGGTTCATTCTGCAATGTACTAAAGATGATCACAGAACGAGCATATAGCCCTATAATCACGCAGTTGATTATTTACTCCTTGCAAATCTATGTCATCTACATCTATATCCATCCCACAGTAAAAATTTTATTACTATCTTTACAAGGTCCAATGAATATGTGCATGTTTAATGCATAGAAAAAATTTAAAGGAAAACTTACTGCAGTCTTCCCAGGAGGAGGGATACTGTTTATTCACTCCCTGCTATAGAATGAAAAATGGAAAATGCTGAGGTATTTGTGCATCATTATCTAAGACAGGTTTGTGTCAGTTCCAGCAGGAAGCTGTGTTCTCTCTGCAATCTGAATTAAAATTTCTGCGTCCTTGCTGCAAGGTACCAGGTCCAAATAACCCCGGATTTTGTGACCTGGGAGAGGTTGAACCCACACCCTTGAAGCAAGGTCTTCTGTATTCTTGGAAAGTTTGGGATTCCTGAGCTGAGCTATGCAACTTGCAGTTCCCATCTAATCTAAACTTCATGAGATGTGTTTTGTTGCGTTTTCCTGTTATTTTCATGCAGGGTAAGGCCAAATCCTGCCCTTTTTCTCTGTTGATAAGCAAATTTCACTACTTGCAGTTCCCATAAACAAATGCACGTCTGCTTGTTATCTTTCCCTCCCAAAGCTTCAAATTTTTGCTGGAAAATTCCACAATTGGGCTTTTTCTAATCAATTTTACATCAGCATAACAGGATCTCTCATGGTATGTCAGAATTTTATTTTCTTCTGTCTCTATCTCAATCATAAAGAAGCTGAGTGGAAATGAGAAATAGGCTATCCAGATATTTTGAAAGCAAAATAAGGAAGAAATTTGAGCTAAAAATAAATGCATATAACTCAACAACATGCCTTTCTTACAGTTTATCTAGTAACTCACTGGATTTTGACCAAGTCACTGAGGTCAGGCTTTTCGAAAGAATCTATGAATTTTGGCTCCCTCCATTTTCAGTGCTGAAGTGAAAACACACAAAACCTGCTTTTCATTGTCACTGTCCCAGATTATCATTATGTGCTCTACATCCACAACTGGGCACTGCATTTTGAGAAGATCCTGTGGCCACATAGTCACCTAAATAAACTACAGATAAGGTCCATACGGGCCTTGAGGTAAGTCTCATGTATTTTGATTCCTCAGTGAAAAAAACAGCTACACAGAAATTTCTGGAATCTTCATGTGTTTTGAGACAGGCCATGGCTTATGCTTGGATTATGCAGCTGCATTTTCTTCTTATAATTTGTAAATTTTTTCTGGGAAAAGCAGGCATAAGGAGAACTGTACTACAATAAAACAGTTCTGAAAGATTTTTGAGGTCTTAGAAGAGACAGGAATCACTATCCTTGAAGGCTCATTCGCCCTGGGATTGCAGTTCACAGTGGAGTGAATCCCAGATACACCAAAGAACTTGGCACAGCTTAGGGGAGATGCTTTTTCAAAAACTAGCTGAAAGGTGCCAGGAGGAAGCAAAATGGAGCCAAAGAAACTCCAGGGCTGCTTGAAACTTCACCAGGTTGTCCCCTGGAGATGACAATTTTCTAGACAGAAGTACATGCATGTGAATTTTTTGTTACTTTAAAATCTACTTTTTAAAAGTTTATTTTTTCAATATAGTTTTACTTGTAGGGTGATGTCTTGGCCACATTATGCCTCTGATCAACACCTTAGGCCAGTAGCCACTGGGACTCAGGTTTGATCTGCCCTGACAGAGGCCACTGCAGTTAGAACCCAGCCTAGTAGAGAAAGCAGTAACTACCTGAGGGGAGGTGCAGAATTGGCATCTGTAAGGGGACAAGGTAAACCTGACCAAAATAAAAAAGGAACAGAGATCCAGCTGTCCTGTAACCAAGAAAATCCAACACCAAGCATAAGTAGGACCTTGTTATGATGAAATGTAAAGCTTTTTTAATTGAATGGTTAGAGCAGGATTGGTATTTGGAGTTGACACTATGAAACAAGGACATACTAGTGAGACACTGTTCGCTTTTAATTCACAGTTCTGTCTGTTGAATTAATTTGGTAGATTTTCTGTTCCACACCCAAGAAATCCCAAAACAAGGCTCAGAAAAGCCCTCCAGAGTTAGCACTAAATCTCTGTGGATACAGCCAGGAAAACTATTTCAGGCTTCTCTCCATCAGATTTGAATCAGCCTAACCTAACTTGTCAGTGTTACATTACCTGTGACTGCCACCAGGAAAAAGGGTCATATTCAAAACACAGGTAATTTGGGCAGCCATTGTCTAAACAGAGAATAAACTGAAATGTCTTCTTTGAAAAGGTATAGTAGTCCTTTTCAAAAGACAAACAAGTTTTCAGAGCAAAGACACCCGAAGTTTCCACTTGAAGACATGTCTTGTGACTGTGTGACACTTCAAAATACCTGTTTAGGATATTTCCCCATCACTCCTCTCTGAATGTTTGCCTCCAGCCACTTTTGATTTGTGGACCTGTAGAAAGTGTCCCATGTAGGTGTGCACCCCTACATAGGTGCATTTAGCCTGGTGACAGTGACTTTCTGAAAAGCATATTGATATTTCATGCAGGTGTTCCCCCGGGGCTGTAATTTCCAGCTTTTCCATGCTTCATACACATCTGCAGCTTCTCTGCACCCTTAGGTTCCCTGGCCACGGAGACCAAGTACGAAGTAGGAAGGCAGCATGCGCTGGGCTCTGGTCTCTGCACTTGTACAGGCTGTATGAGTGGAGCAGGGATCTTCAAGGAACTCAGCTGCATAGGTGAAACCTGAGTTACCTTTTGGAGATCCCTAGGACTTGTCCACAAGGGTGGAAGCCTTCCTCCTGTGGGCCTTGCAAAGCATTTGTTAAAAGTCACTGAATTGCACTGAGTGACGTCAAACACAAGAGTTAGGCACATGGAAGTAAAAGCTAAAAGCTGGATATGAGTGTCTAATGACGGAAGCTAAAGGCAATGAAGGACGTACCAGTGCAATGCCGAAGGAAAATGTGCTTCATGCAGGAACAATGAAGTTTCATTTTTCCATTATCCTCAGGAAGGCCCCACAGTCCTTGCTGGGAAGGCACGAGAGCAATGCAAGATATTGTGAGTGGCTGAGCTGTATGGTAATCAAAGCCACCCTTGATGTAGCAGGATATATATATATATGAAGAATTATTCTGCTCCAAGGTCATGCTTCAACCCACAGGACAGTGCCCAGGATGCTGGGGAAGATTACTAAACTGAATCTCTGTATTGTTGCAATGCTCTTGGACCATCACTAGCTTCTTGGTATTTTATATGTGCCACTGAGGGGAGGTTGGGTGGTGCCTGCGTATAGCAGCTGCACGGATACATTGCATTACTGTAAATTCCTGAGTGGGCTGGAAGGCCTCCCATGGAAACAGAGGTTCAGTACCTAAATCGCCTCCAGGTGCCTGCCAGCAGCCTCTTTGCGTAAGGAACAGCGTTTAACGTGGTCACAGACAGGGGTGTGCACGTCAGCACCCACCTCTCAGGCAAAGCACTGGTTCTCAGTATGCCTGTGCATACTGGCAATGCCCAGCGCAAAATGCAATTAATTTCCTTAGCTACTGCTGCCCTGTAAATAATGCGATAGCACCAGTATTTTCTAGTATATTTTCCCTATGGGGAAAACAAACCAGTTTGGACTCAGGGCATAACGTTGCCTTCAAACATACATGCACAGCTGACATGGATTTCCATGGCACCTTGCCCTGAATGTATAATTGCATTTGGGTTTGAACAGCTTTGTTTATTTGTATATTTTGTTAATGTGTTTTGCACCTCAGGCATGTACTTTACAAATGCAAATTCTTTGGCTTACTGGGGTAATTTACGGCTTTTAAAGTCTAATTTTTGAACCATTTTGCAATAGTAAAAAGCCCTTGTTTAGGGAGATCCTTTGCCAGGGGGACCTTCGCTGTCTTTTCAAAAAGGTGCAGGGCATTCCCACCTCCCACTGAAATCAGCAGGACTCACAAAGGGAGTGAGGGAAGCTCACAAAGTCCTCAGCCTGGCACGCAGGAGAAAAGTCAACCAACCTCCTCCTTATAAATCATTATATTGCAAGAATACTCAAGGGCCCGGGGCAGAGAGCAAGGCACACTGCTGTATCTGCCATCCAAACACAAAGAGGAGGGGGAAGGGATAATCCTGCACGGAGGAAACGAGAAGAGAATGTCTGGTTCTGGGAAGAGCTGAGAAGATTCAGGGATGGTTTTCAAGCAGGAGCTGGCATTCCTTTTCCCACCACTAGCAAAGTCCTGCTGTGAGACTCACAGGAAAGGACATATGGGCTCCGACTTTGGCATGGACAAGTAACTTGGGGTTGCTGATGCGTTGTCCTGCAAAGGCTCAGGAGGACAATTACCTCCAAGTTTTAGATGGGTGAATAAGACAAAAAAGGGTCTCCAGATTTCTTCAGAAGTGTGATAAGAAGCCTAAATCAGATCTCTGACTTTGTCTCATGTTTCTTAAACATGCAGCAGCTTTCCAGCCACTCTTCAATTGCAGTTCTCACTGGGGAAGGAGTAGGCAGGTTTCTGTCATGAAACCCTGTTAGAAGTGTTTGTTACTTGGCTGAATTAAGGGCATTAGCCCAGTGTTACACCGTAACAAAACTGGGCCCAAGCTTGCTGTGTTACAAAACGTTTCTATTTGTATGACTGCTTCCTGAAGCAAAACCCTTAAATTTTAAACTGTAAGTACTTAAGTATTTTTTTTTGTTTCATAGTTTATTTAAGAAATAAGAAATGTGAAGAGAAGGGTTGCTTAGTTTTTTAAAGAGCCACTGAGGTTTTAGAGGTATTCCAAGCCTTGGGGTTAATTTTCAAAATGAAGTCTTTGAGAAAATAGCTTTCTAATAAAATTTTAAGATTTGGAAACCTCTATTCTCTGGAGCTTTTAGGCAGCTTGGTTTATTAAGGAATTTTACCACTAATAATTCTCAGAAATGACTGTGCTGAGATTAAAAGGGCCTAGTGATGACAATGGAGTGTACTGGTTCCCTTTGCAGCTAAGAACCAGGGGGTCAGAGGAAGTGTGTTAGTTGCTTAGTTTATCCATTCTGTTTTGTGATGAGAAAGTTACTTTAAGCCAGCTCTGCTCAGCCCAAAGCCCTGTTTAGACATGAGAGTCATATCTCACTGATCCAGCTACTCCCAGCTTGCATCAGCTTTACCTTACACTGGTGTCTTGTACTTGTGAAACGAATTGCTGAGGTTCATGCCATTTTGACAGAGGGCTTAAAGCAGCTCAGCAAGTCAGAGTGAGACTGTGTTAGGGCATATGGGGTCTGATCCATTAAACTTTTGGCCATGCAGCCCAGCATAATTGTATTCTTTCTATTCACAAGCTGCTAAAGTCCTAGAACAGGTTGCTTATATATACTTTTTTCCTCCCTATCTGACTAATAAGATTTTTCAAGGCTCAAAAGCCACGCAGCCTTGAAAGAAATCCTTTCTCAGTTGCTTAACAAAGATATGTCTGGATTTTGTGCAGAGGGTGTGGGTAGCTGTCACATTAACCCCTGAAGCTGTTGTCAGGATTCCTGGTTTACTCTAGAGGAGGGTGGAGGAAAATCATGTTTTCCCCTTATAAGAACAACACTCATTTGAAGATGGACTGAAATGTTAAAATTACAGCCAACAATATTTGTTAGGCTTAGGGGCTTTTTCACCTCAGAGGGCCTCTCAGCTGATATCATCTTTGTCTCACCTGGAGGAAAATGAAAGACAGGAGATGCAATTCTGCAATTCACTGGTGAGTGCACAGCACCATGGTATGAATCTGATCTCTTGAAGCTGGCAGTCAACCCAGGTCACTGCCTCCCAGCCATGCCTGAGGCACAGGTCTGCTCTTCCCCAGCTTCACAGCCCACAAAATGGTTTTGTTTCATTTCCTCGTGTTTGGGGTCAAATACACAACAGAAATAATCTGTGAGATTGTGTAGTAAGGCTTCAGTCCTCCCTGGAGACCTGTAGGGGTGCCATAGGGGCTGTACATCTGAGAAAAGATAACAACAGTCTCCACACTTGCTACGTTTCACCAGCCCTCTAAGCCTTGGTGAAGCAGGTGAATAAAGGAGGAAACATTCAGTGGTGAACTTTTAAGGTTGCATTATTCCTGCAGGAGGCTCATAACATGTTCCCTCCCATACGCAGCAGGAAGTTGTTTCTAATTGTTAGGGGTTTATTCCAGTATGTAAGAGTAAATGCTGACCTTGATGACATGGTAGCTGAATGCCATTGGAGGAGTAAGGAGCTGAAACAGTGCTTAATACTTAAGAGGTAGATTTTTGTTTAAATGTCAGTGCCAAACCGTTCCTTTTTTTTTTTTTTTCCCCTTTCTACTTCATTGGAAATTGCTAAAGAGCTAAGAGGTATGCATCCTTAAATATGGATGAAGCACAAGTGAAAATAATTGCAGCATTTTAGTCCGGGACCTAGTTGCCCACATGCCTTATGAAGATCAGTAAACCTAGAAACTTGTCTTCTGAAGCTTTAAGTGTAACTCTTGTCATAGTACAGATTGTGGATCTGCAGAATAATAAACTCAGAGATAACAAGACACCCTTATCCCAGCTTTGAACAGTAGTAGGTAATGCTGACAGTGTGCACCAGTGCCTTGTGCTGATCCAGACTTCTTAAATTTCTGGCTTCACTCACATTCAGCCTTCCAAAAGGGATCACTGTAAAGCCGTACTGTTGAGATTTACCTTGTGAACTCTGCTTAAAACTGAGAATCAGACTTATACACAGCCTACTGAGATAGCTCTAGTGGTCTGAGAAGGCCAAAATACACAAGAAATTCAGTGTTAAGTCTCAAACCCTGTCTTTAAACCTGTCCTTCAGACCCCATGATTTCTGCTTCTGGTAGGTGACATCTGTAGTGATTTTGAGGATCCCTGATAATGTGTGAGCTGTTTGTTAATTCATTTCACCCAGGCTGAGGTTTCACATATCCTTGCTGAAGGATATGTGGTAATCTCTACTGTAAAAAGCTTAATGGCAAAGATTCAGGGCAATAATCGTATATGCATCAGAGGTTTTTTATTAATTTTGATTTCCTTTTCTTTGAAGAGTGAGGAAGTAAAATTACTAATTTGGCTCTCTAGTACACTTGCTAATATTTAATCTTAAGGACTGGGTTTTGGGTGGGGATTTTTGTCAAAATCACCAGAATAAAATTGCTATTGAAAAACTATTTAATCAGAATACTGACCCATTATCTTTTTTCTTTTGTAGCAAGATTGTATCTTAGCAGTTTGTTTTAAGTAAAAAAACAGTGTAGGCATGGTGTAATAATTTCTCCTATAGAAGGCTTTGGAAACAATTTACATTTAAGGTTACTGTACTGCTTTAAACTGTGTAGTATCTGCTTTGTGTATTCAAACCAGGAAGTGTGACTTTCCCTCTCTCCTTCTCTTCAGTGTGACAAGCGTAGATGTTAAGTTGTGGTGTATGTGGTCATGAGGGGTAGGTTGATCTGAATAGGCCTGGGCCATTTCTGAAGATTGACGGAAAATCTGTCACCATCTGCCTTTGAGTGTTTTGTGTCATCTTCACTAAGTACATCATGAATCCTCAGGCTGTGCAGCTCAGCACTGAGGAAGCCCTAGTACTCCAACTGTCTGGGTATGTCCACCTGTGTAGAATGTTCCCACTGTGCTGTGCCTTTACCTCCCTGCAACAGCCTAAACCATCTCAGTTACTGGCATCTTTGCTCTGGTGGCCATTCCACAGCCTAACATATCCCAGTGTTAGAAAACTCCTCCGTAACTTTTTATCTCATGTTTTTTCGCAGCATTTGTCTTTCGTGATAAGGCACCGTGCCCTCTGCTGTCTTCTCTCAGCTCGGCATTCGCATCCTGCAGATAGCTGTGCTCTCTCCCCTTGTGCCTCCGTGCTCAGAGCTCAGTCAGAATGTGCTGTTAGCAACTGGGCTCTCTTTCCACACTAGCTTTCCTGCCCTTCTCAGAATTCATTCCAGTTATCTTTCAGGTAACAGCATGCCCAGAAATTAAGGCTACATTCCAGTGTCTGAAACGAAGCTCTTGGTGACTCAAGCCAAAATGTCTTTGGTCTGTTTCGCTACTGTATTACTCTTTACTGCGTGTCCAATTTGCTGCATACTACTACTATTAAATCTCTGTTGACATTACTGCTTTCCAGGTTTCTCCCTCCCATTGTGTGACTATTTCCCATCTGGGCTTTTCTCATGTGGGAAATATTCACACAAATTCAAGACTTCAGCAGAGCCTCCCAGCTGCATTAGGCATTTCACCAATAAATCAGTTTCCTGTGGCAGAAGAGAAAACTGATTGGAACAGCCTTTCAAATCCCAGATGCAGTGATACTCGCCCTTCCCTATTCCCTTACTCCCAAATCCTGTGTAATATCACAAGCAAAATTCTAAACAGAAAATTGAATCCAGCAGGATTTTGGGGAGGATTCAAAGTTGCAGTGCTAACAGTTGGTGAGGATCCACATGCTACCTCTGAAGGACATTAAAAAACTGACTGAAGAAAAAGCTGAGTTTATTTTTGCTGTGTTAACCAAGGTTATGACCTAGTGTGCAGCCATCAGGATTATTTCTCAGTTCCTTAAGTTTTGGCTGAGTTGATTGTGTAATTTAGTGTTGTTTAGATGAGGTAGGGTTGATTTAGACACCTGGCCACCCTGCAGGGTAAATGCAGACAATATGGGGTGTTCAGGAGGGGCAGCCTGACAGCCTCTTCCTGGTGTCGTGCAAGGCTAGGACCCTTCAGGAAACAAAGCAGCTCCCTTAGGAACACTGTCAGTGTGACTTCAGCCCTGAGGATGATGAAGAGATAATATTTCATCCAGAGTTCTTCTGTGTCACCAGTAAGGATGTAAAAATGGCTAAGGTGGTTCAGACCCTGGACCACCTAGGCAAGGGCTCTGTTCCCAGTAGTGCCTCCAGGAAGGCAAGGATGAGAACAGGACAAGAATATGTGATAATTCCTTCTTTCAGCCTACAAATATTTTCAACTCAGGGGATTTCCTGGCCCTGGTGAAGTTCATCTGTTTTGTTACCCAGGGGATTTCTATTTCAAGCACTTGTCCAGTCTCCCCTCAAGCCAGTGTAAACTTTTTACATTCATGTAGTTCTTTGGTAAAAGCTCTACAGGGTCTCTAATTGCTGACTAAAGAAAACACTTCTCTGTATGGCAAACCCAGCTCCATTTGCCTTCATCAAGTGGCTCTGGTTCTTTTATTGGAAAAGGGAATGAGCAGTCATTCACAATCCAGCCACTCCTTGCTACTCTGGATTTTGTAGACCTTTATTGTATCCCCACCAAGTCCAGGCAGAGGAGTCCAAGACTACTCAGTGATTTGTCACATGAAGGCCATTTCATACCTTTGATCATTCCAGTTTCCTTTCTTTGAGTCCCTCTTCCAGGGCTCTCAAGTTGGGTATAGTACTGAAGGGAGGGAATGGAGGAATAGTACAGTGTCACAACGATTTTCCATGTTTTTCCTTTTATTGATTTTCCAGCTTCTCACTGACTTGAGCTGCCTTTGGATTGAGCCAAAAGTCTCTGCATGTTGATAACATGCAACAGCCTGTGTTGCTGGAGAAAAAAGACTTTACTGTCTGGTCACTGCTAGAATTAAGTTTCTTAGCAATAGATCAGATCTAAGATGAAAGATTACTAACACAATTCAGGGCAGTTCCTGGATTTCTTAGCTCAGGTAAAGCTGTAAATTAAGCAGTGCCAAGGTTTGAGCCTCGGAGCTCAGTCATTGGCACCTTCGTTAGTGTGCTCCTGGCTGCGGTTTTGTCCTGCACCAACCTGCCCTCTCCCAAACAACTTCCAAGCATGCTGCAAGAATTTGCATGGACCAAGGATGGTTCCCAAAGCAGTTTGGCTGCTATTCAGATGCTGTTGGTTCCTTTACTGTGATTTAGAGGATGAGAGAGACTAATAGTATAAATATGGCCAAACATGCCAGCTGGACTCAGAGACAGGGAATGGGTCTTGGATTTATCCCAAAGCTTCCTTGTGGGGTTGGAATGATGATGTTCGCAGAAGAAAGGGCAGGATCTAGAACAGGCATGGAAATGGTTTGACCTGATTGTGGGATACTAAGGAATTAATACCAACATTAGTTATGCTTTTTGTATTTAGGGATGACAATGAATTTCTGTCTCCAGGACTTTCCACCTGCCCACTTTTCTCAAGCATCCAAAATTGGGGATGATTGAAGTATTCTAGATAAGAAGATTCATAAATTTATTTTGCTGCAGGGTGTGAAAGAATCTGTGCTGAGGGGAAATGTTGATTCAATTGATTTGGTTGCTAAGTCAGTTTAAGGAAATCCAGCCATAACTTGCAAGGAAAGCAGTCCTAAGTGCTGGTTGCTTTTGACTATGACGAAAGGCTATTCACATATTTTACAAAGGTAAACATAGCCTGGGTGTAGAAAGGTGCAGACCGTCTCCATTTGCCTCAGTGGTGTGTTACTCCAAAACATTACTGCTTTAGGTGTCACCACTGCCATACTCAGTTTGCTGATCTATCCTAATGCATCTCTTTTCTTTCACTTGCAGGAGCACTAGCAGCATAAAAACAAATTTCCATTTAAATTTTTTTACCATCTGGGGTAACAAATAATACATAAGCTAACTGTAATGGAAAGGGATGAGGGACAGGAAGTTTCTCATTTATTGCAGTTAATTTGCACTGTGCATCAAGAGCATTTACATATAGTTAATGCACCATTGCCAGTGGTTCCCCTGTTGTTTGTGCAAGTCTTTTACACAGCAACAGAGAGAAGAGAACATTTGAACAGATAGAAGAAATTAGGCACAGGCAGCAGAGATTAACATCTAATAAGTAAAGCTTCAAGTGCTCACAGAGACCAATATAAGTAGAGGATTCCACTGGATATTTTAACTTGCTTTTATGAAAACTGGTGAAATAATGACCATACTAATTTATTGATACTGGTTTAGCGAGGAGAGGCCAACATTCCCAGTGAGTAATTCTCATTAGTCATCAGTTACTTACTTTGTGGCTATGAGGTACAAAGAAGCTAAAAGAATGTCAAAGCCTAAAATCAAAATTCAGCAGTTGAGAAATGCCAAAATTAAGGTTATTGATTGGAAATGTAGTTAAAATGGAACAAGTTGGAAGTTGTGGGGGCAATGCACACAATTAGAAATAGATGTTTCATCCTCTTGTAAAGAGATGTTCGCAATTCTACAGCTTGAAAACGTTAGTCATAAGATACACAAACTCTCAGTCTGAGTCTGAAGAGCTACTTCTTTTATGTTACTATTTTAATGATTAAATATAGAGCCTATTGAATAAGAGGAACCTCCTCTCTCCTTACATTTACTCTACTTGAAAAAAGTGCTGCACAATTTTCTGTTACCTTTAGACTCTAGACTCTTGCCAAAATTCCAGAAGCTCTCAGATCATAATATCCTTTTGGTCATCCCTTTCCAAGGAACTGGAGTTCTCATCCTCATCTGTTTCACTCATTCCCAGCAAACTGGAGGTTATATCTGTATTCCCCAGACACACAGCTGGCTGCACAGATGGACAGTTCCTGGGGACCCTTTTACAAATTACAGAGCACCTTGGCTGACTACAACTGGTCACGCTGTGATTTTCCTGATCCATCCTGTCTTTGGGATTTTGTTTTCTGTGCACTGCCTGCTACCCTGAGCAACACCTGTTTCCTGCTGATGTCTACCAAGTTGTTACAGATAGATGAACTCAGCAATCCCCAGTTCTCCTTTCCTTGTGTTTGCACTGTGTCCTCAATCCTTCTGGTAGCATATGTGTATAGTATCTGCTCTGAGGCCTTCCAGGAAAAGAATGAAAACAGAGGCATAAAAATTTGTGAAAGGAGTTGGTTTCTGGTGGAAAAAATCCCCATATAGTAGTTTCATTCAGTGATGTGGGAAGCACTGTATCCCATACTGGTGTATGCAAAGGCTTTCACCTACAGCAAGAGGGATTTGGAGCCTACAAGGGTGTCAGTACCTCATGTAAGACTATATGGCAGGAGTGGGAATGGAAAATGGACGAAGGAGGCCACAACACAAACCCATCTTCTTGCCTGTAAAAGAAAAAGAAAATAGGGGAAAAATGTCTCGACTATTTAATCTGGAGAAAAAGGAGAGATTTTATAGTGAAGAAACTTACTTGGAGGGATACTTGTTGGCCTTGTGAAGACAAAAGCAGACTCATCTTCTGCTGAAGCTTTGTCTCATTTTGGCTTTCAGTTCTATTGCTGTGAAAGTCAATGCACTAAGGCATAGGAGAGAAGTGTAGGGGAGTTACTCTCCTATCCCTCACTGGAGAGCCAGGTCCAGCACAGGGACCACTGGTGACTGGAAGTGTGAAGCAGGCGGTGACATATCCCCCAGTCAGAAGTTATGTGGGGTACAATGACCTGCTCTGCTCACATAGCAGCACCTACATCATAAGGATGTGTCTGGTACTTTCCCATCCATCTCTTGGATGACTTCCAGTGACGGGGTACCCTGACATGCTGCACTCAGCGACGTGCCTGGGCAGCTGAATGGTGGCTTTGTTTTGATTGTCATAGGAGTGAAGTTCTTTGTTCTTTCCGTTCTCTCTGTGAGCTCTGTGGAAGCCAAATGTGCTCAGAAAAGTATAGTTATCTTCATTTGCAAGGAGTTTTTTAGCTGTAAGGTGCATCATACCCAGTCTTCTCCCTTTAGAAACGATACTTTAAGCCCTGAAAATTCATGTAATTAACTTTTTCTAAGATAATACTTTTTAAGTACCTTTTTTCTATTTTTTTTAATCCCCCAGGCCTTAAATTCATGTTTCCAGACTTGTCTCTGCAGGCACAAAACCTACTTTTTCTTTCAATGAAAGCTGAGATTTTTCACAACTCCAGAACCTGGAGCTCCAAGCAAAACAAACAATAATTACAGCTATGAGACCTGGCAGCACAGAGAAGGTAAAATCTTCAAAATACCTTCTTGTCTCTACTAGCAAAACCCATCTTTTACTGGATAAAAGTAGCCACTCTTCACTCAAATGATCATTTAAGTTACAGCAAGACAGCTGGAAGGGGCAGCTGAGGTGTGGACAGTGGCACCGTTTCTGTGTTGGTGGCTGTTCTGCTTCCCTCTGGCCATACACAGCCCCAAGGGCACATATGGACATCTGTGCCTGGGCAAGGGCAAAGGAGGAGGAGGGCTTTGAGAAGTTTTAGAAAAGAGAAGTTCTGCTCGGTAAGAATTCATCCTGGTACTTTCTGAAATCTGATCCATACTTTCATCTGCTTGAAACAGAATATTCATGCTGAGCAGATACCTTGGAAAGTTTTAGAAAGAAAAGCATATATCTTTCTTCAGAGGTTGCCTTTTCTGATTTGTGTACTGCAGATGTACTTACAAACTACAGTCTAGGTCCAACCACCTTTGGGGTAAATACTGGGCAGGTATATAACAAGGTATGTACTCTGGGTACATGTCTAGGGAAAAAAGGTAGTTAACCAGTAAAGACAAAGCATCAATTTCCTTAGCCTTCCAGAAACCCTTACTTGTACTGTTATGAAGGTCACGGAATTTGTTATCCAATTATGAATCTATGACTTCCAGCTGGCTGTTATATATGAAGAAATCAGATGGAAAAAAGGATCTTGTTTTAAAATCTAGGCTTGTTCTAATATAATCTTCATTCAGCCCTGAATACTTAAATAATTTGTTTGAAAAGTTAGTTCTAAGCTTTCACTCATGTTCAGTGCAACAGTTCAGCAAAGGCTAGTCTTTTCAGAAACCTGATTACTGATAAAAACCTATAGCTTGCACTACAGCTTTTATTTATGACTGACACAATTAGAGGGTTTTGTCTTACAAAATAAACAGGGTAATAAATTTGTAAGAGCCTCAGTGTAGCCTCTGCAAATTTCTCTAGGGCTATATTCCACCCCACAGAAAGAGTCTTTCATTGTGTGTTTATGCACAGCTTATGTCTGAGAAATTAATTGAATCACAGATGGTGACTGCAATAATCAGTCAGTATCCTTTTTAACTCCTATAGTGGTACTAATGTTTCTGTCAGTGTAAGATGTTTTTCTTTTAGTTTAAGAGGCAGCAAGTAAAGGGTTGTGAACATTAAAAATATGCATATGTACACATATATACACAAACATGCATATCTGTGTGTGTATGCACCTATATATTAAATATATATTAAATCTATATTGATGTATAATATCTAATGGGTATATAGAGCTTCAGTTTTTCAGAGTTTTTCAGAGTTTTTCAGAGTTTTTCTTACAAAGCGTGGATAAATTGACAATTTTGGCTGGCTTTTCTGGAGTCTTCCCAAGCCCAGTGCATGTGTGGAAAGTACCAGGATTGCCAGTCTAAAAATGTAAGTTAACCTCATCTTCCTGCATGTGCCCCTGTGTGCAGACACTCCCCAGCCCCTGTACCCCACTCCCTTCTGTAGCTGCAGTCCCTGTAGGGAGGGTGGTGTCCCTACTCCAGCGTCAAGCCCTCGGCACACATTCCTCTGGAGACACTGAGTTCCAAACCTTTTTTAGAAAGACCCAGCTTGTAATTCCTCCAGCTGTAAATACACAATAGATGGATACCAGGCACCTGTTGCCTAAGTCCTTGCCAAGCGTTTCAATTTTAAATTGCACTGGATACTTGTTCGGGGGAATCTTTGTAACTTGTTAGCTGTACAAGGTGTGGGAAAGTGCCGGCCATGTATGGGAATGGCAGAAAACTGTCTTTTGAGGTATCCGAGAAAAACAATAGCCACGTACTTACAGCATAAATATAAAGCAACATCTGGTCTTAATTACTGTTGAGGAACGTACGTATATCATGCATGGAAATGATGTCTATCAGAGGAAATTCCTCTCAGTTATACACCAGTGTAATTCAACTGAATCCAAGTGATTTACTCCAGAGTCACCTTGCTGTAACTGAAAGTGGAGCTTGGTCCACCAACTCACTGCAATGATCCTGTGTAAGGAAGGACATATAATGAAAATATGAGGCATACACTTGAACTGTTCTTTGCTGAGCTTATACTGCAGCAGAAAAATACACATGAGACAGGGACAAGCACATCAGGGGCCTACTTCAGAAATATTTAACTGTCTGAAATGATCACTTTAACTCTTAGGAAGAGTTATTAATATTTATTATTTGCATTTTAGTTGTGACTGTAGGTCTCAGCTGAGAAACATAATTATGAGATGTAAATCCCTGTGTTCCTGCAATATCCATCAGAGGATCCCCACAGCAATGACTGATGTTTTAAAAGCTCTGTGGATGGTCAGTATTCCAAGGGAAAATCCAAGATGGCAATCAGAGGGAGCTGCAGCTTGTGTTACACAAGGCTTTTCAAAGAGATCCTGCAGAAATTCTTGGTGTCAGACCATGTAGTTCCTAAATGACAATCCTCTTAAATTCACATATATTTCGCCTTCTCTTGTTTAAATTGTTCTGCTTTTATACACTGCCAAAAACAAGGCCATGTCCTGGTATCATGTAGGGAAGAAAAGCATTAATTCATATGCTATACATTTCACATACAATAATGCAAATATTTGTATATTTTTTTTAATTAACTAATTTGACAAACTCAATCTGCAGTTGAACTTCTGTAATATTCCTCACAGATGCATGGATTTTTCCACTGCTGCATTGCTGCAACCTGTACGCATACCAAAAGCTTGTAAGACTGATCCTTCTACCAGTGTAGCTCACTGTCACACACACAAGATACCACTATTTTTCCTTTTCCTGTTGTTTCTTCCTTGTGATTCTGTCTACTGCAGAACATAACTGCTGTTAAAATCCCTCTGTTATGCTCCAAAAGTGTATTTCTAACTAAATGCCTAAATCAACTTATTTTTGGCTTCCTAAAAACAATCTGTATAATCACTCAATGGTCTGCATACTTCTAAGCTGTGTTAAATTGGCATACAGATCACCTGCAGGCAATGCCACCTTTGATTAGCCACTATGGAATCTCAAAGAGATTCTGCTTTCGCTGATCCCTGGGTAAGTTTGCATTTCACACTTTGCATATTATTCACAAATCCTTTTGGTAAATGTAAAGCATTTCTGAAAACAGAGTGTCTTGCTGTACTGCCTTAGCTGCAAACCACTTGCAAGCTCCCTGATTTGAAAGATGAATGCTGTATGGTCCTCACCAGTACAAGAAAAGAAAGTAGAGCAGATGCTTGAGGGTGAGTCCCCCTGCTTCTCAGAGATGCGACACAACTTCTCCACTGTTCTTCAGATTTGACAGAGTAATATTTTTCTTTCAAATTGGTAGGATGAAGGTGGGCAGGATAAGGTTTAGAGACTACTCTTGTTTTAACATTGTCGCTAGTATGACATAGTGGAATGATTTCAGTATTTAATTTCTCTGTGCTCTTCACCCTAGAGAGCAGTCTCAGTACATCCTGCCTATCTCTCTACTAACTGGCAGCCAAGCACACTTTTGTTTCCTCTTCCAGTAAGCAATACTGAAAGCATGTTACCTAATTTCTGTGTCTTTGCCTAAGGAGACTTGAGAAACTGGAATGATCTTTACCATGCTGTCTACCAAACATGAAGGTTCTTGAATCTGACCAGGGATCCATCCCCCATCCTTCATCATCATGCTAGAAGTTGTTCTTTTTGTGCTTCTAATTAAATTCATGCAGCTCAAAGGAGCCAAGCATACAAATTATATCCAAATAAACCTTCTTGTGAAGAAAGCCTTGTGTGTGACTACTTTCCATTGAAGCACTCCACAGCAAGAGTAGTGGAAGGGTTCACATGCATTTTTGGCGGAGGCCTGTGGAACAGCTTTGAGCTTTTTTCTGTTTGCTCCTGAGCAGACATTCCCATCCCCTCTAGTGCTTTGTTTAGCAGAAACAAGGCAGAATGGGATGTCCTAGTAAGAATAAGTTCCTTTTGAATTTTGCATTGATTCTTTTCCTCCCATAGGGATGGCTCACTGTGTGCTACATCTCACTACAAAACAACCTTTTTCTGCAGTGATGTCTCAGACCTACATCTTACTGCAAAGGAGGGACTGTAAAAATCAAAATCTTGTAAATTGTGTGGGTTTGGACCCCTATCGGATAAGCTGAGCTTATGACACAAGATTGCTTTGTCCCTGAGGACGTTTTTGTCTGTCATTGGATTATTGGGAAAACAGGACCAGTACTCCAGAAGTCCCTTCAGAAGATCCATGTTTCACTTACAGGGTCTGCTGCAAATCCTTTGAGATTAATGACACTTTGAAAATTGCAGATAGCTGGACTCTTCTGAAATTTACATATTAAGTTCATGCCTTGGACCTTGTTCCTTTCCTGTGGCCACAGAGAATAGGGAAGGTTGACTGTGGAGGACGTTATGAAGAAAATAAATATGGGAATTCCCCTTCTTAGGCGCCATGGATGGGCAACTGCTGCTCTGAACATCTTAAAAATGGACACTTCTTCCTCAGACTGGAATATTTGGAATAGTTGGAATATTTGTCAGTCAGAGGGGTTTATGGTAGTTTTTACAACCAAGTCTAATTATAACTTGCGATGTTAGGAAACTGATCTATACTATGTCCTTCGTGTTCTGCTGACTTCTGTACCTAAGCTGAATTGTATTCTAAAAATCAGTTTGAAAAGTTCAGTGAATCAATAAAAAGAATATGTTAATTAAAAGAAAATGTATACAGCTGTTATAGTTGAGGTATAAAGCATTACCTGGTAACTAATTTCTATTACAGCAAAAGAAGTATGAATGGGTTTACTGCACTTAGAATATGGTTAATGTCTTAATTCTGTTTTCACTTATGGACCATTTCAATTCCTAATCTGTGATTTTCCCCTAAATATGGTCTACCTTATGGAAAAATTAGGACCTTTACTCTTGAAACTATGAGTGTTTTGTTCCAGTTATGAAGAGTCCCTTGTTTCCTGTCCCACAGAATTCCTGGTGTATAGCTATCTGGAGTCTTTGCCTCCTATACCAGGAATTGAAGGGAAGCTCTAATCATTTATTTATACAAATCTCTTTGGTTTTGGTATGGGGTTTTTTGTTGGGCTTGTTTTGGTTGTTTTTATAATATTGCAACTGTTGAGCCTCTTAGTCTTTCTGAGCAATGCAAAATTGACTATGAAAACAAAGAGTGGAAGTTATCTTTGGTAGTCAGTTGAAATATCTACTGCTCAAAATTCAGGTTTCCTTTGATTAATCATTGTCACATTTTACATTAAGGCACCCCACTGTCCATATTAATTTCCTTTCTAATTACATCTCGGTAGCTCAGTAATTTACAGTTGCATGTTTTGGAAGTCCTGCTTTTAGTTTATTCAGCAAAGTGCTAAAGTAACACAAGGGCTAGCCCTTCTGACAGAAAAGTAGTACAAAAAGCTTTCTTCTCTTTCATCTGGTAGTTGTGGGTCGGTGCTGAAAAGATGGTTTAGTACTGCACAGGGGAAAAGGGGTTAACCTGTATTTATATGTTGTTGTTGATTTTTATGTCAATATCTTTCAAATTAAAAATCCTGGCAGTAAAAGTGACATGTGAGCAGGCAAGTGAGCAGACAAGCAGTGCTTTCATTCAGGGAGGTTTAAACAGGCTAAAAATTGGACTGGAACATGAACGTTTTGTTCTTATAATGTTGGTTTGGCGCTGCTGCAATTTCATTACAGTGTTTCTAATCACATTGTTTCATGTTTTTCATTAATCTGAGGTACAATAATCAAGTTCAATGTTTCAGCTATGTAAGGAAAACATGAGCTGCCTATCTAAACCCATTGAAAATATCCTTACATGCACTATGGAAAAATACACCTTCATAAACAAAGTGCACATGGCTTTCTGATGCCTAATCATGTTCCTCAGAAATAAAATGACCGTGCTGTATATGATTCTTAAGTGATATATATAGAAACAAGCTGTTCCACAAGCAATGTAAATAATGAAGTCTGGTTTCCTTAAGGTTTGTGTTCTTTGTTCTCAAATCCTCAAATTCAGTTCCCTCTGAGTTTACAGTAATGATGACTCACCCATTGTGGATAATATTAGATGTAAGTCAGGGCTTAAAGAAAGGCATGTTCCTACAGTATGGCACGGCAATGTTTGTTAAATCTCCGCAGGAAATTTCTACTAAATGTAGAAATGTAGGATGCTACATGCAGGACTGGTTAGTATTATTCAAAACTAAAAGACTCCAAGCTCCAACCATAAACTTACACATAAGTTACACCAAGTGTACAAAGCAGTTTCTCCAAGCCCAGACTAAGGGCGCTCCTTGCATCATGCTGAAGGTGAACTCATGCTGTTAAGTGACACCTCCGAAAGAGCTCCCAGTGCTTCAGCACTCACCTGGGAGATCTACAGTTTTGCACAAGAAGGATGGGAGGTACATAACGGGAAAAAATGGGGAAAGATAAGACCATTTAGGAGCGCTCTGTCATTTGTCCATTTTTCACTTTGACCATAAATTAGAGACTGTTTTCGGTGATGTACTCCTTACTCTTCACTCCTTCCAGTACAGCTGTATGCCTTTGCAGGAAATTGATTAAGACTCCTTGGCCCAGCAGGTGAGACAAGCAAGAATTTGGATTCTCTGCAATGCACTCTGGTGCTGTGAACCTGGGTTGAGAACCGAGAGAATTCAGTTCTGGAGCATGGTCCTTGGACTGTGTCTGTGCGTTGTGGAAGGACTACTCCCTGTAAGACGATAGCATCTGGAGGAGGAGGAGGGGAGGGAGTTGTGATGTTGCACCTCACTGGGCAGGGGAAACAATTTAATGTGGGACCCTGGGAACTGGCACAAAATGGGGGAAAAGAGAAAGAGGGTGGGAGGACAAGCTTGATCACCAAGCACTTTCCACAGGCTGTGTTATCCACATGACTGCTGATACACCTGGGAGGAGTGGGGAGCCCAGATCTCTTCTTAGTCACTAAAGTCTCCACTGCTGCTCAGTGAACTCTACAAGCCACTTGGAAATGCACATCCTGGAGCTCAGGCAGGCTCAGACATGAGTCATGTACCTACCTGCTCTTCCCTAGTGAGACAGGTACCCTGGAGGCTGTGCAAAAGTGCAATTTTAAGTAACAAGGCTGAAATTAAAACTCAGGGACTTGTAGCGTACAGGCAGCATGGTTACACAGCAGCTAAGCAGACCTGTGAACACTACTTATAGGGGCTCATCCTAGTACTTAATAAAATCACTTCCATCTTGGCACGTCTTTCTTCTCTGGCCATGGAAAGAGAAAGAACAGCTTGCTTATCAAAATCATGGTCAAACTTGATGTTGGTCTTTGTTGATAATGGTATGTGTGTGGGTCAAGCTTACCTGTCTGCTGCAACTGATGTAGTGAAGGACCAAGAGAGGTTGGAAATGTTACCTGGTGAGAAGCAGGAGGAGAGGATGAGATACTCTTTAGGCACAAATTAGAGATGAGTCTCCCCGGCAGTTTCTCTTCTTTCTTCCTCCACTTACTCTTCCTTGTTGGGAGCTGCTATTCCTCTAGGGGAGAAGGAAACACAGATGGATATCTGAGGTCTCATCTCACATCATCTCCTCGTGTTGGCCTCCCAGTATTACTAATAATTAATCTGGCCTCAAGGCCCTATTTATTTCCAGCTCACACTAGTGTCTCCATTAGTTTTCTCTTGATGGCTCTGTGTGTGGGTTCCCAGAGCACCTAGCAAATGGTCTGTAGATGCTGATTATTGCTTTGTGCACTAAGTCATTAGTAACAGCAATAATCAAAAGGAATTAGTGTATTGATCAGACATTTTAAAAGCTGCCCATCTCCATCTCTGAATTTCCTGGTTTGTTTTGTCCTTTATGTACCTGTTTTCTAGATTGCTATCTTTCCTTGATAGAAACTACATTTACTTACCCGCTGTCAATAATGTCAGTGATATGAAGCTATAAGTAGGCAATAATCTGTAGCCTCTATTGATACGCTATTGTAATAAAAATAAATAGCACATTTAGCAGAATTTACAAAAACGTCACTGCCAGATGGTTTCTTCTGACATTGCTGGTCTCTTTGTGGTCTTTGGCCTTATGTAAATCCCATAAAGTTTGTCTGTACATTATTACATCTCTGCTTTGTAACTGTTGTTACTGTAAGAACAAACTAATCAGAAGTCTCTGAATGCCAGTCTAATAAAAGTGCATAAAGGTGGATCATGGGAATGACTGAATGCATAGGGGATTTATTGTATGAGTATGAGAAAACATGTTGGACTGTTTGGGAGTAATATTTTTGTTTGATTTATGGATTCTGTCATCTTTTATAATCCTCAAATTAATAGAAAACACAAGAGTTTTAGCTTTACTAAAACAAAAACACTTTCTATTGGTAAACTTTACATTAGCTTTTCAAGCATTTTGAAAATCCAAAGTTCCTGAATTTTTTGAGTGGGGTTATGATTTGCTAAAATAATAACGGACCCTCTGAGAGCACAGGTTATTTTCTTTTATTCCATTTGCCCTAATATGCAGGTCTGTTTTTGTTTGCTTTGGGTGGGTTGGTTTGTTTTAAAATTCAGGACTTGAAACAAAACAAATTCTGTCTGCAAAATGTTAAAATGTGGGTTGTTTACAATAAAAAAATGAAAGAAAAAGCTTTTTTTAACATATGTTTCAATTACGTAATAGTAGTATATTATAAATCCATGAGATGGGTTACACAGGAATAGCTTATTCATTTCCAGTTGGAAATAATTTTGAAAGCATAGAGATAAGAAACGTTGTCTGTGCAAGGAGAACACCTAGAATGAATAAAGAAGGAGATGAAGAAAGGGGAGGGCAACTAAAATCCATAACTTAAGGAAAACCCATTATTTAACGCCTAAACATATGTGTGCATATAAAAGCATACCTTATAAAATGCTTACTTTTCAGAACCATATAAAAATTGTTGACATTTTTTGCCTGAAGGAATGTGCAAGAGATGCGAGACTATGTACCCCAACTGGCTCCTCTCTGTCTCGGAGGTGAGTTGTTTGGGATGACTGTGAATAATGGGGTTGCTGCACAGAGCTGAGATGGGCTCTGCTATTGCACCATCAGTGAGCTCTTTGGTAGATAATTGTGGTCAGGTTGAAGCTCAAGGGACTGCTGGTCAGATCCAGCCCATCTTCCATTCTTTCTCATGGTTTTCTCCAATAAGGATCTTTTTATTTTGCTTTCTGCTGCCTGCCACATTTCCTGGAATAAGAGGTCTCTGAGAATGCAATGCTCAGAAGTGAATATTCTGAGTGTGCACAGATAAACACAAGGTAAAATACAAAGCTAACTGCACATTGCTAACTGCAACTTCCTCCTCTTGGCTAATGCTTGACTTGTGCCAAAGGGATTGTAGGCTTCCAAAGAAGCTAAAATAAGGAATTGGATAGTTTTCAAGTGATTTAAAACATTTGTGGAGAAGATGAAAATCTACCATGTTTTCACATCAGGAAAAAAAAAAAGAGATACTCCTTCATGTCAGCATTTATTCAGTGTTAGTAAGACATTCATCCTATGAAGAGACCCCTCTACCATTAACTATTGTTCAGGTTCTTCCATGTTCATCTCATGTCTAAGTTACTAAAACAACCTGTGGAGGTTAGACATTGCTTTTCTCCTGCTGTTATCTCGTAGTTTCCAAATTCCTCTGATATAACAAAATTTACACAACCATGCAATAAGCTGGTCTTGAAACTCATAGCAATATGTTGAACTACAAAATGATGTTTTTTGGAAGGAAAGTTTCGTAGGAGCTGCTGTTGACTATTGAACCAGGAACAACTGGCTGCATACCATGAAACGTCTTCAGAAAAGGCTTACATCACATTAAAAATGAATTTTCATTCATCCTGTTTTTATCTCAATATTATGTGCTGTTGAGGCACATCAGTAAGGGAAGAATTTTGATTGTACAAATATTTATAGATATTTCAGAGTCAAGTGTAGTAATGAAATTCCTTTTGGGCAGAAACTTTTTATGAATCTCTGTCAGCCAACAGATACACCATGCCATGAGTTAAGTGCCAAACACACTATCTAAGATGTGGTGGTGAATTCATTGATTATCCTCAGGTTGTCATTAGTCCTTATATCTGCATTCAAAAATGAGTTATAATTTGGTTGGGGAATTTTTCAGTAGTTACGAATTTTGCTGTCTTTATTTACTAAAGTTTTATGTATATTTGTGCTGGATGTAGTTACTTTGTTTTGGAAAAAAATCAATAGCTTTAATGTCAGCACATAGTAATGATATCTGCTAAATATTAAATGGTAGGTAAAAAAACACCAACAAACAAAACCCAAACAAGTAATGGAACAATTTTGCATTAGGAACAGATTGAAAAATAACACGGAAAATATTAGTAGGCCATTAGGCAATTAGGTATGTGGCATGTGTTCACTTAGCATGTGGGATACTGTGCCCATATGTAGTGGCTACAGACCAATCAGAACCCAGTGAAAGTAGGAAAAACTCAGGGAAGGGAAGGATTAATAGTATATGGAAGAAGGAGCTGCTCTTTTGTGGGGAGGGAATACAAAATCTGGTCGTTGTGTGAGGCACTCCTGTTATCTGAAAGGAAAGGACACACATGAATTGTGCCTGAGACTCAGTCACTTATTTCAGTTGAGAACATAACCCAAGAAACATAAAATGAGTAAGTCAGTCCTTAGTGAATTATCATCCTAAGGAAGTTTTTCTGCATTTCAGAGTTGAAGATGGTATTTGCACATGGGTTTTGGTTCTTCTCTACCCTGAAATAGGATGGAAAATGATGACAGAGTAAGGCACTTTGTCTCGACATTTTTCTTTTTTTTTTTTTTTCTATTTTTTTGAGAAGCAGAAGAGTGTCTGACTCAGAACATGTAATACAGAAAAGATCATAGACTAAACTTCTGCTATGGCCCCCAGGAAGTCCTGCTGCAGCCTTTTGTTGTTGTTCTGTCCTGGTAGCTGTCTACACTCACTCTGCATGGGTAAAAATGACAAGATGATGTGTAAAAACTGGAAAATCCAACTTCAGGAGTTCTTTCCAATTTCAGTGTTTTACCTACTCCAGCAATAGTTCATACAGCTGGTATTGGAAATGGTTCTACAAAAAGTTATCCTATCTTAAGAATACATTTTGTAGTAAAGAACAAAACAGATCAAAACCATATCGTATAGACAGAACATTACAAAACATTACAAAACATAATTCGTAAAATTACTTTCAGGTCTCATTCTTTGTGGATTCATTTTTGGCAGTGTAGGTTTTATTGTTGGTGGTGCCTTTCATTTGGGATTCTGTGTGCCAGGGGCTGTACATGCATATAGTGAAATGAATGCTCCTATAGCAGAGCTCCTCCAGCCTCAGCACTGATCTAAAAAGAATAATTAAGATAGGTAATTTCCATTTCCTATCCCAGGGCAGATGTAGTAATGAAACAGGCTGAGGATGACAAGTGATTCTAAGCTTTTCTTTAAAATAAGGTTCATCAAGCCTTAGTTCGAAAGAATATGGGTGGAACTTGTAAGAGCCAATGACAGACATGCAAAAATGGGCTATACTTCAATATTGCAAGGCTGTGTGCCTTGCTAACATATTCCATCCTTTGCATACAGCTAAGAGGAGGTGCAGGAAGCTGTTCTTCACATCTGCACTGACACAGTTGCTAGAGACTCAGACATCCCACTGAGCCTGGCCGTGGAGGAGACCCAGAACAAGGTGAACCTCTGTGGTCACTTCACAAACATCAGGTGAAATTTAGTAGTTTTTTGGTTGCTTAACTGTAATTTTCAAATCAGCTTCTGATGGCGGCTTAATTCCTCCTTCATTTCCATTATTTTATCTTAATTCACATTTCTTCAGCATCCCATTTAGGCCAAGAAAGATTTGTTTGGTGATTGATTTGAAGTAGGTGTACAAATGCATTAGCTGGAGGGAGAGCAGTGTGTGCCACTCTCTGGGTTCCAGCTTGACCGGGACTTGACCCTTTTGTGCTTTGCTGTGTTTTTGTTTTTGATCTCAGTAAGTTTTGATGATGATGCTGTCCAGGAAACAGAGCAAAAGCCCATTGTTTTCTTAGATTATCTCCTCAGATGCACCCCTGAAGTATATTGCTTGGTCTGACTGCAGATCAACCACAAATGCTAAAGCAAATAATACTGTGGGAGCCTGAAAGTGCAGATGCCATTCAGAGTAGTCACAGACACTTTGATGTGGGCACTCACTATATTTCCTGCATTTCTTCACTCTAAACATAGTTTTGGCTTTAACTGTTTTCACCCAGTCTCTCAGGCCAGATCTCTGTGCCACTGAATGAGAGTGTATAAATTCTGTGCACCTGATGATTTGGTACGTCCTGTTCAATAACTTAGGCCACTAGTACCTAAAACAAAGGCATGGATTTGGAAGGATCAAACTGTCAAATGCATACATGGGTCACTGGGGAGTTTGAAACTCCGGTATTAATTTCATTGGCTATAGAGACTGGTACTACCTTGTAATCCACACCTTCACACTCAGAAAATTAGGTACTTGACTCTGGAGTTTAAATCTGGCATATGTATAATTTGAGCCAATACAAGAGACTTGTTATGGCAGAGTGGATGGGGATAAAGGAGTGGGAAATGCCTTGTTTTAAGGATATTATATCTTTGTAGTGGAGGAATTGAAAATACTTGCTTTCTCTCACACTGTACCATTTTCTTCATCTGTCTAATGAGCTGGTTGAAAACATGCTGTAAATCTATTTGTGCAGCAAAGAGGATGATATCTAAAAAGTTATGAATTGCATATGTGCTCCAGTTCTTGACGTGTTCTTGCCAGCACTACAGTAGTCATTAATATCTCCCATACTTTAGGTATTATTATATTTTTTTCTCTCTCTGAAGGAATAATTTCTTTTCTTATTTCTGCATATGTATCATCCCCATATTTATTTGTTCCTTTTGGCAACTGTACTTCCAAGTTGCACCAGCCAGATGGGTTGAGATGGTCTTTAAAAATGCTGTGCAGGACATAAGAGAATTGAAGAATCCGTATCACAATAAAACATTCAAAAGACCCACAGAGCCTTCTTTTTATTTTCATTAATTCTGTCTGTCTTACCACCTATATGAAAGCGAGAGTAAAGCTTTTGTGGAAAATGGATGAGTACTGTTCCGATGTTTCTACCTTAGTGGTCATCATGCAGCGCTGATATGGGTACTCCTCCTTGTCCACGTTTTCCCCCCAAATCTCTGCTGTGCCTGGTGTCCTGACTGCACTACTGCCTCTCCAGTGCCAGTGCCAGTGTGCCCATCTGCAAAACTACCAGATCTTTGTTTGGAAGCTCCTGTCTCCAGCTGTAGAGGCAGGAAAATCAAGGTTGTTGTGGGCAAATGGTAGGATTCATGGAAGTCTAAACCTGCAAGAATTGGAAGGACCATCAGAAAAGTGTAAGAATGGCCCAGCAGAGTCATGCTGGCTCAAGCCCAAAAAGTGTAGCAAACGTCCTTCATTACTCTGAAATCCTCTAGGAAATACCCAGAGCAAAATGTGGAAGACCTAAGGCTGGTCTGCCAAGAACTTCCACAGCATTTTTGAGTAGAGTATGGCTGAAGGATGGTTTGGTGAGAATGTAGTGTGAAGTAGGATGTGAAGCGAGGCAATAGCCTGAGAGACAGTCCAGTTAGAAAGGACACATACAGGCAGCAGAAGAGGACCACACTCTATGGTGGAGGGGAAAAGTCACAAGAGAACTTGACATGTGGAAAACAATGTAGAATATAAACAAAAAAAATCATGAAGGGAGAGAGGGAAATGGGGTCACAGAGGATATCCCAGCATAAGGAGCTTGATGTAAGCCAGGGCAAACTAGAATGAACTATTTCTGCTTTACTTTCAGCCTGGTTTTCCATCAAGTGGCTTCACTGGCCAATTTCAGTGGTTGGCTCTTACCTGTCATTGAGATAACCAGAGAAATGTGGTTAATGAACAGACTATCCATAATTTTATTTGTTTCCATCATGCCCTCTCACAGTCATCTCCTCTCAGAGAAGAATCTTAGTCTGTCTGGAAGCCACTTCATATTTCTTCCTCATCTTCCTTTATTTGTTTTCTGGCTCCTTTTTTGAGTGGCCTACCAAGGAGATGAAAGGACAGATAGACTAGAATGCATTCTGTATTTTGAATATTCACTTTCATATTGTTTCCCTCTGTTCCATTCCTAGTCGTCCTCAGTTATTCAGAGGTCAATTACCACCTCTTTTAATAATGCTGAAGAAAAATTTTTGACTGAGTCAAAGCCCGAACCCAAAAAACACAGCCCATGAAAAACTATTGCTTTGATTCTGGAGAAAATATTATGTGTTCAAAACCATACAACAATTTCATGGAAGAATGTTCTTCACATCCATTTTCTTAAAAGGAAAAAAGAAAGGAAAAGAGCTGTCAGGGTTAATTAAATGACATTATGGCATCAGCACACAGGAAAGGTGCATAGCAACAAGGGCAAGAGAATCTGATACAAAACTCACCACGTTAGTTGTCTGCTTTGTCTGTAGGAGACTGACAGAAATTAAAGCACCCATGTGGTAACTAATAATGAAGGATAGATTTATTAGCAGTGGAAATGGTCCTAAACTTTTAAGTTCTTAACATTTCAGGGACTGTTTAGATGTAGATTTTTTGGCTGAGGTGCAGTTTGGAATGGTTTCTGGCTTTGGCTTTTTTTCTTGTGTTCGAAGGCATTTGAATTCTATTTTGCTGTGAGCTTGATAGATATGCACATATGACAAGGACAGGCAAAAAATATATCAGTATACATGTAGAGAGATTGTATACAATGAAAATTTGATGGTAACCTTAAACTGATTGTAAATATCTCAGATGATATACTTCGTAATTTTTCCTGAGCTAGAAAAATATTATAGTTAGTTTCCTTTCCCTCCAAGGAAAGACATGCAAAAAAGCAATCCCAGTAAACATACAGTACTTTATAAAACTTTCTTGAAATTGTTAGTTTGTTTTTTCCTTTACAAAACTCACATAAAACTTTTACAAAATCCATAATCCTGCAGAGAACTTACTCTGGTTAATATTATTTATACTAAAAGTGTGTTTGCCTGTATGTTCTGGCAGTCGTTATGTCTATCCTTTTCCTCAAGTCCTTTGAACTCACACAGTTATTCTGGTCAGGCATGTGCTAGGCAATTACCTTCTCTTGTGACGGCTTTGAAAAACTGTGTTCTGCTACTTACCCCAAAACTGCAGCAAGTCTCTCTCCCAGGAGACATGACAAAGTTGAGACTCATTAATCATAGTCTGGGATGAGGTGTCCATAACATGGCCTCTGATTGGGTCATTCTCAGATATTTAGTCTCTTAAAACCTAAACAGAAGAGCCTCTTCTCTTGGACTGAAGATCTGTTAGGCAAGAAGGAGCAGAGACAGAGATTCAAATATATATTCCCCTCAGTAAGGCAGGAGACAGGATTGGCTGGGATGAGGAATGAGTGAGCCATGGAGTCTGTTGTTTTCCTCCCATATGGGAAGCTGCTCAACAATCAGACTTCTTTGAAGTGTGTCAAGATCACCACTCAAAGTGAAGACATTCTCACTATCCTAAACTCTACCAGTAGAATAAAGAACCTATACTGTGGTCCAAATAGCAAAAATGGGAAGGAGGAATAGGAACTGGACAGTCGGGGATATGTGCATTTTTTTACCTGTACATGTCTTTGAGAAAGAGAATATTGGAAGAAAGCAAGTTTGTTTTCTTCCCTTCAGAAAGGTGACTGTGATTAGAAATGCCCGTGTGGACAGAGGTAAAAGGGTGTCCATATTACTCCTCATTTCTTGATTATCCTCCTACCCAGTAACCAAATTTCCTCATTTCTTTTTACCAACCCCATCTCAAACTTCAAAATTCTCTGCCATTCAATCCCCAATCCATCTTAAAATCACCCCCTAGACCTCCCAGTCTTCCCTATATAGAAACCTCCTCTGAATATGGAGCCTTGCACCCAGATACCAACTTGGCAGATGCTGTAGTCCTCTTGTGGGTACCCGTGCCTACTTTTTCTCCTGTTCTGTAAGTTGAACACAAGCTACACATATATCAAAACAAAACTCAGGAAAAAAGAGATGGCAACAGGAACATGTGTAGAATAAAATATATGTGCTGCAGCTCAGTGTTGTGAAAAATGTCTTCCTCCTCATGGGGCTCAACTCCGAGTTCAACATCTGCTAGGCTACTTAGCTCTTTAGTGGACACTGCATCATTGCTTTACCCAAAAGAATATCTTAGCTTGAAAACAGGGTTCTCTTACAGTGATACTTGCTTAATATTTCTACCTCCTTTCTGGCAGTCTACAGCCTAGGCACTTTTTAATTAGAGGTTATGCCTGTATCTTCCTGTTTAATTGCCCCTCGTGGACATCCCTTAATTTGTTTATTTATATTTTAAAACTTTTTGATATTTTGACTTCAACAGCATGTGGCAGGAGGGAGTTCCACAGTTTTTCCTAAGCAAGAAAACCACTTGGGTCAGAAGTACAAGCTTGACCTCCATCATGACACTAGAACCCGGACTGCAATGAATGTATGAGGGAAGCCAAGTTCAGTTGTATCAATTTGTGGTCCAAGCTGTAGACTGTGACATCAAACTCACAGGATACAGAGGCAGTAAGTGCCAGACTATCAGGAGAGACCCAGGTCAAAACCTTTCATTAAAAAAATTACCCTGTGCCTTAGCATTATTTGTCGTACTGTCTCCCAGCTACACTCAGCTGAGTCCAAGAACTAGTTGTGAAAGGAAAGCAAATATTTCTTTTCCCAAAAATAGTGGAGTGAGTCAACTCAATGCATGGCTCAAAAAACTCTCCTGGTGGGGTAACACAATCATGCAGCCACATAGTTGCTTCTTAAATGGTGATTAAAAAGTGGCTTTTGTCACTCACTTGGAAAATGTAACCACCTTATCAAGCACTGGGTGAAGCTAATAAAAAGGGAGGAGTGGGTTGTCCTGGAATTCCTCAAAAATCCCTTCAAATATTTGTATTATTGCATTTCAGCTGGATTTCTTTTAAAGTTCCCTGCCTGACCGCCCAGAGCATTTCTCTTCTCTAGCCCCTCAAATAACAGTTCAGATAGAAACTCAGTTCCTAAAAGTTTTTTTCTTCTTTTCCAAGGGAAAATGTGAAGACAAACAACTGCCTAGGATAAGCTGTTTCTTATCTTCATCTTGTAAAACTCCTCCAGGAAAGCTAATTACAACATGTAAGACAGGGCAAAGAAGCACCAGAAAAGGAAAGGAAAAAGAAGCCTTGAAACCCACAAGCAGTCAGAGGAAAGTCCTGGCCTTTATAGTTCCCGTCAACAGCAGGAGAAGCCTGGAAAAGGTTGTACAGTGAAATCTGTGGCCCTGTGATTCATTACTTTGAGGGGAGATTTAACATAGCACAGGAGGCTGAGCAGCCCCAGCATTTCTGTGCCTGGGACAGAGCTGCTTGGTCTCATGGAAGTTGGACGGCACTCCAGGATCACAATCTTTCCCAGGCAGCAGACCTGAGCTTTAAGTACCTAGACTTTTCTGAAAAAAAAACCCAAAACCAAACCAAACCACAAAACCCAATCCCCACTGGCAGGGTTGCAGCCTCCCTGCTGCACCTACACTCTGGCATGGCTCCCAGAGCTGGGGTCCATGTGGCAGCAGCTGGGAATCACGGCACTGAGGGACAGCAGAAAGCTACTAATAAAATAAAAAGCGGGTTTATTGCAAGTGCTGTCAGCAATATGGTGGTAACAGCAATACGTGTTTTTGGACCTTCCTCCAGTATATTTTTGTCTGGCGTGAGTAACTTTGTGTTGTTTCCTGGCTGGCAATTAGGTGAAGTGCAATTGCATTATGGTGTTATTTTCATCTGCATCTTTGAAACCTCAGGTGGTATGATACATTTCTAGAAGGAGACAAAGGGTGGTGATTTTTGAAAATCATCTTGCTGGGAGGGTAACTGTGGAAGAAGTCACCCTGAGTCACACTTGGGTGCTTGAGAGCTCTCAGCATTGGGGACCTCACCAGAGAGCGCAGAGGGTGGAATTCAATGTACAGCTTCCCATGGAAAATCAATAAACATCTTTCCCTTGTATCACAAGATTTTTTCCCCCAGATTTGCACCATGTTCATTTTAAAACAAGATACTGAAAAACATTTTCCCTTTTTCTTATGTGTGAGGATCCTAGTCCCAGGTTTTCCCTTTCTCCTTCAAGTGCTGCTGATGAGCCAGACAGCTGAAGTAGGAGGTGTGAGCTTGGGCAAACCATTAATATTGTGGTGCTTCTGTTTTCTCTCTTGTATGAAAAGACCATAGCAATTCTTACCTAGCTAACAGTACATTGAGGGGATTATTATTTTCCAAGGACTGGTGATCTTGGTCACTGCCGGCTGAATCAGTAACAAGCTTTCCTCACTTTTTTGTGCTTTTCTGTTTGTTTTGGTTTCGTTTATCTTTTTTTTTTTTTTT
>VXBT01006392.1:113728-157512 GCA_013400235.1 Oriolus oriolus
TTTCTTTTTTTTTTTTTTTGGTTTTGTTTTTTTTTTTTTTTTTTTTTTAATTATTTTTGCTTTATACAAGCCAGTTCAAGTTCCTGCAGTACTTTGTAGCCCTCTTTTACTTTTCACCTTTAAAATTTTCCATTTTAGGTCATCATTTTTAGTCTCCATTTCAGCCCCTGCTCAGTCTGAATGCGCAGTCTCCTCCAGTTCCATAGACTGTACCTTGTCCATTCACTCCCATTGTGGTGCTTGTCAGATTGCTTTGAGAAACACCCAGCCCCAGCAATGGTGCACCACAGCCCCTTCCCCAGCCCAGCACTGACATCCGCAAAGAATTCCCCTCTGCCAGTGAGCCATGGTGACCTGCCCTTCCTGAAGCCATGCTGGCTATTTTCTGTTAATCTGCTCTTTTCCAAATGTTCTCCCTTTTGACTCTTAAAAGGGTTTCAAAGGCTTTTGCTCACAACTCATGTCAAACTGACTAGTGTGTAGTTTCCTACTATGTCTCTATAGGTTCACTTTTAAAGTTATGCCATTACACATCAGTCATCCCTTTTCCTCAGAGACCACTTCTGACCTCAGTAAACTTATGAAAACATCTACCAAAGTCTCTCCAGTTCCTACTGTTATTCCGTTCAGTATTCTCTGATGGCTGCAGCACCAGAGTCCCAAAACCTGGTCCTGTGGAAGGTCCCCAGGCACATGTCTCATCTTTGTTACAGCCCTGGAGTTCAAAGAGTACATCTAGAGGTGCCAGAGGAGTTATTCTGGCTTTGCACAACTGTTAGTGACCCCAAAGACTGTTCAGAGAGCATTTGAAATACAGTTTCTGGTATTATGAACACAGCAGCCTCCAGAGAGGTGCTGTAATTTACTCTGGGTCTCTTGTATCTTCAACTACACCACGAGGCAATAGCTAGACATCAGTTCCTTAGCAGGGTTCCAATGTTGCTTTTTCTGTCCAAGTAATTAATTTACCATCTTCTCTTGTAATTATTTACATCCATGACAATTTGAATTCTGCCCTTTGGTGACATCAAAAGGAGGAAAAAAATCATTGTCACCTGAGATCTTTGTCAGGTTGTTTAATTTCTCTGCTTCTGCAATTTCCTATAGCCTGCTCCAACGTTCACTATGTATTTCCTGAGTTTATTACGTGCGTTTTTGGAAGAATCACCATTCCCATGTTATGCCTTATGCTACTGAGATGTTCTCTTGCCCTTCATTCAAATGGACTTGCCACATGGGATTTCCATATCAACATTGTTTCCTATCTCAATATTTACACTTCTGCTTTTACAAATAAATATTTATATTCTACAGGATACTTCCCCCTGGTATGTTCAAATATAAATTAATTTAATAGATGAACCTATGAAGCAATAAGGGGGTATAAATGCAATTGTAAAATTTATAGTAATGGATGAGGTTTGGAAACATGCCTTTTAAATTTGGGACCAGTGGGAGATAGGAAGAAAAGCAGAATGTCCTACTATGGAGATTGATAATGAAAAATTACTTTGAATGTGAGTTGTTTTACTGAAGGATTAGCAAGGCTGCATGCTGGATGTTAAAGGAAACTCATGTTCCATCTATACTGCAATAAATGCTTTCCATTGCTTAGCATAGACAAAAAAAAATTTACATAATTCCTTATAGTTCCTCAGGACTTGAAAAGGGCCAGTATTTTCCAGACTAGCATAGTCTTGGGCATTCTGCATCTGCCTTCATGGAACTCGGTGGATGTTTACGTGTCTTACCTGTAACCTGTAACCTGTCCCAACACCACTTTTAGAGGAATATATTTGGAAGTTATTTCTGCTCTGTCACTCTGTTTACCTTTCACTAAGCCAGCAGTGATCATACAGCCTTTGAGGACTTTCTCTATTTTTGGATACATTTCTGTACTGCTAGGTGGCTGGGGAAGGCAGGATGTTTGTCTTTTTTTGCTTCTGTTTTTGGTAAAAGTCAGTTTGAGTTCAAGGCCAGACAGAACATGTTCTTGGAAGAAAAACCAGTGAAGATTATTAAATACATAAGCAGCATATCCTAATCAAGAACTTCCAGACTGAAAATAGTGGAAGAGTGGGACATTATTAATGGGAAATTTCAAATATGCCTGTCTTTCTTTGTGTTCTTTAGGCATCCATTCAACTACCACAGGTGGAGAAAGCATAATGTGTTCAATGGCCCTTTGCTGTGATGCATAATGCCTTACTGTCATTTCTTTTAATGCAAATTTTTTTTGACAACACAAAATGGATTTGTGTTTACCTGGTTACTGCTCCCCACGAGGAGAGCAATTCAGGTGCTCGGCAACAGTGTAGATGTGTCCAGAGACATTCAGAGCGTTTTGACAGGGCGGTAAAATGTAATGAAAATCTTCCTTTGAAAGTCAGAGCCCAAGAAGATGATCTACCAGAGACTTGTGCCCTTCTGGGGAGGTGGTAAGAGGCCAGGTGGGTCACCCACAGGTGCCGATGATGAGGTGTCTATTTAGGCACTCAGATCTCACCTAAAGGCTTTCAGTGTAGTCAAGAAAAATATGTACCCTAAAAGGTGGGATTTACCTAGGGTGTCTTAGATATGAACCTCCAGATGGAGTAACTCACCCAGATCATATATCTGCCTCTTCGTATTAGAGAGATTAGTGGGCTCCTGGATAACTACCTAGAGATCTAAAGTTTTGAGACAGGAATGCCACACACCATTTCTTTTGCCTCCTATCAGGTTCCTCTGTTAAGAAAAGAGAGAGAAACAAGCATCTGACTCTCAGGCCAGACCCATATTTTGCCTCCCTGACACAGCAGTCCCAGCTGGTCACTCTAACCCCAGTCCAGCTGGCCAGATATGTGACCACTCCCTCCAGTTAAAATGTGTAGGTATGAAATCCCACCAGGTAGCATCACTCAACAGAAAATGCTTGTTTTGGCAGCATGTATTATCAATATACTCACTGAATCTTTCCCAACAACATTGAATTGGAACTCTGCTCTAGGTTCCTGCTTGAAATGATACAGGTACCCATTTATTAAGTTGACTTCTTTATTGTCAGTCTCTTCTTCTCCTATATAATACATATATAATTTCCTATATATATATACACACATTCAGAAGAGATTTTTCCTTCTTTTTTTCAGCAGCTGAATCGAGACAAACAATAGAACAGAGACCTTAAAGAACTTTCAACACACTGCACGCTACCTGCAGCCACCTCTTTAATAAAAGTGAGATCTGCTTCTGGATTGTATCCTTATGTGGAGTTCCAGTTTCCAAATCCTCCTTTCAGAGACTCCCTGAACCTGGGATGGTCACATTTTTTGTTGCTAACTCTTCCAAATTCACCATCTGGCACTTCTCAGTGCTGGAGAGTCAAGATAGTTGTCAGCAGCAATGCAAATCATTGTTGTTTTGTTAAACTAACCTATAGTACATCCCCTCCTTTTTTTTTTTCCTTTTCTCTTGCTTCCAGAGGGTATAAATAATAATGTTTAAAAATGAATAAACACACATGCAAAGACATATAATATCCCAGTCACATTCCAAAGTCCTTGCTCAGGTTTTTCATTCATTTACAATGCCAATAAAACTCCAACTGAGGTGAATATGATTTTGATAGACTAAAAATTGAGTCAAATTTGCAGGAGAAATTTGGCAGAAATTTGCAACAGCAGCATTGTCAATCCAACTCAGAATGCTTATTAAAAGGAAAACTGGGCTGCCATTTGTGGCTTGGAAAAAAAGTCTATTTTGAGGACTTGGCTTTTTTCCTCCCATCCCCGTATCCTTTCTCAGTAGCAGCATGATCATTAGCACTTACAGAAAAAGTTCTGAAAATCTTGTCACACCCGCTCCCTTTCCCAGCAACGATGAGAAATACACCTCTGGCAACCTCGTAAGTTCTCAGGCATCAAACAGACAGAAAGCCCAATGGATATCTTTGCTTTCAGTCATTTTGGTCAGTGAGAGGGCTGGTTCATTCACTGGTTCGGTCAAACAGCAGTCAGTCCGAATACCATGTTTGCAAACTCCCTTGCAAAAAGGAAGGTTCTTCAGGAAAATCTGTTGAGGACAGGCTCATAGTGGAGGTTGTATTTAGCACCTGTGAGTTCCTGCTGCCTGTGACACTGTGAATTAGCTTGATGAGGCACTGCGGAGTGCTGGAGCTGCCACCCTTTGTCCCCTGGGATTGTCACTGTGCAAAGTTTTGATCTTCTCCTACCTAACAGGCAGATGAGATTGTTTTCTCAGATACAAATCTTTGTTAATTATTAGCAGAGATATTTTTAAAAAATTAAATAACAAAATGTAATCTTGGGGAAGTGTGCACTGCCACAGAAGCAGTTAAGGATCTGTCTGGAGATCTTTGAAATTTCTTGTTAGTGGGATTTCCACGCTGATACAATCTAACACTTTTTGGGGACTGTGTACTTCTGTTCTGCTAAGATATCAAAATTATCAATCTCTTGATTATAATATTCATGATACTCAAGCAGACCGGAAAGAGCACTAAAATGTAATTTAATTTAACCATTTCCACTTCCGTATTTCCAAAGTTGCTGATACAATATCCTTGTGCAGTATATCCTCTCATTATCTCTCCATTTTGTCTTCACGTACTGCTCTCTGCATAGTTTTCCCTTTTCCCCTTTTTTCAGGCCCATGGGTCTCATTCTGACCTAAGGTCTACCACTATAAATTCAAAGTACTGCCACTTGTTTACCATTACATGTTTGCACTGATACAGATCAGAGCAGCCTCCGACCCTTGGCATGACTTATATACTTCCTGGTGACTTTTCTGTTATGATCTCTCTGTGCCCTGTGACTGATCGCTGCAGCTCACTCCTGCCGGATCCTCGGGTTCCTCCACCCAAATCATCCTCTGATGGCATTCCTGCTAACGAAGGGTGTATGCTGCAGACTGCCTTCCTCCTGCACCTCTGCCCCATCTTCCCTTTATCCCTCAAAAGGGAAACCTCAAGAAGGAATACAGTAAAAACCATGGGAGACTCAGGGAGGAGGAGAGAGCCTGAGGTTCAACAGCTCCAAACTAATCTGTCAACAAAATCTCATTACAGTAATATATGGTAAGTCTCTCATTGTACTACCAAGGCAAGCCCATCCTTGCCCCACATTGTTTTGGTACCAGAACTTTTTTCCCTGATCCCACCACCTCCTTCCTAATGCTGGACTGTCACAGCCTTTCCCTGTCCGCTTGGGGAGAGGTAGGGAGCCAGAGGGGGCCCAGAATCCCCACACCTAACTAGTGGGTTTGTGGTTCTAGACAGAGGAGAGAAGTGAAACGAGTAAATGTGGCAGTTTTTAGAGCTGAGTATGGTGCACATTTTTGCTCTCAGCTTTTGTTCATGCAGTTCTTAGTGCTGAGTAATACCTCAGTTTTGTATCACAGCAGCTACACATTTAGCAGCTGCCTTTGCAGCTTCAGATTGCAAGATACAGACTGACTGACAACCAGTAAAGAGAGGATCCAGCTTCTTTTCAGTAGCATAGTATCCTTGGCACCAAATGTATTTTCTATTTCACATTGTCACACATCATATTCAACATGAGTGCCAGGCTCTGTGAAAGAAGAAGTTTTCTGTTTTGCACCAGAAGATCCTGAATGTAACAGGGAAACTTTCCCAGCCTGCAAGGAGCCCTGGTGATTGCTTTGTGAGGCCAAAAGGGAAAGTGTAAACCTGATGAGCTAAGGGGTTTCTCCCTTTGTCTTCAAGTCACACCGACTCTCTGATATCTGATAGTGGATTTTTTCACTTAGCAAAACCCATGGATAGCAGAGGGCAAGCACTTTTAAACATGGTATATTTTTCTCATTTAATTAAAAATTAAAAATAAAAATTCAAACATTAGTGAACCTCAAAAAGGAGTGAGCTGAACAATTTTTAAAATGGCTTATCATGATCACGAGCCAAATGACCTTTGCAGAGGAAGCCAAGAAATTGATGAAAATAGCTGTTTAGTTTTGTGTTCAGTGTGAGCATCTACTTCAAAGCCTCTTAAAGAGAAGACAGACGTTCTGATCTAGTCATTGAATAGAAGAATTTATTAAACTTTTACTTCTTGGGTTATGCATCCATGAAATACATGAATGCACTATTCAGTTGAAGGTTTATGAATTTGGTTTATGAAAGGGCTAATGTTTTTTGAATCTTACATTACCTAATGGTTAAAGCTAATCCAGAATGTTGCTGAATATGTCTGAAGCCACAAGTAAAGTTGGTTTTATGTCTGGCCCTTTTGGGAAGGTAGACTATCTTGTTTTTTAAAATAACTAGATAGAAAAATGTGTTTTCACATATGAGATTTGGACAGACATTTTTCGGTTTTCTTTTACTGCTGTTGTCTTAGGTTGCATATAGATTTAAAAAAAAAACCCAAACCAAACCAAAAAATCAACAGCTCTGACTGAATCCTGCAATACAAACAAAAGGGCCTAAAGGATGCAGAGAGAAATATTGTGATTTATTGCTCCCTGTAATTTATAATGATGGTATTTTTACTGTCTCAACTATGAAGAAATTGCATTAGTGTATTTTAAGAAGATTGCCACATGAGCTGTATGTGTATCCACATAAATATTATTTGACTTTTAATGCAAGGGTATGGAAAAGCTAAGATGCCGCTGAGATAAGACGTCAGTGCTGTACCTGGAAGAAACTTCTGCAGACCAAACTTGGCCCAGTTTCCAGTTTTATTGAAACCAGATGCCTTTGCAGCATTTAGCTCCAAAATCTGTACTGCTATGTCCAATCCATGACCCCTGGGAAATTCTATCACCCAAGACACATCATAGGAGGGTGTCCCGGGAGCTGCTACCACAGTGGTGCAGAAATGATGGGCTTGGTGCAAAAGTCTTGCTTTTTGTGTAATTTGTAAGAGCACTTAATTCCATGGGAGATTTCTCTGGAGGAGATAGCGACTGTAGTCTCTCTGGATACTGGAGGATGTGTCTGGACAGATGTTTGGAGACAGATTAGCATGAAACCCTTTGCAGTCCCGTTAGGACACCTTGCAAGACCCAGGGCTGAAGCTACACAGGGCTTGGGAGGAATCCTTATGGCGCCAGAGCTTTCCTCCCACCTCTGCAAAGGGTATCCCAGGGCAGGGGAAGGCACTGGCCTGACTTGGCTTCTCCCAGCTGCCATATGGTTCCTCAGTGACTGTGTCCAGCTGCCACAAATTAAGGCTGTCCCTCAGCCTCAGACTGCTTGAGGCTACCCTGGAACTGGGCAGGGAATCAAAGGAGTGCATCCGACTGACGCCCCTGCTGTACTCTGCCGTGGCAACTGCTGAAGTCTCTGTATTTAGCTTGGGATGTGCACATTTGTATGCAACAGAGCTGTCCAGTCCAGCAGTACTTTCGAGGCTGAAAAAAAGGTTGGTTAACTTTTTTAACCAACATTTAACCAACATTTTTAACCCTTCTTAATCTTAATCTTTTCCAATTTTACATCCCCACCTGTCTCCAGAAACAGGTAACTTTGCTCACCACAGAAAGCTGCTCTTGAGGTGTGCTGGTTTGCCAATGGAAACTTTAACAAGTTTCCTCTCATAGGATTTCCCTCTCAGGGTTTAGACCCTTTTGGTTTTTGCTGGTTTTGGTTTTTTCCCCCTTGTGAGTAATAGCACAACTACTCATAGGTTTCACATGAGAGGAAGCTGCTGTGTAATGGCCTCATTTTGAAGGTACAAGGAATGAGATAATTGGTATGCAAGTTATAGTGGTTGTCATGTCTGTAAGACTGAATGAATCCTACACCTACACTAATACAAATATACTGAGGCAGAGTGGTAAAATTCCTTTGCAGAGATGTGCAATAATCACAGAAAAACTAGCATTTAGGGAAAAGAAGACTTGTTTAAAGGAAAATTGTGATGGTGTGTAGCCTGAAAGCAATCTGCAACATGAGATCAGGGCATAGGGCTGCATCCCGGCTTCCTTTCAGTGGACATAGTCCCAGTTATTGGAAGGACACTTTGTTGAAACCAAGTATGAAACTTCCTGGATCCCTATCCCATTTTGCCTTCTGTATGGTAGTAAAGAGGACCAACACATACCATCATTGTTGTCTTCAAACCTGGAACAGTTGCCACAGTGTTCTAGATCAAGTATCTAGGGTTTGTATACTGTACTTCATTGAAAAGAATCATTTAAGAGGGAACTAATATGATGCATAGCTTGAGACACCAAGACTATCAAGATAAAAGTTTAGATGTTTATTTACATTTAAGATACTGTCTGCAAGACAGGAGAGAAAATAGTCCACAAAACTTGTGAAAATATTGAATATTTCAGTCACAAAGTTGAACACATTATGATTTTCAGCATTCAAGCTATATTCATGCATTCTTCTACATCTACAACACCTCAAGTCCTCCCCCCCCAAGGAAAAAAAAAGTAAAGAAAGAAAACCCAACATCTTTTACCCTTTCCCTATCCAATGCTATAACACTAAAGTGAATTTCACCCCTATTGGTCAGAATTTCCATTTCTAAAAGTGCTTCTTTATCTTCTTATTTGTTCTGCTTCCCCTGGCTGAGTTGCTCGGAGGGAGAAAAAAAAATCCTTTTTATGGGTTACATTACTTATGCAGCAGGCATGAAACTGCAAACACCTGGTAGAGTTTCCCTAGTGTGAGCTGCAGCCTACCTCAGAGTACTTTGCAAACATCTGAAACTCATTCTGTGGATCTCAAAGGCCCTCTCCATCACTGATTGAATATTTTTATGAGATTCATTATGGAACAGCTGTGATTGATACTGGTGATCACACAATAGAGGCTATTAATGTTTGAGATGTGGTCACTGTCATCCAGAAGAATAATTATTAAATTAACGTAAATACAACATGTATCCTGATTCCACACGCATTATGCCTGTTTTTGGCAGGGAACATCTGGATGAGGTGATGTGTGCTGTAGGCATGGGGATGGTTGGAGTATTGGCTCACAAGGATGTTAATTTTGGCTAGTGAACTGAGAAGTAAAATATCTGAAAGAATTGCAAAATTAATATCAGATTTAAAATAGCCAAATAAGAACTGAATGGACAACAAAGTATTCTGTGACTGTGCTTCCGCCTTTCCATGCATTTCCTGAAATATTTTGTCTTTGTTACCAGGGAACTCCCAAATTTTTCCAGTGCCAAGCAGTCTGTAGGGTCTGTGTTATCACCTTATACTTGGAAACACCATGCCACTGTCACTGTGGAAAACAGTATTTTTTGGGTGCAATATGAGTATCTCTTTCAAGAGACTCAGACATAGACACAGTATAAGTACCTGTGGAATTTTTTTGTGTGTCTTTGTGTGTTTATTTACACACCTATGCATATGTAGTGCTGTGTGTAGGGTGTGCGGGATGAGCATGCATGTGTATACCTCAGAACCTCTGTTAAGTGGGTAAGACTGTCAGACAAGGGCAACATCTAAGAAGATGATTTTCATATGAGGGGAATGAGCAAGCAACCTACTTCATAACTTAAAAATAATCTCTGGTATCTGGAACACAGTCACTAGCAGCTGAATGGTGCTAGACATAACACCAGATTAATATGAGAGGCACTTTTCAGCAGTAGCACCCTCTGAAGGAGTCCATTAAAATGTATATTGAAGAAGAACTGAATTTTTTTCTTGTTGGATTGCACCTTCAGTAGTTCTTGATATTTCGTCTCAGTACTCAGTAAGTACTGTAGTTTGCAATGGGTTTGTCACACGCTGTTTAAACTCATTAATTTATCACAAACTGGCTGTATATTAGGGATCTAAACATCAGCCCTGTAATGAACTTTATTGCTGCTGCTTGTATCATATTTCATGGTATTGCCCATTTAAAAGAAACCTGTCCAGATTGTTTCATCTCAATCAATGGAATCAATCATCCAGTCTCAATGGAATTATGTTGTTTTGTACCTGGTGGATTCTAAGAGTAGGACAGAGAGCAGAAATTGTGGGGGTTTTTGACTGCTTGATCCTTTGTTGATAGTTTTCCTACAATCTTTTTTCTGTCTAATTGAGTGGATAGCATTAAAAAGACTAAGACACATACTCAGAAATTATTAAAAAGGGCAAGCATCTATCTTTATTCAGATTTTTATAGGCAGACTCTGATTTTTTTCTTGTTTCCTACATTTTTTGTCCTTCAAAGCCAGTGGCAATAAGATCTGCAGTTATAAAAACATCCAATGTTTTATTTATACAAATACCTTGCTAATAAATGACAAATCAAATAGAGGGTTTATTGTTTCTAAAAGTAGCCAAATTCTTCTTTCAGTTATACCTGTATGACTGTATTGAATTCAGAGCTGCTCACTGGTACAGACAAAAATTTAGCTCATATTTTATAAATGAATGAAGTATTTTACCAGGTTCTCCTTTCCTTCCTGTGTGAGTCAATTACACAATACATTCAGAGACTTGCTCCAGCTGGGGCTTTACACAGTAATCTGCAGTACTCATATGCCAATCTCAAGTTTATATTAGAACGAATCTTTAAACAGTTGTAAGTTCAACAAAACAGAAATTGAGGGTTCGATGTCAGAGAATTAATCTTTTTCCAGATGTAACAGAATCTGGTCATCATAGATGATCTCAGTTTATGCAGCTGAAAACTGCATTTCTTTAAAGTGCAATTATGCTTACATTTTACATTTGGCTAAATGATATCTTTTCTCTGCAAGCTACACTACCAGAGGTGACTACAAATCAACGTATGGGTTTTCTCTAATGCAGAGAAAGCCCAATTATGGCAAGGCTGAGTGGTTATTTGACATTTATATGAAGTACACATATCCTAAAGTATGGAAAATTATCATTATTTTCAGATGGGAAATACCTGGCAGACTATTGAACACTGTCTGTGAGAACCTTTGTTGCACAAGGCAACACTCAAGTTTTACATTGCTTTCAAACATGAGTGTTGGAAGAAAAATTAAGGGAGAAAAGGCCTTGGCATGCTACTTCTGTGTGTTTTCTAAAGACAACCACATTTTTTTTCTGTGCATTCTACAATGCTTTTAATTGGAAAAATCCTTTTGTATAGGTGATTGCATCCATCAGCATTTGAATTTTAGTGGAAAGACCCCAGTCCCCTTAGCAAATATACTTGTGCAAGGTTGTGAGGTTAATATCCAAAATACTCCTTCTAAGCTTTATTGTCTCCAAAGCTTTTCTGATATCCTAGAATTTTGTGGTTGTAAATGGAGGATGGATAGGGTGTCTTCTATAGCACTTTTCTGGTGGTGCCCTGGAGGAGCTGAATTGCAGCTGAGAGAAGCCCAAAGGAATGTTGTCTCTTACCAAACATGTATGGGAGCTGTCAGCAGCCAGCCGAGCATAGATTCCAGCCTCCAAAGGAGTCATCCACCCACTGGAAATACTGGTGTTAGCACCTTCTATGTTTTGAGGTATAAACTGAAGGGCCTTGCTTTTCAAAGTGCTCAGCCTTGCAAAACACAGTTGTTCTCGTTCAGTGAAGTCCTAATGAAGGCAATAGGAGTTGCCTGGCCAAACCCAGAGGTCCAGCTCCGGGGGTCTCTGGTTTTCTTGGGTGCTGTCCTTTGATTCAAGTCCTCTTAATACCACTGTGACTCTGTGTTGTAGTTGACTTTGGGAAAGTTGTGAGCGTGTTAGAAATACGAGCTGTGTGGATAGAAGAGATTCGAGAGAGGGGGCCAAAATTCTGCACCTAAAGAGCACAGTCTGAGTGTTAGTGAGCAGGGCTGTGGTCCCTGGGTACTTAGAGCCACTGATGTCCCATGCTGCCTTTCCAGCACTTCTGTCTCCCAGGACAACTCCACATCACCAGATAAGGAAAGTGATATTGCCTCTGCATTTTTCAGTCATACCTCACTGGAAATCCATGCTGTGCTTCCAAAACCTCCAGATCTGAGTGTGCATGTTTTTCTAACCTAATTACATTTACGAGATGATTTCTTAAACCACCTGAGATGAGATCATATCCACACCAAATGGACAGGGAGAACTTGCTTTTTATCATAGCAACCAGCTGCTTGAAAAGAGTTCTCTTTCAGTCATCCTTTCAAAAATCCTACATGATCTCATACATTTGTGCCCCTTCAACTTAGCTGTGTGCTCTTTTAAGATGTTTCATTCATTTTTATCTTATAGTATATGATTCAAAGGGAAAGGCAGCACAGAGAGGCTGCAGATTACCTAGAAAGGCCTGATGGTATGCACTGCACTGTGCCTCGGAGGGTCATGTTGAGTTTGAAGTGAGATTCGCACTTCTCACAGCAGAGATGAAAATTCAGTTACAGTCAAACCTCTTCATTCCAATGGACCTAAGATAAGGATGCCCAGAGTTAAGCATGCAAATCTGCTTTATCCAAAGCTTGAACTTAAGAAAAGATAACTCAGATAAACGGGGAGTTCATACCAGAACATATGAATATTTTTCTCATATCAGTCTGGATTTTTGCTCTCATTTTCTGCCTTTCTCTAATTCTAAGGCAGAGAGCTATTCTGCTTCCATATGTGTATTTGCTGTGTCTTACAGCACAGGAGTGTTCTCGGTGCCGTAAGTAAACACCCCCCAACCAGTAGAACGTCCCCATACCACTTCTGAAAACCTGAAACCTCATAATAAAACCAGTTCTGGTGATGTCTCTCCACCCCACGTTTAGAGGGATGAATATTGGTGGTATTTTCTTCTTGGTAGTGATCAGCCAGCTTTTTTGAAAATCAGAAGAGGGTGTGTCTATATAAATAGAGCTTTTTCCCTATATTTACTTGTACACTGGTGTTCAGAGGACTGAATTATATCTTAGATATAATTCTTCTCAAGCTCTTCCTACTTGATCTGTATTCTAAAAGCCATGAGGTAGCATAGAAGTAGACAGAAAATGTATGTGAATGGGTATATGCACAACTTTGTGATATTGTATGCACTGCACTACGTTTAACACTGGGATTTAAGACATTAGTTTGTCTGTTATTCTAGTCTTCTGCTAGTGTCACTTCTCTGTGATGCTTTACAATTCAGAGAAGCATCCATTATTTATTTTTTATTCCCCCAGGTGACATGAGGCCCCAGGCTTTATTTAATACGTATCATCAGGCCCTGCAGTGAGTACCGAATTGTTAATTTCCTTGTAGGCTCACTTGTGAGCTGTTATGAGAGCAAGAGTTGGGTGAACATTTTAAAAATGGTGAGATTGATATCCAAAATATGAAATGCAGTGAGACTGTTGTCTCAATTTTACAGATGAGGAAAGGAGAACTGGGATAAAAAACAAACAGTCAATCAAAGGTATCCAGTAATTTGGGACAGTGAGCTTCAGGAGGACTTGGCAACTTTATACAATTTGAATATTTAATGCTTATCTCTGGTTTGTTTCATTTTCTTCTGTGGAGGATCAGACCTCCACATACATGATCTGAGTGCAGACTTAGTCACATCCCATTTAGGTGCTCACCATGACTACTTAGGCTTTTAGCATTTCTAGCATCCTTGTCTAGACTTTGCAGATAACTTAGAGAGAGAAAGGATCATGCAAGGAGGGGTTCAGCAGGGCTGTGTCAGGTGCCCACCTTAGGAAGAGATGAAGGATGTACTGCAAGTATGTATTTTTCTCCATGGGCTATGAAGGGAGTAAGGGGCAGTAGTTCAAGGCTGAAGCCTCAAGTCAGCTGAGGTGAACTCCTCTCAGGGGTTGAATGTCAGCAATGTTAAAATTAAAACTCTAGTTCTTTCTGTATAGTTTTTTGATTATCACATTAGATACAGGTAGCAGTGTTGTGTTACAAACAGAGTTTGGTATAAGAAATATGTATCCATTTAGCACATATTCATTAGATATGTATATGTATACACACAGATTTTGCAGCCATCCACATGTTTTTTATGTATGGACATTGAAACATGAAGGCATTTCTGAGAAATTGAAGGGTAACTAATGCAGAGCAGAACTATACTGCTCTTAAATTGAAATTTAGATGTTCTTCAAAAGGATTTTATATGGAACAGGTAGAGTTTCATGTTAACCATTTGGGAAAACTCTGCAAAGATCTTTATTACTGGATATAAACCTAGGAATGTCTGCACAGCAATAGGATGGGTACATTTATGTATTGCTTTGTACAAGTATTTTTAGTGCCTTTGCACTCAATACTAGTGGTGTTGCCTTTTATATGTCAGACGTGAAATTTAATTCTACTCCTTCTTCCTTGATTTACTTTACAACAACAAAAGTCTTACTCAAAGGACTGCCTATATGGCTTGCAGACAACTAGTTGAGCAGCTTACAAGAAGGTTATCTGGTTTCTTGATTGGCACATACTGCTCTCCATGTCCAGAGGTCCAAGAAGCCCTTGCTTTTATTTTTCCAGCAACACAAGCAGAGGAAGTGCTAATCAGTAGTATTCTGTTGTCATTTACTTTCTGCAGTAGGCTTGATTACCTTCCTTGACCTTGTGAAATTTAAATCTCCTATACTTGCAGGCACTAGAAACACAGATATTGCTGCATTGCACATGGCATTGTGGCTTGGTTTCTTCTTCCCCTTCTCCTCTTTTTCTCATTAACCCATCATCTTGCTGAGTGGGCTAATTTGTCTTATACTGTTCTCCCAGTTAGTCTGTAAACTGGGAGTGGAAATGGTAGCACTGACGTGCTTCAAGAGCAATCTCAGTGACTGCTGACAGCAGATATGTAAAATTTAAAGGGAAGTAAACATGTAGCTGTATTCTCAGCTACTATCTTCCACCATGCCAACCCAGGTGCTACCTTTGAGTCTATTATGCCTCAGTTTCTGACTCCTTTTCATTTCCGAATTATTTCCATCAGGCTTAGACATAGGATTTATCTCAGCTCTGCCCTTTGTTAAGCTTTTTAAAGAAAATTAAGCAGCATGACTTCCAGGAAGGTATTTTATACCATTTTTTCGGAGGGTTACTAGTGTTGTGTCTACAATCCGGTTTGTTTGATTCAGAATAATTCGAGGGAATATGGTGAAGCCTCTTCAGTCAATGCTGACCTGTCAAAATGTAAAACCACATTTTTTTTTAGTGCTAGGATACAGGTGTACAGATTAATTTAGGGTTTTCTTCTAGACCAGCAGATACAGACAATGATTTTGAGGTTGACTGCAGATTAATATAAATATTTGAGGTCTTACTCAGATCTAAGAATTAGCTGTTTGTTTATAACTAGTTGAATTGTAGGTACATAATTCCCAAGCTCTTGGTTTTGTTTTAAATATCCTTAATCAGAAATCGAGAAACTCTTGCCAACCATAGCAATGACCAGTTCTCTCCCCTCAGTTCCCTGCAAAATGAAGAAAACCAAAAAAATTGCTCATTGCTTTCCTTTCTTACCATTCTGAGGCCACGAGTTCCACAATCAAATGAGCTTCCTACAGAAAAAGATGTTTCTGTGCTGATTTTCCCTTGGATACTTTTCCAAATCACTACATGTTCCCTGTTACTGAATATTCTAAAAAGGCTGAATATAAATTCCCGGACAATCTATTCTCATGGGTTTTATTTAATCTGTTTTTAAATTATAGTACCTCTTGCTAATCTCTTATTGAGAAAAAGGGATGATCTGTTAAAAATACCTTTTTTAAGCATTTAGCATTATAGCACTTATAACATTATAACAAAGCATTATAACACTTCTCAGGATTAAAGCATTCTCAGGTCAACACTGAGTGCTTTAAACACAAAATTGAGTCTTTCCACCTGAAGTGTGTAAAGACTCAAAGGGCTTTATTAATCCACATTGGCCAAACAGGGAAGACAAAGCCCACATTCTTAAATTATTTATCAATAAATGAGAATTTTTGAATTATTAATTAATTTATAATAATAACAACTATCTGCTACATTGATTAAGCAAAGCAAAAGCAAAGTGCTTCCCTTGGATCCAAACAGGCACAAAACTGAAAGTGCTTGGTGCTGCTCTGTCCCATGGCACCTACCCACTGCATCCAGCAGGACACACCACGCGAGCAAAACCTCCTGCACTGAATGCTCCTTCAACTGATCTAATACCAAATATAGCTAGCAAGGGAGAAACTCATGCAAATAGGGGAAGATCTCAGAACTGAAATCTAGGGTAGGAGAACAGTCCTGATCCTGGGTCTCCAAAACTTTCTATAAAGTTTACATACACTGCATGTGTGGCCATCGGATCTTTTCCAAAATCCATGGGGCTAAAAAAAAAAAACCAAAGGAAAATCCTTTTAAGGATTCCAGTGTGTTTTAGAGCCAGATCTGTATTATCAGAGCAATACTAATAATTAAAACATCTATGTCCATGGGAAACAAAAAGCGCTCATTTAGAAATAATTTTCCTTAACAGAATTCTCAGGCTGTAGCCTTAAATGCAAATTTCATTAACATAGATGATAAAATAATACAATAAGATACCTTTTTTATCCAGAATTCTCAGAGTAATAAAAAGAACAGTGGCCAAAAGTGCTTTAAATATATTAACATTTTTTTTAACTCCGCAAGCCTTTGTTCTCAAGAAAGAAAACTGCTGTTTCACTTCCCTGAAGCCATTGGTAATATGATGCAAAAACATCAGAGAAAATCTAATCCAAGATAGGTGCAGTCCCCAAGGGAACATGCTCTTCTTTGTTTTATATTTCCATTGGAAATCTGGGAGATTTTGCATGCAAACATCTTATTTCATGGGGCTGCTTCTCAAATTGAGAGATTAAATCTAGCGCAGTATAAAGGCCTTTTCAATAAAGTGGGTTGCACAGTCTTCTGTTTACAGAAAATTGATGCATCATCTGATATGTCTGAAATTGCTAACTTCTGTTTCAGTAAAGCTGAAGGAATTTCAACCAGCCCATTATCTAATCAAGAAAAATATTCCCTTAGCCTCGTGTCTTAAGGTAGCTGGCTGGCAAGCAGTGTTTGGACTACTGTATATTACGATTCATTACAGCTGCAAAATGGACTGATTTTCTTGAGAAAGTCATATTTGCAGAACTATCCATCATCCACAAAGTGTTCATAAATGCCTCAAAAGCTACAAAACAGCTATTAAATCCTAACTTCATTTTGGTGTTTTTTCCCCTTCATTTCATACACAATCAAAATTTAAATATATAAGTGATCATTCTTGTTGAGTGCACATTGACTGAACTCGCGGCAGTAGCGACACTCAGTATGAGCCACAGCTGATTTCTCAGTCCTCAGAGCTTTATGGGTCCCTTGTGCCCGTTATTAACACACTTTCCACCAGGGCAGAAACCAGCTGAGTTTGCTCAGTCCTCAGCATGCTGATGTGTCTGAATACATATGCCTTGCATTCAAGCAAAATTGCAAACCAAATTTTTCAGGGAGCAGGAGGGAAACAAGCCTGTTAGTGAGGCACTGTGAGTGTGGACCCAGCAGTGCAGGGCCAGAACTTCTCTCCTGCCCCTTGGTGATGCCCCAGCCAACATGCAGAGTTCAGGTGCTGCCAGATAGTTGTGCCCAGCAGCTGAAGCAGGAGTTCCAACAGCTTTGCTTGGCAAATTTGTCAGGGTGTGGGCAACTGGAGAGGGCAGTGCTGTGTATATGTGGGCATGCTTCACCAGGTCTGCACACCTCGGGCAGTCCTTTGCCACTGCTGCTCTCAGTCAAGTGACACTATTTAAAACAAGCACCATGGAAACTTTCCAGCCCAGAATGCAGAAATGAAAGCTGACACAAGCATGGCTGAGAAGCAGGGCAGGTAACGTGTATAGGACCATGGTCCAACATCTTTACAGCTGTCAGGACAGCAAATACTCTCAGCTGCATTTCATCTCTTACCATCTAAGAAAGATATGAAAGCTGTAATTAACAATGCCAACCTTTTCTGCAGGACTTTCCATGAATAGATCTCAAAGGCCTTCACTAATGAGTTAAGTAAAAAAAGTGTGCATCTCCTGGGCTCCCAACCAAGCCTCCCAGCACTGCTGCTTCCTTCCTCACCATTCTTCCTCTCTTTGGTTTCATGGAGAAGAGCAAGTCTCGTATGCTTGCAGGGTAGGACTGTTGACACTCCTGCATGCCTAGAAGGGGCTTCAGTGTCCACTGAGGCAAGTGGAATAGAGGATATTTTTCTGGATTTAGCTTTAAGAAATAAAAAGCTGATCCCTGTTCCCAGGAGGTGCAGTGAGAAATATATCTGAAGCAGAATCTGCTGCCACATACCTTCTACAAGTGTTTTCATCTCAAGGTTACTTCTATAAAGAAAAGTACTTTCCTTGGCAGAGAAGCCAATTAACACATGGATTTTGAATTTAGATTTTAGATATTTGTTTTAATAAGAAAACAAAACTTAATCCCAAATTCCTGTAATTTGGAACAACTGCTATTTTGCAATTTACAGCAATACTTCTAGGTACCAAACTAGCACCCAGGCCTTAATGTACTAGGCATAGTGCAAAAAACATAAAAGGAGATAAACCCTTCCCTGATGAGTGCCTGAGCTAAATACATAGGTTGACGTAAAGAGAACATGAGATTATGCATCATGTGCAAGACAGGGCCAGTCACCTAGCTGATGGTCCGTGTGCCATCACACTGCTTCTTCTCTTGGGAGGATATTTACTTGCAACTAACAAGCTGCTGCTTCTCCTAACTGTACCATCTGAAAACTATTTAATAAAACAGAATTAAATTTGTCAAGTATCCATAATAAAAGCAATTAGAGCTAACAAGAGTGATGAGAGCAGGCTGTCCCTGAGGCAGCAGGGTCAGGATGGGAGTGCACCATGTCCTGCCCTTTCTGCATGAGTCCCTCAGAGGACCAAATGCAAGAATGGCAGCAAGACTTCCCACACTGGAATCCCCCATCCCTGATGCAGCCTTGTGCTTTTTCTGTACAGCCACTGTGCACAGACACACCAGCTATATCAGAGGCCTAGGAGGCACTGAAGTTCCAGGATATCTCATCTTCACTCCATGACTGGAAATATACCCCTGGCCCTTCCTGGTCCTTTCTCTTTTCTCTCTGTCCTCACCTTTTCCAAACAAAAAGTTTTTTCATGTCTGCTGAAGACAGTAGAGAAAAACATGAAGATGCAGGTAGTGTGAGGGGTTTCAGGTGTCAGTTCAGGTAAATATCCAAACAACTGGGGAACCAGCCTCAAACCTTGATCCCATGTGAATAGCGCTCAGGAAGTCAGCCCTGGCAACTATTCCCCTGAGTCTGATGGTGAAGAACTCCAGGCTGTCCTCTCCTCCTGCCAGCACCCCTTTTCCATCCCACTGAAGACTACTGATTCTTCATTCGCTGAAGAACAGCAAAGACAGGGTTTTTTTCAGTGTAACACAACACTTTTGATAAGTTTCACCTGTGAAAGGATTTTTATGTAAATGAATGTGTACAGGATGGGGGGACAAGGGGCTATGAGCTGACTACTACCCAGGATCCTGTCAGCTCCACAGGGAGAATCATCCACTGGAACTAGTGCCACGGGCTACCCAGCAAGGCCAAACTTCACACCAGGTTATGCAGTCACTCAGGCTCTGCTTAATCAATTGGAAATCTTTCCTGAGGCACGACTGAAGCAGAGGCTTAATCCATTGTCAGTGGGCAGAACAGCAAAACCTCACAGGGTGAGAAGAGAAAATCCCACATGTGTCTCTCACAGGCAGCTCCCTGTTTTGGTGACTGTTAACTTATGGAATTTTTTTCCTTTGTTGCTGAAAATGTCAGTGATGTAAGAAAGGCTTATGGCCACCTCCCCCTCACACACTGTAGGGTTTGATCCTTGAAGGAGATGGAAGTGATCCATGAAGAAGTGCCTCAGAGGCCATTGCTGCCGTTGAGGGGGAGGGTCCCTCTCTGGCTGGGAGGTAACGCTAGGAGAGCTCACAGGCTGGAAATGGAGGATAAGATAGGAATGGGAGCCTGCAGCTGGGGAGCAGAGGCTAGAGATTACTTTTTTATTATTTTATTTTAAACATATGTATTAATCATGGCTCAAAGCAGGGATGGCAATGGGAAACTGCAGCTGGAATGGGTAAGGCAGGAGGAGGAGGTGATTTTTATTTCAGACATAAATTATGTATTAATTGTGGCTTGAAGGAGGGGTCAGTGTGGAAGTCTGTAGTGCGGGGAGGACAAAAAGGAAAGATGATTTCAATTGCAAGTATATTTATTGAAGTGTAACTCGAAACAGGGACTGGATGGGAATCTGCAGCTGGAATTGATAGGGCAAAGGAAAATATTGCTTTGGTGGAGCGGTATTATTTTAAACACATGAATAAGTCCTTAGCTCAAAGCAGGCACAAGGGTGGGAATCTGCAGTTTGAGGACGTCAAGTAACACTTGTGGGAGAGATCTTTATGTCTTTTCAGGTGCATTCAGAGCTTGTGAAGGTTACTGAGCTGACTTTGCTAGAGCTGAAACACCATCTGTTCCCAGAACTGGGTAATTCAGGATTCCCTAGCAGCCCTCCTCTTCCCTGCTGGCTCTCGAGAGTCCTCTCTGCCTGACCAACGTGGATGTGCCTACGTGACTGCCGCAGTGGAGCTCACAACTGGTGAGCAAGGTGGCAGGTTCTAAACGCAGCATGCAGCTCCATGCAGTGTGACCAGTTTTGTTCAGGAATGGCTGCAGCCACCATTACACCACAGTACAGCTCAGTATTCCTGCAGGGCAGTGGCAGTGTGGGTCACTGTGACCCATTTGCCCTTTGCCTGGCCTCCAGGCAGTGGGTCACCCCCTGCTGCCTTGGTAGCCACAATCCCTCATGCTGATGATGAGTGATCTCCAGGCTGTGGGCTTTCTCTGCAAAGAATGTCAGATGGAGCTGGCTGGGAGTGAGGCTGTCTGCTGCCTATGCCCACTCTTGTCTGGGCAACAGGAACGGTCATTCCCCTGGAATTAGCCTAAAGGAGCTGGCTGGCATGTTCTGGAAACCCATTTTTTTGGAGAAGGCATATCTTTGAATTCAAACGGTGCACAGCAGTGGTTAGAAAGAGAACTCTGAGCCCATGGAAATGTCACTGAAGTGCTCGTGCCAACTAATATTCACGTATCCCAGAGACAACAGGCCTTTCCTGTCTGAAGCTCTGGTCTGAAGCCTTGTGTCTGGCCAGTATGTTCTGTATTACAGCCCTGAGCAGGAACATTACAGCTTCCACAGGTTGATCACTGTGAGAGCCACTAAACACTGTGGATTTTTGTCAGTGCGCCATTGCAAAACCACCTGTGCTGAGTAACTTTTCACTAACAAACTGTGACGACTGTTAGAGTATTCAGGGAGCTTCAGAACATAATTTAAATTCTTTTAGATAGTTAGCTTTGGTGTTTGCTTCTTTGCTCCAAAGAGTAAAAAAAAATAGAGAAATACTTGATTCCAGGCTTTGCTTCACATGCTTTTCATGAGGCATGCTAGTGGCTGTTTCCCTTATGGCTCTACAGAACATGCCACTATATCTGTGCTGTTGCTCTCTTTTGAAATTCCCACAAGTGCAAACCCTCTTTACTCACACTGTGCATATTTGTGTACATTATGTATATTATATAATTAAGCTTTTGCTCTGTAAAAGTGCAGGCTTCCCAGTGTCTAGCACACTCAGGAAAAGTTATTCCTGAAGGAGATTCAAAGTGCCTGAACCATCAGGATACAAAACTTCCCAGTAGGCTCCAGAGCTTTTTAGTTACCTTGTGCGACTGACGCACGGCATGATGCTAAGTGGTGAAGGAGGCAGGAGTTCTTGCCACTTAGAGGAAGATCAGTGCTGTGCTCATCAGCTGTACCTGACTTCGCTTTACACATAATAGACCATCACTGACTGATGAGCTGCAAACGAGAAACTGGTCAGAAAGTCTGAGGAACTGGTCAGAAGGTTTAACATCAGGTTATGCTGTTGACCACTTGTTACACTTGAGGAGGGCAAGTTTTGAGGTAAATGTTGGATTTACCTTAATTCATGCCAGCTGTGGGCACTCTGAGGCGAGGCCTTAAAAGGTCTCTTTTCTTCTGAGTGAGACAGCAAATCTTTGCTGCTTTTCTTGGTCTAAGCAGAGTTGACATCCATCTTGTTTCCTGTCCTCTAGGTCTCAGATCTGCTCACATCCCAGTGCCTGGGGTTGTTCTTTGCCTGTGTTAGGCTGTGAGATTATGACAGGAAGAAATGGCCACAGTTTTCAGGCAATGTACTGTTCCAAACTCACACTCCAGATCTTGATCCAGTGTCAGCCACTTTCAAAAGCTCATCCTGACTTTCTCCACTTCAGCGAGCAGGGGAAGACAACCTCACAGACTCAGTATGTCACAAAGGCCTCACTGTATCTGAGTTCTTATTTTAATGCTCAAAACCTTCCCAAAATTGCCACGAATTCGTAACAGTTTAAGCCAAACTTGCTGGAGCTATTCCATGTCTTGTGAATTAATAGGGATTTCCAAAAATGATAATCAAATGGCTTTCTTTTATCCTGTTCTTTCCTCATTCTGCTTAAAAACAAACAAACAAAAAAAAAAAAAACCAAAAAAACAACAAAAAAAGAAAGACGTTTGGGGTTTTTACTTATTTTAGGTTTCAACTAATAGTTTGATTGTTTTCCCCTCACTGCAAAATTAAACAAATAGGGGGGGAAAAACACACTTTCTTTTTAGTTTAATTAAGAATGGGTCAGCTGTGAAAACTGAAGAAAATGGAGAATTTCTTGAATTTCAGATCTTAGTAATAACTTCTTTCTATTGCAGATTCTCTGATTTTACTGGTTTTACTCATTCTACCGTCAGACAAATTTCCGACTTTTATGTTACTCACTTTTTTGTTTCATGGACCAGTAGAAATCAGATTTAGGCCACAAAATAATGTCAAATTTCCACCTCTTCCAAAATGACATGACTTTTCTCCAATATTCACACATAGAAGCCAGCAGGCAAGCAATATAAGAGAAAATAAACGAAAAAGCATTCAAACTATAGTTTAATTTTTTGCATTGCTGCAAACATAAACAGTGGCAGTTGATCCTGAGTCTATCTAAAATGTTGAGGTGTCCATGGATTATTCTAAAAGGCTTAAGAGCTTTTTTTGATTAAAAATGGTCCACAAATACTTCCCCATATAAAGGTTTAATAAAAAAGCAAAGTCAAGCACTTCTGACTGTGATGTATTAATGGTTGAGTATTTGAATATTGTTTGGAGACGTCCCAGGGGTTGCTCCTTTTTCATTCATGTCTGTTATGTAGCTCTGAGCCAGGATGCTTCTGCTTCAAAAGTTTTATAAATGATGATATTTAAGAGAGAAATTAAAAGGGGATGTATTTTCACTTGTGAGTCCATGGTGTTGGGTTTTTAGAAGACATTTTAAACAGCTGGAGTAAGCTCAAATCAGTGCATGTCCATATGGGATGGGTAAGTAAATTATCTGCTGTTGAAATAGACACAAATCACTGTGGGTGGGTTGGAAATAATGTTCTTATCCTCTGAAAGTTTTGATTAGTTTGAAAAAAAGTCTCAAATAAAATGGAGATGAAAATAATCAAATATTGTATTTGGTCACACAGAATGTTCAAACCGTTAAAATTTTACACTGAAAAGGGCAGATTTTTTCTAACACTATCAAAATACAGTATTTTGATATCTTCAAAATGTTTTTTCCAAGTTTTTTCAAACTGAGAAATGTTCAGAACTGATCTTTTTCCATGAAACATTGATTTTTGGTTAATGAAGGTGCATTCGCTTAAAAAAAAAAGCTTCCTGAATTCCTCCTACTAACCAGTGCTTTCTTAAGTTCTCATTTTGAGGATGCTTAGGATGCTAATGTAAAGAGACTGCTCATCCAAGCTGAAGTTTTCTTTCTTGGCACTCTCATTGGCTTTCTCAGCAAAAGCAAGGGTTTACAATGAAGACTATATCTTTCTCTTGAATTTTATGTATACCTACTGGTTTTTTCCCGTTGTCAAACAGAACACCAAACTAAGACTTTTTCTGGTTTGTAAGACAGCAATCATTGAACAGATATACAACTTTAACTGTGCAAACCCCTACATTTCAAGACACAATGAACCTTTAACTCTCATAAGCTAAATCAGGACATGACATAGTTCATATGGGTGCAATTTTTGCCATCTCTAATCTTCCCTTGGTTCTCTCTGTCATCCTTTTTCAGTTCTGTAAAGTTGTGTGTTGGATCTCGCTGCTTCCTGGGTTCCCAGGCTTTGAAGCCTTACTGTCCTCCAGTTCCTGGCTCTACAGTACTCATCCTCAAACCTTTGCTGATCATACTCTCTGTATGATACTTCCCTGGGGCTTCAGACTGCCTATTGATATTTTCTCTTTCAGATCCTCTCCTCAGCTTCTGCTGTATTTCTCTCAAGCTTGAGTTCATTCCTGGCTAAATTGCTCCAACTCAAAGATTTTAGAGATGTGAGGAACTAGAATCTTCTTTGATTAGACTAGCCATATAAAACATAATACTCAGAGTGTAAGGAAAGCAAATCATGGCAAAAATTACGCTCCCTCCCACCTCCCCTCCAACAGAAAAGCAACTCATGGCAAAAATTACACTCCCTCCCACCTCCCCTCCAACAGAAGCATTATAGCTTTGCAACATTGTCTAGCTAAGGACTATATATGAGAACTAGGCTTCCAAAAAGTAGTAAGACTCAGATCAGCAAATGACATTAGACATGGGAAATAACAGGGAAGATGAAGCGTACGCTTCCGAAGTGTTAGCAATGCAAACACTTCTTTCATGGTGATGCTAACAGGCAAATAACCCTGGAGAGAGTGTGCTGTAAGCATAATGCAAAGCTCATGTAGGACTAATGTACTAAAATATTAGCTTCCTATCCCCAGAACTGCACAAGGCAAGCACTGTGCTTATCGCCTCTGTAACTCATAGAAGTTTGTGAGATTGCCAGCACAAACAGCAACACAGGAAAAGCTAGGTGTACACTAGGAACTCTTGGTGTACATCCAAACAAAAGAAGGAATCCAAGGCGAAGAAGCATGAATGTTAATAATCTTGCCAGAGATCCTTTCTTCAAGGCTAATAGTTCAGTAACCTCCTTTGATGTATGACTTGAATATATCACAGCATCTGTATGCCTCCAGCACCTCCCTTAATGCATGACTACAGCCAGAATTAATTAGTAAGCAGGAGCGGGAAGGAGCAAATGACCCTGTATGATGCAGATCAGTTTGTTCTTACTGCTAGTGCAGCACTACCAATAATTTAAGCAGAATTTTAATAAAGCACACATAGTGGCTGGTTCCCAGTAGCCAAGAGTCTGTGGTAGACTTCACACCCTATAGCCTTTAATTATTCATCTCTGTGAACAACAAAAACCAGAGATGCCTAAGGTACTGGCCAAATCCTTTGACCTGCTCAGACAAGAGATGAATGTCCATTTGATTCATTCTTCTATTTACCTGTCAGTTTCATTACTCCAAATCTAATTAATTTTGCTTGCACTGAGGGATAACACTATCTTGCAAGTGATCACATCAGCATAACAGGGAATTCAGCTGGGCTTAATCTAAAAGGTTTCAAGGGACAAGTTGGATTCTGCTTGCACTGCTAGAATTAGTGAAAGCCAAAGTGTAACAACCTTTGCCCATGTTCTGCTATAAGGTCTGTAACCATGAAGTGGGATCTGAAATCAATCCAAATTCTCAGCTCCTGTTGTGTTTCTGCCTGTGAATGGGACATAACAGGCAATTTGGTTGACTATGTGTGAGAAAAAAAAAATTCCTCTTCGCAGTTTTACGATTTTCATATTCTGAGGACCACAGAAAGGTGCCTAACATAGAGAAAAGGTAGTTGGAAAGGAAAGGCAACTTTTCTGTATGTACAGTCTTGCCATTAAAATTTTTTGGAACAGCTTCTGATGTCTTTTATGAGGACATCAAATATTTTCTTCAACACAGGTTTTTTCCATTAAAAACATTTGTTTGTTGTTGGTACCAACAAAACATTGTTGGTAACAATGTTACCCCATTTTCCCTATTAAGGAAAAGCATGAAACTTCTCTTTCTTCACTCTCTTTCTGAAGGCTTAGGCTTGTGATGATCTTAGCCAAACATAGCCTGCTGGCCATAGAAAGACCAGTGGTGGTTCTTCCCTTTTTTACTCCTTTTCTGCACATGTTCCCCTTGATTATAACCTTAATTAAAACCAAAGAATGTTGGAATTCTATGAAGCATGTTGCTATTGTACCCCACTCATATTTGTCACAGTATACTGCTGTCTACTGTTTGCCTCTATTTGTTTGAAGAGAAGGATTCCCTATTCTGGCAACATAAGAAATACAAAGAAACCCCAGTCCAACTGCAGCCTTTGAACAGTATTGCAAATAACAACAACAATCACTCCTAACAATTTTATGAAGTATTACTTTCATGCCTAGGAAAAAATTCCAAATCTTCTATTCTGCCTTATGTGATCGGCAAGACTGCTGTGCACCACATTTATATTTATAGAAGCGGAATCACCACCATGTAAAGATGAGAGAGAGAACAATTAAATACTCTTAAACTCAGTTCTCCCAGTCTAAAGTAGACTAAGGAAAAACCATTTGAGGTCAAAGCTATCACTGAAGCAATAAAACTAATTCCCCAGGCTAAGCTCAGTGACTTATTTCAGTGGGGTTATACTGGGGTGAGTTTGGCCCATTATTTTTCAATTGCTTCCAAATGTGTCTCTTCCTAGTGAACTATCCTGATAAAAATAAAGTACTCTCACGAACTCCTTAGGCAGCAGCAACATCCAAGGTACTGCTAAGAAGTGTCTACTGGTGAAGACTCATCTCTCCATCTCTATGCACACAAAAACATGTAGGCAAAATGTTGATATTCCCCCAGAGCGAACATCAGACAAGACAGAGAAGACAAGAGACTGGCCAGAGAGCGGTATTGCAATCACATGGCAGATCTCACTGCTGCCATGGAGCAGCCATGGTGCACAGCCAGGTTAGTGGTCTCACCAAGATGGACTTTCCTTCCCACTTTCCTTGGTCCAACACCGTTCAGAACTGGAGTCACATACTAGTGTTTTCTAGCACTGTAGGCTTGAAAGACGTACTCATCTCTGCTCTCTCTGGAGCTCAAATCAGTCTCCATGTTGCGCCTGCCCCACTGCTCGCTACTGGATGCAACGTGGGAGACGCTTATATGGGAATCTCACCAACACCTCCAATGTGTGGCGCACCATGTGGATTAGTTCTCTCAAAATTTGTTTGTGGGATACAGTGAGGGAGGCTTGGAGCTATGAGCAGCAAGGCTTAGGAAAGCATCAACCCTAGCCAGAACTGGTACACAATCATTTCTGAGATCTCTGGGTTGTGATTTGGCTTCTCTTTTATTGGGTCTCTTGACCACGCTTGAGCCAAGGCATGGCTGATCTTTACACTTAGTATTTTGTTGCATTTTGCAGTGACATCCTCTCTAGACCTGTCAGAATACAGAACAGTCTCCCTTCTTTGTTTCCTACAAATCACAGGAGCAAAAGCAAGGTAGTGTTTTCATCTGCGATTGAACCAAAAAGGACACAGCAGAATATCACTGTACTGATGGCCCTTATTGGAATTTCTGTTGGGCAAAATAAGAGAAAATGTCTTGCTGTATGCATGCCGTAGATGTTAGGCATATGAAATAGAAACAGGAATGGTTGTTTTGTTCCACCTAAACAGAATTCCTGGTCCCACAGGTCTCCGGAATGCTCTTCTGATGGTGCAGGCCTTCAAAAATTTGAAATCCTATAAGCCCAAGCAAGACCAGATGTTTTTTTCAGTGTATACAAAGTTTCATACTAGTAAAAAGGAGACAGATAGATTGATATGACTTCAGTGTTAGGAAGACTAAAGGGATTTAATATGTCAGGCTTTTTAATGATGTTCTTTACAATATTTTATAAAAGAATAATGTACTTCTAAAGCAAACAGTCCAAAATCCTATCTACTGGGTTTTTGCCGCACAAATTCTAATGACAGAAACAACTGTTTGACGTCAGTTTTGTTCCCTAAATGTTTGACAGCATCTGCAACACAAAGATGGCTGAATTTCAACTCAAATAAAAATGAATGTCTGTGGGTCCAGGGAAGTTCACCGAATATCAGTGAAGGGGTTTAAGAGGCAGGTCAGTGACACACATGTTACTACTGCCTCTCTCATGATGCACGTTACTACAGCTGTCTCTCAAATAACCATGACAACAGATGTTCATGCCTCCAAGGTAGGGTGCTATTGCAATGGTGAAACATGGACAGCCATTTCTCTGTGGAAACAGAGAGGTGTATTCAACAATTTCCTTCCTCTAGTATCAGTCTAAGTGATCACTAAGATTAATTTAATGAAATCTCTGTAGCACCTTGGTCAGGCAGGAGCTGAGCAACAGTGCAGCCCCTTAAGGCAGCTGTCATGGGGTCTGGCTGGGATCAGCCACCTCCAGTTTCTGTTCAGGTTTCCAATTGAATTCAGTACTGACCTGAAACACAGTGCTGTCAAATGAGGATGCTGAGCCTACCCAGCCAGGCTGCTGTAGGGACACACCAGTCAGCAGGGAGACTGCTCTGAGACTGTATGTGTGGCTGTAGGTACAGGGAATTCCAAACTTGGTTCAGGAGCAGACTGAGACCAGTTCCAGCCTTGCCTGCATGATTCCAGCCTTACTGTGCAGCTAACGCAGGCATACTGCATGTGTATGCACTCAAGTGCCTGAGGTCATCTCTGAGTTAGCAGGGCTGCAGGGCTATCACTGTTGGCAAATCCTGTTTTAGAGGGTCACTCTTGAAAGCATCCTTTAGAGATAGTTTTCTCCATTATTCAAATTCACATTTATTTTTCCTCTTCTCACATGTTTTTCTGTTTCTATTCTGTTTCCATCGCTGATGGAAGGACTGAATCTCTTCATGTTGGCTATTTTGTCCCCCTTCAAGTTCATGTGTTATATAATTATATTGTGATTAGAGCTACAGAAGCCAGTGAATGCTGTTACATGATCATAATACACAGAGTTACCAATATCTAACTGAATGTTTTTTAATGTATTAACATAAAATTTGGGAGCCGGAAGTGATATATTTACTATCAGCCTCTCTCCGTTTTGTCAGTGGTATGGAATGAATGTAAAACTGAATGGGGGAAAGTGTAGTAGCTGATACCTATTCCAGATGTTCTGCTAAAAGGTGCTTTCTATGAGAGGATATGATTGGGAACAGTCCTGACCTAATACCTAAAGGATTACCCTAACTGTACATTACACACACACACACACATTCATATATATGCATACATATTCCCACCAGCAATGTGAGAATTCTACAAGTCTGGAGGGGAAAATGTGAAAAACATTGGATCAGTGAAAATGGAATAGTAAAAACATCTCTCCTCAAGTTTAAAGCAGAAATGTAAAGTGTTGGATTCTCTCGCTAAATGCCTCAAATTAACAAAAGAACACTTGGCAATCTATGATTCTGTGATTCTTAGCTCTTACCAAAATTCATGGAGAGAAGATCTGAACCTCAACTTCAGTTCAGTTCAATCTAAAGGTCAGAAAAAATTAAAGTTTATCTGAAAATTTCTAACCAGTGTACAAAACTACATTAAATATTGCAAATCTTCTGAGCTTGATTCTTTGCTGGTGATTGGAGACCTTCAATTCTAACCTCAAGTGAAAAAAAGACCAAAAACTGAGAGAAAAAATGGAAGTGAAGATAAACATTGTCTATCCCTGAGTGACATTTGCTCAACTTCTAGGTGAGTTGAGGACTGAGTGGAATCTGAAGAATTCAAACATAATTAAAACTTCATCATCTGTTTTAAACAAATAAGGACCAAATGAAACTATTTAAAGATTATAGTGAAAAAGTTAAAGAAAACCCTGATAAAACCCTGACAAAACAGTCAGGCGCAGGTGGCCTCTTCACTTTCATTTGCCACCCTTCCTTCCCCTTATTAGATATATGAGAACAAAAGTGTGCCTGATGCTTTACAGCCACGTAGGAAGATGCTGTCGCTCACTGAAATTTCTCTTAGACTCCTGAGGGTAATGGGACTCCATGTGTGTCTGGGCTGCCTGCACTGCACTCATTAAAGATTGCATTCTTTCCTGAACAGCCTGTACCTATTCACGTCATAGGATAATCTTCCAATTACCCTGGAATGAAACAGTGAAACAATGTTGGGTGATGAACAGTTTCAAACCAAGGGTTTGGAGATTAGATAGGGATATGTGTTTCAGATAAATCCTCATGTATTAAAGAGCGTGTTTGTTTTAACGACAACTTGAATACTGCATCACCTTCCCTAATAGGGAAGCAATTAAACCTTCAGATGTGTCAATTAGCTACTGATGGGCTGATTTCCTGTTTGTTAGTGTACCATTAGAGAGTCATATGGCTCTGGAAAGTTTCAAGACTGCTGTCTGGGGCTTTTTGCACTTCAGGGACATTGCTTGCAGACATTAAAACCCTGCTTGATTCCTCATCATTAAATATCAGCTAAAGTCCGGGAGCAGAGGAGAACTTCAGGCTTTAAACCAGCAAAACTGCAGAAAGTGAGCTGCTACCTCATTATGATCATAGAGTCAATAAAGTCACCTGATGGCAGATTTAGAGGAACTCATTATGAGATGGAATTTGGTTGTGCAGACAAGCTGCTGTGATTCTGGAACCAGGCCCTTTCATTAAGGTCTTCAAATAGGATACAACGCAGAGGGAGGGGGAGCCTGCAGGGCATTGCAGCTTTAAAGCATGGCAATAAGGATTCTATATGCATACAGCACTCTACATTGCAAGGCAAAGGAGGTAAGCTCTTAGGTGAAATTTAAAAGAAAAGAAATGAGAAAGGAATTTAAGACACCTATATCTCCTTAAAAGTAATACTTATCTCCATATTTTGTAATTCTGACTTAGAGTGAAAGCCATGACATCCAATGAGAATACAGTGCAACAGACCTTTTATTACCTAATCTCTATGTAAATTTACTGATTTCTTATTCTTGGAAGTTAACTTTTTTTAAACATAATTGAATTAATCTAAGTCAAAACAAACCCAAAGCTTTTAATGTGGCCAATACATTTTTCCTTTGTTTCTCCAGCCTGATTGCTGCTAAAGCAATTGTTGATTGTTGCATTTAGCACGCAGCTTCTAATCAGTGAGCTCTGTTCCTGCAGCACTTGGCCTTACCTCAGAAAGGTAAAAAGATGAAGCTGCTAAAAAGTATCAGTCTAAGATACATAAGTCATACAGCTGTCCTGTAAAGCCAGCCCAGAGCAGGAGAAACACTGTCTTGTAAGCAGTATGCACCCTAGTGAGATGCTGAGCTGTGCGTGCAGAAGTAGAAATAGGTGCTATAATTTTGAACCAGAAGAAAACCACCACTAACAATTCCCCTTTTGAGAATCACCCATGTAGCAAAAGTCTAGCTATAATGAAAGAGAATAAAGGTCCTGAATTCTTTCACTGTAATTTTGGTTGCGGCGAACTTAGAAAGAAAGTGAATGGAGTGGAGCAGCTTAATTATAAGAGGGCTTGCTGTGGTTACTTTAAAATCTTGGATACGGTGTAGGGTACTTTTTCTCCCAGCCATCTCTTTAAAATTAAGGAAGGTCGGGAGTGTTCTGGACAGTCCCCCAGAAAGCACACAGTCGGTGCAGTGTGTGCTTGAGCTGCTATTTTTTTCACCATCCTACATCTGCCTTCAACACATTTAGCATAAAACTGTTCAGCAGCATTGCAGTGGAAGGAAAAATTGAACAATTTAGCTCTGCTAGTGAGGTGGGTGCATGAAAACAGTAGGCAAATAATAGATTATTATTGTACCACTGAATAGCTTGGAAAAAAAAATAGAAACTTAGAGAAAGTAAGTATGCATCTTTTTATGTGCTGGAAGCTCAAACCAGCTTAAACTGTCTGATACTCTGTTTGCTGTAACTGACTTGGCTCTGTGAGCAGTTCCAAAGCCATGTTTCTAAAAAATACAGTCTGTGTTTAGCTTATAGGCATGAATATGTAAAGGTCTTTACTGGTGTGTTATTTGTCTGCCATGTTCCTGTTCCTGTGCCTGGCTGTCCAAACCTGAACAGGCTGTCTAGTCTTCGTTTCTGCACTGACTGAAACCAGCAGGAAGTTTCTTGCAAATGTTCATACAAAATGTTAAAAGAAATCACTCTGCCCTGCTTGCTCATTTGCTCCTTGAAAACAGCCTTGTGGATGAGCCTGCTGCTTTCCTTTATACTTTTTTTGCTCATTTGTGTTACCACACACCTTGCAGGCCAAATTGTGGTCTAGAACTGCACACTGAATGCAGGAGAAACATGAAACATCCAGGCTTTGTCCCAAATGGCTTAAAAAAATGTCATTGAAATATAAGACCGGTGACCACAGATGGATAAGAACAAGGGAATAACAAGATCATACTAGGGGGTGCTTTCCATGCGCCTGTAAGCTAGCCATGTTCAAGTTTTTGGCAAAGGAGAATTTTAATAAGGGATTCAAAGGAGGAAAACAGTTGGTTTTATGAATGCACATGCAGGCTCTTCTCAAGCCTGAGGGGCAGCAAGGGAGAAAGCACAAAAGATGCTTGTTGGAAAATTTAACAAATTGATCAATTGGAGCTGGCATCTGGGTCCGACTGATGCTGGGCATTTATATTTTGATAGTGAATAAAAAGTGACAAGTTGGGAGTAAGCCATGAAGGGCTTTGAAAGTTAAGAGAGTCACAATAAGCTTGATGTCCCAGAGGAAAAAGGAATCATTGAAAGGGTTCAAAGATAATGGGTATAGTCAGAACAACAGGCCAGGAAGATGATTTATATTGCTGGGGCCTGAAATGAGCAGGGCAAGAGTGCTTTTGTGAGGGCCAGAGAAAAGGGCATTGCGCTAATCGAGATGAACGTCGGACAAGAACTTCAGCAGTAAGAAGAGACAATAAAGACTATTGTTTAGAGATAGCGTGTGGAAACACGGTGTGGACTGCATTGGGAACACAGATGGGAGACTCGGTGAGAAGACAGGATTTTGTGCTTCTGCATGTGGACATCCGAGGCTGAAATCAGTGTTGCTCACCACAACCAAAGATGAAGAAAAGGGAAAAGATTTGTGAACGTTCGGGGCTTTTAGTTACCCTTAGTGTGATACCCAGAGACTTATCAAGACTCTCACTGGGATAGAAAGACATGTGTCTGGAATAAATTGCTATGGAACAGAACTCTGATTCTGTATTACGGAAATTGTGATTTGTTTGCATGAGTGCATTAAATTATCCACAATGGATAGAAGAGGAAGAGAAGGGAATCTTGTGAAACACTTAGAGAAGGCAGGAGAAGGGAAGATACTTTGGGGAAAAAAGAAGGGGAAATACTGGGAATAAAGAAAGGAGAGGTGGTCAAGAGGAGACTGTTTGATAGTGTTAGTAATACTCACAGGGCCAGGAAAGTGAAGATGTAGAAGGAGTATTGAGATTTAGCTAAGGATTTGCCATTTATGGTTTCTGCAAGGTAAAGGGGGAAGAGAACATATTGGGAATATAACGTAGCACCAGAAGGAAGGAATTCAGGGAGTTACTGTAAAGAGAATCTTCAGTCTGTTTACAAGGAAAAGAGATGGGTGGAAATTATAGATGTAAGTGAGGCAAAAGGTAGGAGATTTTAGCTAGGAGAATAAACCAGGTATTTTTCTAGTGTGAGGAGAGAAAAGAGCGAAATGAGAATGAGAGGTGAAGGGAAAAGGAAGGGAGCAGATAAGAGCTGAGACTGGAAGAAAGGGTAGGATGAGGTCACTGTGACAAGCGAAAGGTCATCTAGAAAGAATGTTAAACAAAATATCTGATTTTTAAATATATCTTACAGGCTATTTGTGAAATGCATTTGGGAATAGATATCCACAAGAATTTGCCCTGAAGATCTACTTTGAAGACCTAAGCACATGAAGTCAAGAAACAGAAACATAGACAAATAAGACATGCTAATTGAAGCAGCTCAGTTTTCAGTTCAGGTTTCCTAAGCAGGACATTTGTAAAGAAAAACACATCTTTTGAGAGTGGAAGACTACAGAAAAATAAAAAAGAAGTTCTGAAAGTGTATGAGTTTCTGTGTTGGTATTGACCTGTTTCAAATGTAGAAGACCATTGTGGGGTTCAGTGAGGGGTTCCTTTTTCATCAGAATAATACTGAAGGCTACATTGTGTTCACAGCAATATTCTGCAGTAATACATGTCTTTGTGGTTTGGATTTTAAAATCTCAAGCACATCATGGTGTCATCCTTGCTTAAAGTCACACTCCATTGAATCGCTTCTAAAACTTAGTTCAGCAGAAAATTCTTTAAAAAGCTAATGTTTTAAAGATTTTCCAGAAGCCTACCCATTTCATAACCCTTCTGACAAAGCATTAATGACAACCTCAGGAAATCTTGCCTGCTTTCTATACATCTTCCCTGAGTGCCTGCTTGGGGAGGCAGGTCTCTAGGACTACTTGCTCTTAGAGAGCAATTCTTAGTTGAAAGAGGGAGGCAGGAAGCCTGGAGTTTAACCTTCCAAGTTTTACCCAGTTTCATTGCTTTGAAAGCAATCATTTTAAACACCTTCAAATAGTTTTCTTTTCCTTCTTTATGAGACTTCTGATGTTTATTCAAAAGTGAAATTAATTCTTTTTCTTCAGCACTTCTGAACATGTTGCAGAACAAAAATACCAGCTTTTGAACACCATAAATGCTAAACAACAAAGTGAAAAATTGACACATGCCTTTCAGCCATTAAGAAACCATATGAAATGAGATGTCTTACTTGCATATTGTCAAATGTGTGCATTTTGAGGGAAATTCTAGTAAATTAATGAATGATTTGAATTCACATTAAAACTTTCATTGAATGGTGCCTGTATTGCAATACTTAACAAATGTTGCTTGTGTAATATGGAGCAGAAGAAACTTAGCTGCAGTTTGGGGTGAGGGGAATGTATAATTTGGTATTGGTAGTGCTTTTCAGGGAATGGCACAGACATCTGACTTCTTGATTTTATGGTTGAATTTGAGGTTGAATCAAATGATCAGGACAAGTAACCCTATTAAAATAGCAAGTTAATATTTTATCTTTGAAGATCACAGTTTGTTATATGGTCTTATAAAAACATGGTATTTTTAAGACAATGCTGTCTAAACTGCATGAGCTAGGTTATGGAAAGGTGTAGAAAAAAGACTTAGCAACAACAAAGTAAACTACACTGAAATAGGTGAATTAGGGAAATTTTAAGAACAGAGATTGAACTCAATCCTGTAAACACAGGTAGGTCAGGCTGCTGTGTGCTGGACCTCTAAAACAGAGGAACAGCTTCATGTGGCAATCACTGCAAGTGAGTTGATCTGTATTTCAAGGGACAAAAGCACTGTAAGAATAAGGTACTGGGACAACATCTTACTGTTACTATGGTAAACGTATCCTACACTATATGAAATCATAATACTGTGCTTACGAGTTAAGTGCATACAGGCCAAAAAGGTGGAGTGATCACAGTAACTTCTGGTTTAGAAACTTGAGAGGAACAGACAACTATCACTGAACAAATTTATATTAATTTTATTTATTTTAAGGTAAGCTGATTCTCAAGTAAAGTAATTTCAAAGTAGCCTGAAAAGCATATTTTATTTTTTAAATAAATTCTGAAGAAAGCAGGTCATTGGAAGGGCAACATCATGGAGACAGAAACAGCTTGAGAACCACTGAGAGAATACAGCATCTCTTCCCAGCACCCCCATTTGCTGCACGGAAATCACAGTGTACTACCTATTATCCATCTGCAACCAACTTTGAATGAGTCAGCACCTAAAGTAATAGGACCTTACCCCAAACACCCACTTCTGCTTCTTTCTTGATCATCTCTGCCATGGCTGAACATCTTTTTTAAGTGGCTTTATAAAGTCAGTGTACATATTTGCAAAGGGATATATTCCTTAATGTTGAAACAAATTGGAAAGGGAATTAGGAAACGCTTCTTGCTTTTAGATGATTAGAATATTGTGATGTTTAGCATGGCATGTGTGTATAATTGTGAAAATTCTCAGCTTTTATTACAGTGAATGATAACTATTATGTATTACTGCAGCTTGATGCCACTGTGCAACAAAGGTCTTTTTTTTTTCCTTGAACAATGACAAAACTTCCAAAGTTGCAGTCACAACAGTTTTCTTAGTATACTTTGCTTTCTTTCACAGAAATCACAGCATTTGATTCTTCGGGAAATGTGAATTCAGAGTACTTTCCTCAGACATACACACTGGGATACTGTTTGCTTATCTGTGTCTTTTCAGGTTGGTTTTTTTCTGTATATTTGACATAATTAACTAATTTTATTTCTCCAGACAGGATTGCAGTTTGTAAATGGATTCAGATAAGAAGCTAAAAAAAAAAAAAAAGAAGAAATGAAGTGGTGGAAAAAATCAAGATGGACAAAAAAAAGGATCCTTCTGAAGTCAAAATCCCATTAGCTGATATACCTTTTGGCGGGGGGGGGAAATGGTAGGAATAATGTACTTACATATAATGTTGGAGGAAAAATAAATCATACATAAGTTAAATGAAAACAAAATTTACTGGGTGAAAATGTACTAGATTGTGCTATCTAGCTGTTCCCAGGGATCTCAAAGAAATCTCTTAAGCACGAGTTAGCCTTATATTTATTTCTAAGAAGTTGGTGCTAACCGTGAAAACTGGTGGATGCCCAGCGTATGGGCAAAGACAAAATAGCATATTTGCATTTTGTAGTTGCTGCAAGCTGTAATGTAACCTACAGGAATAGAGGAACTGCCCACCTGTTGCAAAGTGATGCACATTCTACACAGGTCTTGGTCCACGACACCTACAATAACACCTGAATAGCATAGTCATAACCGTGTACTGCATTATATGTGCACATTTTTGGCTTTACAGAAAAGCTGTCAGAATGTCAACAGTGTTAAGCTGCTTTCTGAAGGAATAAAATGTGAACTATATAGTATGGGCAATTCTGACACTATGGAAAGAGATGTTGGTAAGAAAAGATATGTGTCTTTCAAAGACTTAAAGATTCCTTCGGGACAGAAGGAAACCCAGAATTAAAATCTGTTTGGACATCAGTATAACCATCTCTTCTGTTTGTTAGTCTTCACCTTTTACTACTGACTGTGACAAATGGTTCTCTCTTCAACAGAAATATCATTGTTTTACTCTAACTGTGCAAAAACCTTCAGTGCTTTCTGTAGCTAGCTGAAGTCAGCAGCAGCCAGTGTGGCATCCTATTTAATACTTTTCTTAATGAATGCCACAATTAGATTTATATTAAAAAAATTTCCTAGACCTTGCAAATTGGAAGGCATTGCCGATATTTGTAGATAATCAGAATACTCTGCAAAAAGTGTTGCATGAATGGTTCTGAGAAGTGAGTTAGCAGTAATGTGATGATAGCTAACAGCAGTTAGCAGCAAAAAATGTTCATTTAGGATCTAATATCTAGCATTTCTGCCCCAGGCCAGGAGCTTTTGTTTTGCCAACAGCTGTGGAAGAAGACTGATGGATACACAGCCACAAGCAGTAACACGCCATCCCAATCGCACTGGTGAGGTATTTCCAGCAGAGATAGGGAAGTTAGAATAGTGTTGTGTCAGGTATGAGTAAGAGCCAGCTACAATGACTGCGTGTGTCCTTCCACATTAAGTGACTGGATCTAAAGCAGATACAAGAAACAACTGGTAGGAAGATCCAGGAGCTGCAACTTTGATGGATCAGCTGAAAGCAGGAAGACCTGGCAAAGCAAAGTCTGGGAGAAGTATAGCATTCTGCAGTGGTAAGAAGGATAAAGAGCGGGTAAGGAAAGCAGTGTTTCAGCATTATTCAGGTCAATGTTGATACAAACACAAAGGAAAACTACTGGCCACAAATATATCTATATTTAAAACTAGCAGCTTTTGAACCATCAGAGTGGTGAAGATCTAGAAAGGCTCTCCTGCAAGAGATCCTAGAAAGCAACTCAGCTAGTTTTACAGTAAGTTCGGGGCAAGTTCTGAGAATTTGGAAATAGGGCCTAGGGAAATAGCCCATTGGTTTTGTTCTGGCAGAAATTAAAATGTTCTTAATATATTGCTGATTGGTTGAGACAGTAAACACTTAGACTAGAATCAACAGGATATTTCTATATAAAGTGATGTAAGTTTTACATTTATGTGATTTGTTGACACAACAGGGAGGAATTCACTCCTCACTGTAAAAGATGTGGTCCTGGAAACCTAGTCAGAATAATGGAAGAACTGAAGGAAAACACCACCAACACTGTGAGGAGTCACTTTTATGTTGGTTTTAAGAATTAGCTTGCTGTCTCAGACAATCTGGATGGGTAAAATTTGGCCCTCCAAGAACACATATATAAATGGGCACAATTTTTTTTCCTTCTTTATTTTCTTATCCAGAAGACACCCTGAATATCTCTCAAGGACTGCAACAGCAGAAAACTAACCACTAAATTTAGGTGGTGGCATTTTGATCCCTCTCTTTTTTACAGTATTGCTGGCAGGCCAGGTCATTGGATTATCCTAAAGGGCAGAAGGCATCCTTTTCAGTGTGCTTCCCTATACTGCTCCCTGGTGCATCCATTTTGGAGAGCCACAGGCCTCTTCAACTAGTTTAATATGCAATGAAAGCCAGTGTAGCTGTGTCAGTAGAGCATAGTCTCTGGTGTGGGAATTGTAACAATGTGACAGAAGTTGTTCATTCTCTGTTTTTCCTCCCCCGCTTAGTGGTCACTGAAATGTGCTTAAAATTTTTAAAGCTGTTGCTGTTATGATAGTGTTTCATGAAACCTCTTTCCTTTTTCTTTTCTCTAAACCTAAATTTTGGGCCTATTCTAAATGAACAGTGTCCCTTTGACATTCATGGGATTTATGGGCATGCATGGAAGGAAAATACATCCCTTTGCTGGATTTGAGTCAGGAGGATCCCAGAGGCATATACTGTACTTCTGAATTTCCTTCCGCTTTTCATGACTGTAATTCTTATGTCCTCTTTTGCATACATAATTGATTAATCTGTATTTTTAAAGGTTTAATACATTTCCTCTTTTTAATCTGGAGGCACATGATTTCATTTTCATTATACTCCCAAGGTCTCTGACTTCTGTTTTCTATTTCCCTACCCTGCCATCTGTGGGAACAAATTAGAGAGAAAATAACACTTTTGGATTATTGGGATAAGGAGAGAATAATACAAGCAGCAAAGGAAAAAAGAGAATTAAATGCTAATTCAAAGATTTTCTGAAACATGAGCAGGGAAATGAAAATTACACTTTGTTGTGCCAGTGTCTCTCTTGAGCTGTGAGGGAAGACAGCCCATATTACTGTTGGTGCCCTATTGCCACAGTTCCCACTAAGACCTCAGTGTCCAGGATCCCCCAAAATTCCTACTGATTGAAGTCACTTAATCAAAACATTCCTCTGTTTCCCTGGCCCCACCTCTCTACCTTTTTAAGGCTTAAGAGAAGATCCATTTAGAGACTTAGGGGCTTTTCAGAGGCCTAAATGTTGCTGGGCCTGTGCTAATCTGCATGGATGTTGTGGTGTCCTAAGCATCCTCCACTTTTACCCCTAGGATGTGTTTTGCAGGGAAGCATGACAACTGGATCATGACGCATGAAGCCCCACTCAGCAGGCTGCGTGATTTGTGTATTGCGTGGCTGGGCACCAAAACCCTAAACCTCTTTATGGAATATGCCCCTGAATATTCCTGGTACTCTTGGTATGGAGAAAAACCTATCTTTGTACCTTGAGATGGGAGCACATTGTTCTGCTGAATTCTCAGCCCACGGGCTTCTACTTCTGCAAATCACCACAGAACCAGAGTGAGTCTGGCCCATTCAACAGATCTGAGTTTGTATTCTTTCAGGTTTCAGCCCTCACTATTCAAAGGAAAATAAATGGAATGAAGTGTGAGGGAGCTGAGATTGGGAAGTTTTCATTTTTCACTGTGTGTACATCATGAGTTAAATTGCTAAGGATCAACTTTATCCCTAGACAAGATGCATTTTTACTTGTAACTCAAAGTAAGAATTAAAAACACAGATTTACAGTAATGTAAAATTTAAAAAATAAATTAAAATAACAAAAATGCATTTAGCAAGAGCCTTAATAAGCATCTAACAACCACAACGTTTCACGACTTGTATGGCTGGCTGTATGGACTGCACAACCCGTTCAGTGTCTTGTTTTTCTCAGACAGTCCTTCAGCCCATGTCTTTCTTCACCTTTTAAAGATAAGTGCAGCAGCTGCTTCAAACAACTACCCCAAGGAGCTTCTCTAGCCAAAGGTGTAATGACCTCCTCCTTCCTCTCTTTTCCTGTTTACCTGCCCTTGGTCTCCATGACTGGGCACTGAGCATTTGGAAATTAGCTCATTTCCTTCCCCCACTGCTTAAGCTTGCTTGATTATTATTTCTATTGTGTTTGCACCTTTTTTCTACCTTCTGAAAACATGCTGGTATGGCTTTATGTGGAACATCATGAGGCATATTGAAAATACAATCTTCTTGCCAGAACTGTAGCTATCCTCATTCCACAAATGTCACATAAAAGCTGTAAGTGGTACAAGAATGGTGATTGTGGAACTGGGAGCCTTGGGCATCTGTTCCCAGTGGGAATTTAGGACAGGGGCTGAGGTGGGAATGAGGGTGACTCTGTACTTGCCTGGTTTGTTAATGTGCTGATGGAGTAATTTTTTTTTACAATACCAAATTGTAAATTGCTCTTGTAGTTCATATCCTTGAGTCTGATCAGGAGTTTACAAGGCTGGGATAGCAAAGGAGTTTGTTAGAGTGGGCTTCCCTCAACACAGGAGGAGTGAATCCCACTCCTTGTCCCAAATATGAATTAAATGCTTTCCATTTGGATCATGATTATGCATCCAGACAGAGGTGGGAGCTGGAAAAGTCCCCATTTTCCCGACTCAGGGAGGAACTTCTTTTGTTTTACTTTGTTCCTCTCCCCATCCAACTTGTATTCCTTCACTTCCATGGCCCAGTCTCACCAGCAGAAAAGAGTAAACCACCTTTCACTGTTCATACTCTGAGCAGTATTACTGTGTGTGAAGAACGGTCATCCTCCCTTCCTGTCCCCCAGTGACTTCTCCTTGGCAGATGAATAAAGAGTAGGACATGGCACCAGAGATACCAAGGTGTTACACCAGTGTAAACACTCCTACTCAGTCTGGGCTTATCTTATCTCCTTAGCAAGGTGTGTGAAAGGAATTAGTCAGTAATTTGTATTGTCAACAATGCTGTCTGGCCTGTTAGCCAAAGCGCTGATCTTGAGAGGAGAGATGGGCTTTGTGCTACCCATCAAGCTCAACTAGTGAAGAAATTGGTGTTTTCCTAACATGGATTTATTTTAACTATTCAGCTGCAAGTACACATGGAGGCTCCAATGCAGATCGAAATAGTTCTAGAAACTTCTTCATCTCATTTCTTAAGCAGATTATCAAGTTACAAATATTGCATCATCAATACGAAGTCCCTTTGGCTGACCACCCTGTAGAACCTAGCCCTTTAGGTTTTGCTATGTGGGCATGTCTGAGTGTCATGCATGCTCTGCTAGCTCATGTTCTCAGAGGCTTTCTAATTTGCCATTGCACAATTTGGGGAGGGGAGAAGTAGTGTGTGAAAAACTATTTTCAGTTGTTTTCCTGTCTACCTAAGTGAGCCTCCTTCAGTGCTGGCATCTGTCTGACTTCTGTGGTCTGCTGGAGGATATTTAGCACTTTTTGCTGGATGTGTTCCATTTCCCTTATCTGAATTTAAAAGGAATATGATTCCTGTTTTATAAGAGAGACAAATGATTACTAGTAACTTCAGGGGTGAAAGCAGGAGGCCATTTCCCCATAATCTTTTAGGCTGACTTGAGTTGTTCTCACCAAAAAGCAGATGTCATTCCTGATGATTAAGAAAATGATTTTTTGGAGGAAGTGCCATAACCTCCATTCATGAGATAAGGCAACATACCCTCCATTTCCTACATGCCCCTCCTCAGTTGCGTCAGTGGGCGGTTTGGGCATAAACAATGAGAGGCAGTATCTGCATTTTAAGCTATTTACAGCTTGAGGTTGAAATATGTCCACTGGAGAAATGCAGCACGAAAGGGATTACACACTGGTTTTCTTCTGTGTGTCAGTCCCTAAAGCCACTATCAGTAGGGTGCCATGCCCACAGATGAATGGCATATGACCCAAAGCCTTAATGAAGAACAGACTTTCCTGGGTTTTGGGGCTCCAGTAGGAACTGCAGGAATCAGTACTTAAAAACTGTCTGGTTTTGAATCTGGCAAGTAGAATTACTGTTTGTTGTTGGTTTCAGGGTGACATTATCTCACTCCTAGTGGTAAAGGTAGGAGGATGAGTTTTGGGTCTCATAAAATAGTGTTGCTGCTAGGGGCTTTAGTCACAGACTTTTTCAGATCTGAGTCCTCAGACTGCACTGCCTGAGCTGGCTGGTTCTCCTTACGCTTGTCCTTTTGTGAAGTCCATCCTCACACAGACTGAAAAAGAACAGTCCCTTTCCTGGTGTATTGGCAGAGCAACGGGGAGAAGATGGATATGAAACGAGAATTGGCTTCACTGCCCTGTTGCTGGCCCAAGTAGGTCACCTTCCATGCACACTACCTGTCTCTAATGCTTTCTGGCACATCATCAGTGTGTAATTGTCCACCTACCACAAAGGAGGTGCTGAGGGACAAAACTTCCTAGGAGGAGGGTGTAACACTATTTTCTGTTCAAGACATAATGCAGTCCTAAACATTTTATACTCCACTCACATCCATTATCTATTGCAAGATTTTGCCTTCATTTTGCAACTCAAAAGAGTTAATCAGATTTCTTCTGTAAAAGTGTTTTGTTTGCTGTTTTTGGCTTAACGAGGCTGGTTATTGGTGGGGGCCAGGTGTGAGGGAGAGAGGGGGAAAGTACCCACATAAGCTCCCTAGTTTTTTAACATTAGTGTGGGAAATAAAATGGGTTTTTTTGCAAGCAGCTGAGATCCTCCAGAGTGATTCCACTAGGCCCCATTCTCTTTTTATTGATGAAACTCAGCTGATTTCAAGTTGGCTGCTTTCCTCTCATGGGGAAGTCACACAAGATCTTTCAACTTAGAAAATGCTTTATTCTACATCTCACTATTTCCATTGAAAAGTTATCCTAATTGAATCAGTTTACCTTTTGAAACATTAATTAAATTAAAAAGATTTGGTGTTGCCAACAAAACAGAAAAAAGCTTTTTTAATATACAGCGGAAATCAATTATCCTGTATCGGTGGATGTAACTAAAAGAATATTATAGTAGTTACATTTTGTTTTCTTGGGGGGAAGAAAGTCTAATTGTTTTTTAAATGAAATGTTAAGTAGCATAGTTTACCAAGAAATGTAACCACAGTCTGGTTTGATGTGTGTTGCACAGCTGGAATTGGAAACACATACAAAAAGAAAGAAAAAAAATTGAAACCACAGAGCTATTAAGCTGAGACAGTTAAAGAAGCAACGAAATTGGCCTTGCTTTTATTTTTCCACTTAAAGATACTATTCACTTGGATAAACAGTATCGTCTTTGCAAATAAATAAACTTACAATTTTTAACAACAAAACAAAACAAAAAAGAAAAAAAAACAGAAGAAGGAAATAGGAAAAACCCAAACCAAACAAAACAGTGAGAACATAGAGATCATTAAGTATGTGATTTCAAACAAAATTCTGTTAATTAAGGGCAACACCCAGCAGAAGGAATCTGGGAAAGAGGTTGAAACAAGAAACAAATATCATGTCCTTCAAGTTTAATTAATTTCTTTGGACAATCTCCAAATG
>VXBT01006392.1:157528-173835 GCA_013400235.1 Oriolus oriolus
GTGGGTGGGTGGGGGGGGGGGGGGTGGGGGCGGGGCGGAACAAAAGGAACACAAAACAGCCAAAGGAAGAAAAAGGGAGAGTTACTGAAATTTGAAATTGTGGCATGTGCAGGAATTTAGAAGTCAGTATGTTTTCTTCCCAAAAGCTGTAACTAGAACCTGAGAGGTTAGGAAAATGAAGTTTTATGTGTCTAAACAAATGAGCTCTTTCGAAGTGTTTGTAGCAGCTGGATGCCATGGCAGCCTCTTCATGCTGCACAACGTCATTTTGTGGCAGAACACTCAGAAAAGTGATTCCTGCTTGTAGAAAATACATGCTGTTTCCATGCATTCTAATTGCCTGGGTCATCACTGTCAGCAGCCCTGACCATACCCCCAGCAAAGTGCTTCCCATTGGTTTAGCAGCGCCCTCAAGTCAGTTTGTAGCTGGAAATGGGACAGCTGCACCCACAGAGGAGTAGCACAGTGATGTGCCTCTGGCAGATCAAATCCCTGCCAGGTCTTACTGAAAAAAAACCCCAAAACCAAAAGAAATGAGTCAAAGCAAAAGAATACGTATTCCTTTTCCACTTTATTTGCCTGCTTTTTTTTTTTTTTTTAATAGATGGAAGCCATCTTTTTCTTCCCCAGTATTAACCAGTTCCTTCATCTTGAATTCAGCTCCTGCTGCTGTAACGAACTCATGAAAGTGCCAGTTGGGGGCTGATGTATTTCTAGCCTCTATTTTTTTTTCTTTAATATTTCCTGAGTTTTCCAATCAGATATCTGACTCTCTTCCACTCTTACGCCTCCTCTCTTCCTTCCACCCCTAACACTTTCCATCATTGTGTAATTAATGCCTTTCATTGCCAGTCACTTCTCTAACTCTGCACTTGGAGCTGAATTTCCTCGTCCGGCCCCAACAGCCCTGTTATTTCCCATAAGGTTTTAGGAGCTTTTCCCAATGTAAGTGATGGGGCAAAGCCTGCCAGGGCAGTAAGTAGCCAGAGGGTGGAAAACAAATGGATTTAGAAGCTCCAGGTGTATGAGTTGTGAAGCAGATTGCAGGAGGAAGGAAGAGATAGGCATTGTGGACAGATAGAGTGAACTTGTTTATGGTGAGCACTCATGGGACTGACAAAGATCAGTTGCTTAATAGAAGTGGGTTCCCTGTAAACAATGAATAGATTCCTACTCAGTTTCCTGTGTGAATATTTTTGGCAGAATTACAATCTGTCTATTAAAATATTCATAGATAAGCAAAATTCATTTTGAAAGGCATCTTTTAAAGATGTAAAAAGAGTGACTTCAACAATCCAAGGTGCTCCCTGACTCCTGTGGGATTTAAGGATACTCAGCTTTGAGGATCATTAGACCAAAATATTAGGTGTGTGGTAGTGAAGAAGCAGGAAGGCAAACAGAATTTCCTGGACTTGAAAAAATAATAGTTTGATAAGCTGCTCTAAAGAATGTTAACCAGATTTTTTAAAGTGTTTATTTGTATTTATTATTGTGCAGTCTAAGAGGGGAATTAAACATCTGGGTAATGATGTGTTTACAGTTTAAAAAAACATCCAAACGGTCAGACTCCTTCCTCTGTAGAAACACTTGCACACTTCTAAACAAGATACTTGTTTCTCTGTGTTGTTTATTGATCTACTGTCTGGCTAATATATCAGTTGAGAAGATTCTGGTTCAAACATACCTCTAATGTAAGCAAATGCAATGACATCGAAACTGGTGGCAAGTCTGGCCCTCTGAGTTTGCTCATGAAAGACATTAACTTGACAATGACCGGTCAAAAATACCTATTTGTTTTAGTTCAAGTCCGCCTCATTGAAACCAGATTTACACTGAGATAAGTTCAGTGAGATCAGCAGAATTGCTCTGAATGTGCTCTAGGATGATGAAAACCAAGCATACTTGTTTTTAAAGAATCCCTTCCCAATGTCAACACTTAAGAGAATTAAAAATGTTCTTTGAATATGTCACTCACACTGGAAAGTGAAATGAGAGCAACCTATTTATACCAGAAGAACGAGGTTCTCACGGACTGTATGCAGTAACAGTTATAAAAAGGAGAAGATTTGAGCACTATAAAGGAAATTTTAGCCTTTTTCAGTCAGAAGAGAAAGGAAATCTAGAAACTTATTCACTAAGAGATTAACACTGACATTCCCAAAGCCAGCTTGGGTATTTAGATATTTACCTTGCACTAAAGCTAACAAGATTTTTGTCTAAAACTTTTTAAGCACTCCCCCCCACTCCCCTTCGCCCCATCAGATTTGGACTCTGGCCTAGCCACAAATGTATCTGGAATCTTCCTAGGATTAGACTAGAAATACTGTGTTACTGTCTGTGCGCAAATGGGAGTCCCTATACGGTTGCACGTTTGAATCTTCAGTAACAGATGTAACAATTCTGTATGATAAGAAAAACCTTAGTAAATGATGTAGGAAGGTGGGTGTCTATTTGGTGATTTACTCTACCTGCATTTCAAAGGCAATCCATTTGAAATGTGATGAAAGGTGGACCATGTCCAGCCTGACATTGTTTGAAAAGCTTGTTGATACCGCATCTTTACATAGCATGAGGGAGATGATGCTTTCAAAGCAGTCCCTGTCTCACACATCAGTATGGTGGGGAAATATATCACTGTTTCAGGAAAATAAATATTTAAGTTATTTTTCTTGGCAGCCCATTGGTTGTCACCAGGGTTGCCTTGGTGGAAATATTTTTTTTTAATGAGAAACATTGTGAAATCTTCAGATTTTTGAAAAGTAAGGCAAAGTAAGATTGGCATTGAAATAGGGAAAATGGCTTCATGAGTATTGTGTCTAACAGAGTGGTACTCTGGTCTCAGTTGTACACTAAAGAAAAAAGAATTCAAAGTGATTGAGATTTCGTAGGAAACCCACAATTCTAAATCCTTTATCAGGAAAACATTGCTGGTTAATATATTTTATTCAGAATTATGAAAATCACTCTGGGTCTGTTGTACAAGCCCAGACATGTTTGGGCACCTTGATGTTCTGCAAAAAAAAAAAAAAAAAAAAAAAANAAAAAAAAGAAAAGAAAAGGAAAAAAAACCAAAAAAGGCCCTATCCCTAATAGAAAGAAGGGGTTTCTCAGGTCATGAAATGGAGTCTAAGTAGTTGCAGCTTCACAACTGACGTGGGATTAAGTGCAAGGGAAACTGCTGGAGGCAGAGCAGTCCAAGTGTGTGCCCTTCAGCTCACCACAAGTTTCTCTGGGACAGAACCTTGAGGTCCTTTATCTCTAGTCCTAAACTCGAGAGGGGCAGGTAGTGAAAACACAAATGTGTGGGTTACTGTGTGTTGTTGGTTTTGCAGATGAAGTGCAGTGCTGGTTTTGTCTTTACTGATTTGGTTGGAAAGATTGGTTGTCTCCCTTGACACATGAGGTTGGGGCACTGGGGCAGGCCAGCTGGCAGCAGTGCCATCCAGATTAGACTGGGTTGCTGTTAATAATGTGGGGAAAACAATCAGGAGCTATGGTAGGGATAATATCTGCCCCTTTGGGAGGGTGTGTACCTGCCACTTATTACTCATGTTCCCAGTTCTGGTTAGCTTTCTGCATAACTGGAGTCCAAGACTAATTGAGAAGGACATTTTTCTTCACATTTATCTCTGGTTACCTTTTCTCCATAGCAGACCTCACTCCTGTGATTCATGCCTTTATCACATACAGACTCACCACTGCCTCACAGATCCCCACCAAGGCCCCATCTCAGGCCTAGTGGGAGAAGCTTCCAGCTGGACTGCCTTGCTCCGAGCACGCCGTGGCTTTGATTTGTTAAGCTTCACGCTGTTCTGAAGCTGGCCTACCTGCAAGGATGGCTCTTAGCCTCTGCCAAGCATCTTCGCAACATCAGCAGCATTCCTCTGCCTCCAGCAGAGCCCTGGGGAGGAAGGTATCTCAGTAAGTCCCTGAGCTTCTTCCAGCCTGAGGGCGTCATGTTTGCTGCTAACAGGCCCTGTAGCAGAGTTCATCTCTTTGTCATGCTTGGGAAGAGGCAAGGAGTTCTTGTCCTCCTCTGCAGAATAGGCTTGTTGGGTTTTTTGCTATTCAGGGTCTTGAGAAGCTACAGCCTCATTTTGTTACCACAAGTCTCAACAGATTTTTAAAAAAATAGCAGACCAAATACAGGACCAGTTTTTGAAGTTTTTATTCATCAGGTGAGGTGAGGTCACTTCAGCTGATCAAAGCTGCTGAAGGCAGCTTTCTCACTGATGTCTACCAAACTCAGGCAGTAAAAAACAACAGAGAGGCAACTGGGTAAGGGCTGCAGAGTATGGCCCACTGATCTGCACCCAGGCGGAAAGAGCAGAGCACACAAATCAATCACCAGGTTTGATACCTGGGCTTATAAAAACTTACTGGAATAGTATGCACCTGTGACTCTGAAGCTAACACATTTTCTCCCTGCTCTGTAGAAACTGCCTGGTTTAGACCATAAAGATATGCTGCTCTTTGTGTGGTATATAAAGAGTATCTATATGAAAAGAATTTATGTGTGATCCAAGAGTTTTTAATAAAGTCCGCATTCTCTGGACATTGCTTCTATTCTTTCTGAACAGATATAAAGAGTGATATAATTGCATCAAAGATCATACAGCATAGGTAGATTGCTGGCTGTCTGTAATTTCCTCAGGTAGGCTGGGCTCTGGATAAAGGAACTTTTAATGGTTTTATACAGTCTGTGATATTAGACTGCTCCTATATTAGCTCTCAGCACATCCTCTTACACAACCCAATGTGGTAGAACAAATTAATCACACTTTGGCCAGCTAAATGGGATTTGGAGGGCATAACTATAAATTAAGCTTTCCTCAACTCCACCTCAGAATGTTTAGTCCTCCATATTGCTCATGAGTCATACCTTCTCCAAGCTCTGCAGAGCTGAATAAACCCTGTTCATTGTATTCCTACACACAAATGTTGAAGGTCTACCTTGACAGTTGGAGGTTTTCTGTTTGTTTTTAATTGTTTGTGCTTCTCTTCCCTGTATGGAGATGGCAGGTAGAAGCTCGCAGCTTTGCGGTTGGAACAGAAAACAGTAAAGATTTTGCCTCAGTATTGCCTTAGCCCAGTTTCCTATACAAACAAGATTCTCTCTGGTAGGCTCCAGTATGTCTGAGGAATGATGTTATTATGTGGTTATCACCTCGAAGCATTAGGCATATTTTTTAGCTACAGTAAGCTGAGGAATCTCATCTTCTTTGGGATTCTTTGGGAAACCAGTATAGAGGACAAAGGACAGGCTCAATTTGCTTGCAGTTGTCTATGCTGCTGAGGAAGTTTCAAGAGCAGGGTTTTTTTCATGTTTTAATAGCAGAAGTATTGTATGGGATACTGCTATCAGGCAAAGGTGAAGAAGGCAAAGGCAGAAGTCAGAGGTGAGGTCACTGGCTGCCAGGAAGGAACCACAGCTGGAAGGAAGCACTGCTCAGGGAGCTGGCAGGTCAGAGCCCAGGTGGGATTTGTCTCACCAGACAGTACTGGGGCAGCCAGATGCTTACCTCCTCCCATGACTTCCTTGCAGTTGGCAAGATTAATTGGCCCTGGATTTCCAAAGACTGATTCATCCTGTCTTAGTCACCTGTTTTAGGAGAGATGAATTGCAACACAGGGACTGTCAAGGGCATCCAGATGAGAAGTTCAAACTGGACAATGAGCTTTTAGCCCATTAAAGTACAGTTGACATTATGTCTGCTCACAAGTATGAGTGAAGATTAGGCTCTTTTGAACAGTGGAATGCACTGCCCAAAAGCTTTTATATACTTCTACATATTTAGATGGACACAGTATCATAGCTACAAGTTCTCCATAAAGCTCTCATTGCTCACCAGCATATTTTTTACTTTGTTACTTTGCTTTTCTGTTTTCCACCCATTAGCTGATCTTAATCTATATCTGGGTCATAGTATGAGTAGTCATGACGTTGTATATGGTGAAGGATGAGTAGAGCTCTCTGTCATCTTTTGATCATATTACTGTCTTCTGCTTATGAGTTTCCTTTGGTTTATGTACTTGGGAAAATGAAAAGTACCCTCCATTTCTTTCAGCCTTGTAAAATTTTTCTTTGTGCAGTGTCCTCCAATTTCCAGTTCTTAACTCAGGTATCCCATTATGTCATGTGGGGTTTTGTGAGTACTTATTTCTCTTTGTTTAAACTCCAGATCCCAGAATCCTGTGAGCATCAGTTATCATAGTGCTTTATACTGTGTATTCCCTGTGTTCACAGTTGCAAAGCAAATTTTAAGTGTAGCGCAGTTTCAATTTCTATAGCATTCTTTTCCTTATCTGAGTAACCAGAAGGGTCTGAGAAATTTCAGTAGCATTTCAGCTGAATTTTAATATTTTTTAAGCACATCTCATGATGTATCAGAGTCAAATTCATTGGTTTCAAACACTTTGATGTCTCTATTTTTTATTATGTACTGTGTTGTATCATGTGCATCATTCACCAAATACATTCAGAAAGCTACATAAAATGGAAGTGGTTTGGTCCTGTTTGTGTTCCTAGTAACTAATATTTTAAAAGGTAGAAGAATCTGATTTCTAAGTCTAGTTTAATAGTTCAATAAAGTAAACAAATAAACACAAGGGCAGAATAAAACTGAGAGGGTAAAAGAATAGATCAAGTAAAAGGGTAACAACTCCTCCACCTAACATAGCTATGCTTTTGGAAAGGGAAAAGTTGAAAACTTGCAATGAAAATAGGTGTACTAGTTTGAAAGCAACCCAGTGAGAGACTTGAAATCAGAACTACGATTTTGTAGGAAAATTAAAAATAAATGCAGTAGTACAGAAACACTGAGAGAGTCAGAATACAACCTGACACCCTGTCAATGTCTCTTGTCCTCTGGGAACCCATCAGGTAAGGGTCACATAACCACTGCTGGACCTTCAGAGGAAGACCAGACCCTTCTACAGGATCACTGCTTCAACAGAACCACATCCATCACTTCAGGAGGACTGCAGCCACCATTTTATCGCACTGCTACCACCACCCTGCCCGACAGGGTGTCAGATTGTATCCTGACTCTGTCAGTGCTTCTGTACTACTCCATTTATTTTTAATTTTCCTATTAAATTGTAGTTCTGATTTCGAGTCTCTCACTGGTTTGCTTTCAAACTAGTACAATAGGATAGATGCACATTATGGCATTTGGTATTCTTCTTTTGGATTGTTCTTCACCCTCAATGCATGTAAAATTTTGGTCTCATTTTTAATAGCTTACTTTTTGACTTTGAGATATTCTGCAAGCTTGCTTTTTCTGCACAGCTATTTGTGGTGGTTACTTGAACTGATGATGATATCATATAACCATGGTTGGTCTCTATTGTAAAATATTCTGCAGCCTTTGATGGAGCACTGGTCTTACTGTACTGGGTAGATGTACAGCTTGTGAAGAGATATTTCCTGTCTAAAAACTCCGGTGATTTTTTTCCAAACTTGTGTTTGGCTTTGTCTTACTGGTTTTAAAAACTCAGGACTATATATTACAGCACTCTCTCACATTGTTTTCCTTGTCTGCTGTTTTCTTAGTTGGCCAATTGCTGGTCTGTGTCAGCACCAATAACAAGTTAGCACCAGCCTGCAATGTTTATTCAAGTAAAATTCACAGACTTTTTGTTTGCTTGAGCACTACAGGACAGAAACCTTTTAGGTTCAAACAAAATAACATGTAGCTCTTCCAAGCTGTCACATATACTTTAGATACTCTTGCCAACGGTTGACAAATTTGAGACATGTTGACAAAGTGTCATTTCCTAAGGAAATGCTCCTCTATCCCTTATTTTCCAAATAGTTTCCTTAGGATGAGTTCCTGGAACATACAAAAGATTACTATTTACTTTCAGTGTGCAGGTAACTCCAGCAAATTCGGAATTTACTGTTGAAATTATATCCCTCATGCCCACCAAAACCTTTGGAAAAATCCACTTCAGTGAAGCCTGGGAGCTTTGATGCTGATTTGGGAGGCAAGATTCATATTTGACATGATTGATGAAAATGTGACATCTGCTTTCACTTAAGACTTGCAGACCCCTGGATGCCCTGGCTTGCTGAAGAACCCTGAAAAGAGCCAGAAAGTTGAGTTAGCTCCCACCTGGCATTGTATTCCACTCCAGACTGCTAGTGGTGAGCCTTACAGCCATACCAGTGCCAAGGATGGCTGGTTTTGATCCATGGGGCTCCTCTCCAAACTTCCAGTTTGTATAATTAGCAAGGTGTATTTTTGAGATCTATCTACTTAGTCTTTCAGTTCAAGACCGCAAATTGGGATAGAAAGAGCTGAATTTTATGGTATTTTATTTTTCTCAATTTTGTGACTGAGAAATTTAAAAAGTAGTACCAAAGAACTACATATGGTGATAGTTTCAAGAAAGGGGGGGCATATTGTGGGATTGGTTGTTATCCTGGAATTCCATGTTTGGTTGGCTTGTCTTGCTAAAGCTGTTTAGGCAAGAGTGTGTCATTAAGCCCTGGTAAAAGGAACAAGCCATATCAGTGTATGTATTTTTTTTGCTTCTCAAGTAGCAGGTCCTTGCTTCCCTTTGAACAAGACTGTGTGACCTTAAGCTGCAGATACCTTCCTGCCTCCAACTGAGGTGTTACCCAGACTTCCAGTTTGGGGAGGAGAGGGGTGTAATTTGTGTTACTCCATTGTGAGACAGTGTAAATCTCCTGCTAATCAGTTCTTCCCAGGTTCTTGTGAATGTTCCTTGTTACAGAAGAGGGAAAGAGAGAACTCAAACAGTCTGACATAAATGACACGCAAGGAAAAGTAACTGCAGGGAAAATGAAAGGCTCTGACAGCATTTTTGTATGTGTATGTGTACATGGGACTGTTGTTGTCTGCCATTAATGGGAGCTGTGCATGCTGCTGGGTCACACACCAGCAATAACTTGATCTGCTGTGAGAACTTGATCACATGTCTGCCAAATTAAGCAGATAGAGCTTGTGCTCTTTTTATGTTGACTGCAGAGGAGTAGAAAAGATCTCATCTGGTATAAATCCTGACTGTACAAGCTCCTTACTACTTCTCAATGTCCTGAATTTCTGTCTACAGAATAGCTTTATATTGAAGTGGTGTGGCATTTTTTATCCAGTACTAGAGGTTATAGAGTGAGAGTTAGTGTCTGTCTGAACTTGAGCCTGATATGGAGCACAGTGACAGGAGTAAGGGTGGAAGCACAGTCACCGACAGTCCCTTCAAAGTATTGTCTGCTGCAGTATATGTATTTTATTTAATCCATTTGGTGGGTGCACAGTTCAGTGTCCCAGTCAGAATGAGACTAAGTCAGAAACTGGTATAGACAGATAGATGTGAAACAGAGATTAAGAGAGATAGATAAAGATTGATACATTACATGAGGTCTTGATGGATGAGAAATTCATGCTTTAGATTCACTAATCTTAAATGTCTCCTGACTAGATGTCACCAAATATGTTGCACTGGATCTTTCTGTAAGGACAAATGTCCACCAAGGACAGATTAAGGCCAGTAGATTGGCTGGATTCCTGACTAGATTGGAATCTGCACCCAGGTGGCCAAGAGGATAAACTAACAGTGCTCAGGGGCCCCTTAATGCCCATAGGATGCTACTTGATTTACAAACGCTGTTGTCACACCTTACCTGGGACAGCTTTAACTGGGGATGATCTGCTAGTAGTGTAGTGGTAGAGCATTAACATATTATGAAAGAGACATTGGCAAATGCCCGCTAAGCAGTGTCTCTATAGCTATGCAAGGCCAGGATGGAATTACTTATAAGCTGTTAATCTATTTTTTCTATTGTCATTAAAAAAAAGCAAACAAAGCCATTGTATGTGCATTTGGACTAGAACAATGGGCATCCACCACCTACTGAAATAATTATTTAGGAGGCTGACAAAAAGTCTGAAGACTACAAGCTTTCCAAGGTATTTGAGAATGCTTTAAAATGTTGGCTAGTAGCTTTAAGGCTTAAGGGAAAACCTAGTCATTTCCTAGGGGAGTGTCTGAATTCACCTCAGAGTGTGTCTGTCCAATTCACTGCGTCAACAACAGGCAAAAAATAGATATTTTTCCGGATCCTTTATATATGTGATATTCTCTCCATCCCCCCATCCTGACTGACACCAGGCAATGTTAACATAGGGTTGGATATGCTAGAAAAAACTGTCTTTTTTTCTGATAAAGGTGATTTCATTCAAGGAACTGGTTTAAATTCTACCAGAACAGTCTATATAAATTACATCTCCTGGAGAAGGGCTTGTGACTGTACCCTACAAAATACTGCTAAATCCTTTCACATGTAGTTCAATGGCTCAGTTGGGAAAGAAGCTGAGACAACTCCCTAGAGAGAGGTTGAAAGTATCCCAGATCATTTAAAGGGGATGTTAATGATGATCTAACTAATTATAACAACCTAAATATCACCACCGTTAGCAATTTCATTTCTTATTATAGCATGGCAAAAAGGAGATAAACAGATTATTTATGCCAGTTCTGCGTGAAATGTTATGATTTTTATGTCTTTATTGGATGTAGCCTGTTAGAAACACTCTGCTTTTCCCCGTATGCTACCTGCCTGATAATTAACATGTATAGGGTGCTTTCAAGAGCAAACAAAGGAAACTCACTCTGCTTGTTTGTTTGGTGTGTTTATGGTCATATATCAAAATATCTCAGCCAGAACAACACCATTTTAATTTCCTGGAAAAAGAAAATATTCTTCTGAAGAATGATCATAGTAATGAAGTGTTTTAATGCAAACTTATACCTGAAGTCAAGGAGGGTAAAAGTATTTTGAGCAAAACTTTGTATTTAAGAGTTGGAAATCTCAGACCTTCTGTGTAGACAGCCCAAAAGTACAGAATTTTCTACATAAAATAGTCTTTTTTGTCTGTGTGTAAACCCCAGCTCTTAGCCTTAATTTTCCTTCAGTAATCACAACAGAATTTGAAAAAGAAACATGTAATTTTATATATTTACAAGACAGAAGGGGCTAAAAAAAATTACTGCATTTTGATCTGTTTAATTTCATTATACAGCGTTCAAAAAAACCTAATGATGAATATATATTATAAATAGCTAGGTTAGTTAGGTTAGGCTTTCAGAGAAATAGGATGGCATACAAGAGATGATCTGCTAGAGTAGAAAGATAAATCTGATCACTAGGTATCAGTCCTTTTTCCACTGAAATCTAGCAATATCCCCAGTGTTAGCAGAAGGAGAAAGACATAGAGGTACCTTGCTGTGGACTGTCAGAAGGAACTATGTATATCAAGTCTGTGAAGGGCTACAACGAGCATCCTTAGAAAACTCAGACTCTTGAATGAAGGCTGCTACTTTGACACACCTGGATATTTGCTGATAAATTTCCAGGCTTTTTTCAATGGCAATAATAACAATTAAAAATCCAAATAATGAAAGGATCCGAAGTTACTAATTTACACCAGTGTGCACCGGTACATCGGTTTATAATTTCTTTCAAAACTAAGAGATTTCAAACAATTAGCTCTTTCCCTACTCAGGCCCCATCCCCTTTGCCTTTCCTAAACCAGTTCTCTGATAATAACTGCAGATAAGGTTTTTGCCCTGACCTTTATATTCTTCCCAAATGTGGTCACCTCCACACACCACATCTGCATCCCACCTCAGGCCGTGAACCTTTGCTTGTGCCTCCAGCTGCAACTTCTGCAGACTTGGAGGATTTTGACATGGTACCAGCTCATACCCCTCTTTTTCTTCCACTAGGTACCTCTTGAGACCTCTCTGCTTCGTGAGGCAGCCATGCAACAAGGGAGATGCATAGGAGGGTGCAAGATGCACGGTCAATTTCTCTTGTGATGGATATTACATAAATGACCGGAAATCAGTGCCATTGTTCCATATTCCAGTGCTTCACCTGAGGCTGCCCCTGTGAAAGCACAGCAGACCTGTCCATTTCATAGAATTTATTCCAGTAAGGTATTTGCCTACTGGCAAGAAGTGACTGTCTTAAAAGCTTTGTCTTCTCGTGGATGTCACCTGGATAAATAGCAACAGTTAAGGTCCTTGAATGTGTCCTGTAGAAGATTCAGCTGGGATTGGAGACAAAGTGGAGGGTGGTGCAAGTGGGAATGGTGACAAAACTGGCTCTTGGTGTCACTGAATATCAGGTCTTTTGCACACATCTTATGTGAGCAGAGTCCCTGCTCCTCCTGATTGTGCTTTCCTGGAACAACAGATGCAGCAAAAAGGGAATACAAGCACACAGCCTGGAGGTCTGTAATTTTCCAGTCAGAGGCTGAGAAGAAGTGGGGACACAAGGTAGGCTGAAGAAATCCAAAAGTATTGTGCATGATATAACTTATGGCAGAAATGTTCCATGGTTGTGGCATATTGTGTCAGAGAAACGAGTTTTGGCATGGGTGAACAGGTCTTCTGCAAGAGCCAATTCCTACTTGCAGGGAAACATCACAGACATATCTCAGAGGTCAGTTTCTCTTGGAGGGGCAATCTAGACATGTGGAAAAATCATTACATTTTATTAATGTGTAGTTTTACTTTTCCCATTGCATCTTTCAAGTATGATTCCTCTGAATCAGACATGAAAGATGATAAGAAAGGCACCTCCCTGAACAGAGCTGCCCATTTTAATTTTGTTTAGCTGAAGGGTCTTGGATGCTCTAAGCTTCTTTTGCGCTCTTCATTATCAAGGTGTTGAAACATTTACAATACATTTCAAATGGCAAATGTCACCCACTCACCGTCGGTTTTTATTTTCTGCTTGGCCTGACCAGACACAGGCACCGGCAGAAACTTCAGACATTGTTTCTGGGTTTCCCTTCTCTCAAGACTTTCACTGCTCTGAAATGCATCAGAAGGCTGTTTTTCACAAGCAAACCTTAAGGCATTCTATCACCTCTTTAGTTTTAAACTTTTTTGTCTGTCTTAATGTTGATGCAAGTTGAGTGTAGAGAAATGTTTGGGATTTTAATTTTTTATCTCAAATTAGAAATATGTGTCTTGAGCAGAGTTGGTGTGAATTGTACTAAAAACAAACGAACAAGCAAACACAAATTCAAAAAAAAAAAAGAAATGCTGTTTTATGATGTAACAAGATGTCCAAACTCTGAGGAAATAACTTCTTTTTTAAAACGTCTAAGATGAATACTGATTTGAAGGCCCAGTCTCAACTTAAAATCATGCCCCAGTTTGAATGTCTTTTAAGGTATTATTAAAAGCAGTATCTTAACATCAGCAATACTGAATTATAAATGGTTAGATAAACAGGATTTTCCACATTAATTTGTTTCTTTTACAAAGTACCATTTTGGATGTTGGTTAATTTCCCCTGTTACGTTTAAGGTTTTTCATTATACAAAGAGGAAAAAAAGAGTTTAAGAGAATTGATTGCATGAAATAGAAAGGAATATGCAATAGGCAGAAAATGAGAGAAGGGTACAATGTGCTGAAGGAATCATATTGCTCTTAAACAGATCTGTAAAGGGACCTGAGGTTTGCCTAATCATTCTGTACACCACCAACCCCCCAGCATATATATATATATATATGCAGCATGGGGTGGTATACATGTTACGTAAAGTACATACATATGGTTGTATATATAGTACATATACCTAAAACGAAACATCCGCAGTACTATATCACTATTATCACATATCATGAAACAGCTAACATTTTCCTGGGAACATGAGACTGGAAAAGGAAGTCATATAAGATAAAAATTTGGAAGAATATCAGCTCTTCATATCGGTATTCAGATCCTGGTGTTGCACATGCCTGCTCCCTGTGTAGCGCTATGCCTGCCAGCAGTATCGCTTGGGCAACCAGGGGCTGCTCCTTCTGAGCAGGGGCAGATTTTTCTCTTGGTACGCTGTGAAATTGCTGGATACAGAGGCATGGCACCAGGGCACAGGCTCTCATCTTGTGTCCCGGTGCCCACCTCTAACAATGCACATGTGTGCGTGGCAGCTTGGATGATGTGCACCTCTCACTCAGTGTGAAAGCATCTGGCTACCGTGTCTGCCCTGAAAGTCAGCATGTGCTGACCTGGTGCTGTGAAACCTGCACACAAACAGGCATCCCTGGGATTGCCAGGGCAATGAGTCTGACTGTGCCAGGAACATCCACAGGCGTCTCTCCAAAGCTACTTCTTCGCACCCAGAAAAGATTTCCAGGTGAAAAACAACTCCAAATCAGTTAGCCTGAGGAAACTGGGGTTGAAGTGGCCCTTTGAGCCAGATAAGATTGCCTTTTCTTTATTTCTAAAAAAACTCATGGACCAAGTCAGCTCGAACCACAAATACCTGCAGCTTTGTTTTGTAATAAAATTAACATATTCGATAGTGAGACTAAGGGAAGCTTTATGAAATGCACAGCATCAAAAGCCAGTCTTTCATTTCCATCAGCAAACGTACCTTTTTTTTTTTCAAGAACCACTAATTTTTTGGGGACTTCCCAAATGCTTAGGGCAGCCAGAACTCGGGTACCTTGTTAAATTGTATATATCAGTAACAAATCTTTACTTGGCTGTGTTACGAGCCAGGTTATGAACAAAGGTGCATATGAAGTATTTGACATTGTGATGGCAACAACTTAAAAAAAAAATATATAATACATATATATAGATATACTTCTCCCACCAGTCCCACCTTGTGACTTGATGGAAAATGGTTGTGGTAATGTTCATTTATGGTTTATCAGACTTTAATATCAGGGGAGCAATCTGCAGAACTAGAAAAAGGCAAGGTGTCTTGTCACGACGTATCATTTCCTGAAGGATGGAGATACTGGAACAAATGCCATCCTAGTTCCTGCTGTTTCTGAACCGCAGCGTGCATTGCTGTGGGAAACCTGCTCGAAAGGAGCCCGGGGGAAGAACAGAGGTGAGGGCCAAAGAGGGAGGCAGTGGAGACCCCTGTTTTGTAGGGTGAAGGCCAGAGGAACCTGGCAGGGTGCTGGGGAGGCTGGCAGGTGGGCTGGGAAAGGAGGAGCAGTCGAAGGCATCATCACCACCCTTCCCCTCGCCCAAGCACTTGCATTTTTTCCCCCAAAGAACTATTTTTCAGTGTCACATGGCTTAGGTGAAACTTTCCTTGAAGTCCTTCAGTCAAGTCAGCCTGCGGCGCCAGAGCAAACGCGAGCCCAGAAGCCGCAGCACACAGAGAAAACCCACCCGGAGGGCACGTTTTGCCCCCAAAGCCCTGAATTTTTGGCGGGCGGGAGAAAGGGGTGTCCAAGGCGTCGGTGCGCGGGAAACGGGGCTGCAGATGCAGGCTGAGCTGAAGGATGGAGCGGGAGAGGAGGGAGAGGGAGGAAGCGCGACCCGAGGCGGAGGGGCCGCTCCCGGGGGGCCCGCCGTCGCCCCGCGCTGCCTCCTGGCTGTGGGCGGGGTGTCGCCGCCCTTGGGCCGCCGCCGGGGCGGGCCGGGTCGGGCCGGGGGGATGGCGGGGGAGGAGGAGGAGGAGGAGGAAGGGGGGAGCGGGGGTGTCATGCCGAGAGCGCGCGTCGCAGCCCGGCAGGCCGCGGCCCGACCCGCACCCCGGGGCGCAGCCCTCCGCCGCTCCCCCAGGCAAGCGGCCCCGCTCCCCGCCGGCCCGGGGCACCCGCGCCCCGGGCAGCAGCCAGCCGCGTCCCGAACGGGCGGAGGGAAGGGGGGAAGGAGAGCGGAGCCCTCTCCGCCGCTCAGAGGAAGGGGAGGGAAGGGGGAAAGTTTAGCGGAGGGTGTTTGAATCGGGAGTTATCCCTAAAGAGCCTTTCCCCTGCTCTGATCCAGAGGGCAGCGCTCGAAGGAGGGGGCGGCGACGACGAGCAGCCCTGCAACATCTGTAAAACTTGAAGGAGGCGGCGGAGAGGAGCGCGCGAGACGGAGAAAAGCGAGAGGGACAACTTTTCCGACACGTGAGTACCTCGGCGCGATGTGTTTGTTCCCCTCCTTCGGTGGCTGCGCCGAGCCAAAACAATGCGGGGCGGCGGCGGGGCTGGAGGGGACGGGCGGCACGGGACGGGACGGAGGGGTCCCCCCTTCCCTACGAAAACTGTTACCAGGCGGTGGATTTGGGGATATTTTTCTTTTCTTTTGCTCCCTCTTTTCTTTTTCTCCTTTTTCTCCTCCCCCCCGCTCTTTTTGTTGAACCAAATCAGAAATGTCAGTCAGTGCGAGTGAGTCAGAAGGGATCAGATTACAAGATCACTGAAACTGATGTCGGACCCGCGCACACACACCCCCACACGGAGGCAGAGGAGCGGGCTGCTCCCCGCGGGAGGCGGGCAGGGATAAAACAACCACCAACAACACCCGC
>VXBT01006392.1:174480-234480 GCA_013400235.1 Oriolus oriolus
GGGGGGGGGGGCCGCGGGGCCGGGCCCGGCCGAGGCCGGGCGGGAGGAGCGGGGCGGCTGCCCCACGAGAGCTCCTCGGAGCCGCTCCGGGCCAGCACCGCGGCTCGGCCGTGCACCGCCCAACTTTGGAGGGAGGGAGCAGAGGAGCAGAGCGTGTCCGCCGCGGTTCCGATTGCCCCGTGAAGTCGGGGGGGTGTTGGCACAATTCCCGCGCCTTCGGACGGGCCCGCCGGCTCGCAGCTGCTAGCGCCCGCTCCCCAAGCCGCGCACCACGTGAAGAGAAAAGGTAAAACGAAACACACACCCCCCCGCTCCCCATCTCACTCCCCAGTTTTGTTTTTAACCCTGTGGTGCGTAGTTTTGATTCGGTCCTGCGGGTACGGTGTCCGTGGCCTTCTGCCAGTTTGTATGTAGATATATTTATGTAAAACATTTTCTCCTAGCTCCTTGCCAGCTGTTCCACATTTTCCAGCTGCCACTTCAGTTTGAAATGATGGACCGTACGGATCTCAAAGAGCCTTTTAGTCAGAGGTACGGATAGCTGTCCGTTTGATACAGTGTCACGTTTTAGAGGCTACTTCACTAAAGGAGCATTAAGTAGCAACCCACTGCAAAATGCTCATCCTCGTGGCGCCCCTGCTACTTCCCGCTTCATTTCCAAGGCTCAATAAACACGATTTTTTAAGCTTCAGCGTGCAGACTTCGTTTCTTTTGTGTGCGTCCTACAGAAAAACTTGGAAGCGAAATTTTCCAGAGGCCTTGAAATATGTGGCTGATTAAACCAAAAAACATTTTTAGGAGGGCATGGCTGCCCCTCTCTCTCTGTGTGACATAGGTATCTGTTTTGAAATCGTTTAAGTCAGTGGAATAGTGAGAAATCACTATGTTTCTCTGTGTTACAAAACTGTTTTTGGTGTGGTGTTCAACGAGATTATGGATTGAAATGTGCCAGAACTGGCCTTAAGTAGTTTGAATATTTGTGCAATTGCATTGTAATTTGGAAAGGTGCCTCACTGATTGATTCCTATAATTATTTCATTTAGGTCCTTTATTAAAAATTAATAATGATCTGACAGTTTCTTAATTATATATGTCATGATTATTTTGAAGGAAGACGAATGCAGTGTTTTAAAAGTAAAGTAACCTTAAAATGTAAAAATTGCTATGTTCACACCACTGTACTACAGTCGTGGAAATATATATTAAAAGTAATGGTGAATGAGTTTAGCAATGTAAACTGTAGGCAGCCTCTTGAGAGTTTGTTTATATAATGAAGGTTTGGGTATAACTAGCTAGTATGTAAATACTTTCAGTTTTGTGTATAGCCCAATTCTAAAAGCATAAATAATAGTAACTATGAGAGAAGGCTATTTTAAGGATGGGGGATTACTTCTTTAAAAGCAGGATTATGTGATTTTGAATGAGTAGAAAGAATGAGTAAGAAAAGGACTCTCTCAGTGTATGTGTACTCTTTTAAGCAGCATTGGAAGCAAAACTATGGCTTAAAGTGCCCAAATGAATGCACTCTTGCATTCTGATAATAGCATATGGTTTCCAGCAGGACATACTGTTTTCCAAAGCTTTTCTGTAGAAGTACTGCAAAACAAAGACATCACCTGCATTTTCCTGCCTAAGTGGACTAACATTTTTGGCTTGCGAAGGTGTGCAGTGGCCAAGACAGTGTTTTACTGCTATATGTAATCATCAGTTGTGACAGACTGTTCATTCTCAAACACAAAACCAGTTTGTAGCTAAAAAATTAAACTATCAGTGGTTATAAATAATTTTTTTTTTTCTGAATAGTTGCTGGAAAAAACAAAATACTCAAGTTTGGAGATATCATTATAATTTGTTCACCTTGCAGATTACTTGAATTTTTAACATGATAAACGTATGCGTTGATACTGACCCATGAAAGTTTTAGTTACACTTCCTGCCTCGTTTTGGGGAAAGCTATTTAATTACCAGCACTCCTGTAGTGTGTTTGAATTTCATCCTGCATATTAAAGGAAGGAATGGCATATTTTTATGTTGCAGAGTGTTAGTGAAAAGTTAGTCATCTTTGCCTGATAAATAAGGAATTTGAGGGCTGTTAAAGCAGGGTTTATTTGGAGTTATGGAAAGAGGCATTTTAATGATCAGTGTTGCACGTGTTCAACTATATGGAGACAGTAATGTACAAAGAAAAAGCAGACTTGAAGGAAAAGTGAATCAACGAGTCATGAAATCCTCAGGAAAACCTTAGTAATGGAATGTTAATACTTTTAGACTATAGTAGATTACCTTAAAAGTCAGGCTTTTCTTCTTTATGCAATTGTTGTAAATCCCTAGCTAAAGAATACTTTGAAGAATGCTTTGGTTTTTCTGGCACTCATATTCTGTAGTAATTCTGGTTGTTTTGGAAGATTCAAGATATTTTCTGCCAAGTTGCAGTTAGGCAATTAAAATGCTAAAATGGCTACAGAGGAAGCTTTTTATTCAACAAAAGGTTCAGCTGTAATAATGATTTCAAGTTGTCTTTTAACCACAGGTTTTATAGATATCCTCCCTTTAGACTTTGTCATTTTTATAAGGGAATTGATTTGTTATACTTTAAAATCAAATAAAATGAGACAGAATAAACAAAAATAGGGCATGGGTGCTGCTACAAACTTTTCAAGTTCTTTCAGTGCATTTTTCATCTTTACTTTTATTTGATAGGTCTGTGAAATAGAGCTGTAGACTGGCAGACTTTAAATGAAATTTCACACTTTGATGATTTTTTTTAAACTTTGATATATTGACAGCAAAAGGAGCTGCAAAGCTTTTATATAACTTGAGCAGTAACGCCAAGCAGCAGTCAAACGTCTCTATGCATTTGTGTTTAACTGCAGAAGAAAAACATGTCCATGGGCAGTAGAGGGTTCTTATCAACTCCCTAATCCCAGATCCCAGCAAACCTTGAGGGCATGCCTCAGATCTTGCTGAAATCATTGTAGACTCTCACAGTTTGCAGATTAAATATGCTATGTGTTCCTGGCTCCAACAACAGTTTTATGAGCTCACTAAGCTTCCTGTTTTAAGATCCTTTTCTGAAGTTTTTAGGAGCTGCTAAGGGCGATGCTGTCTATGGCAAGTGGTACTTATTAATTTAGGGACACTTTAGGTATTTCATCCTGTCTGTAAAGAGCCAAAATTGCTATTTTCAAATCAGAAGTCGAGTTGCACCGAAAAAAAGGAGCTCCTTTAAAGAGGGATTCTGTTGTTTTAATGTGTTTGTCAGTACACAAGGTGACAAAGTTTATACGAGGCTTGATTTGTTTTATGGGGCTTGACTTTGACTGGGCTCTTTAAAACGAGACTTTTCAGTTGTAACTCTAAGCACAGTGCAGCTTTTAGTACATAATTTCTGAGCCTCTTTTAACCAATTGTGTTTGTAGCAGCTCATTAAACATACCTTTGAAGTTCTCGTTCTCCTTTATGTCTCAAAAAAGGGACAATATATTCTGCCAAGAATGAATTTCAGTGAATCAGGTGGCATTCACTGACCCTTCTGAACGTATGGCATTGCACCTCACATTCTGAGTCTGGTCTTTTCTAGGTGCTAAATAGTTAACTTATATTTTATTCACTGTAATAATGTTTATGTATTCGGTGTAATAGTTTTAATTAAAAAGGAAAATACTTATTGTCCAACAACATGTGTCATATTATTCCCGAGAGAACTTGAGCCAATTTTGTGCTTAAAGGTTATTCAGTGAATGAAATTTTGAAAGCCCATTTGTCAAGGTGCTGCACGGTTTCTGTTAGTTTTCAACCCCCAAATTCATCGCATGGCCCAGTCATTAGTCAGCAGTGTATTAGTGCTGCCTTCAGGCAATGCTGCCCAGCACTTCTTCGCACCATTATAGCTCTAAAAGTGTACTCTGCCGACTGGTAGAATTACTGCTCTGATTTCCGCTTGGCTGGTTTTGAGGTAAGTCCCCTCCCTACCTTCCAGCTCACTCTAATCCCTGCTTTCTTTTAAGGCTGCTTTCTGCAGAGATTTAGGGGAAAACTTTCTTAAAGACTGTGCTGGCATCATACTGTGGTTTTGTTGTGGTATACTCCGTACATGTAAATTGTACCTGCCTTACCTTGAAAGTGTATTAAATTGGCTGCTGATCTGAAGAGTTGGTTTCTCTCTCTTTAAGAACAAAATAAGAAATGAGACAATACACTGATGTTAAAAACCCCTGCAAGGTTATTTAGATTACAACAAGGGACAAAGTAATTTGGATAGAATGTGTTTGTCTCTAAATAGTTGCTGGGTGTCAGAACTGATAATATCAGAATCCCCTACAAGGAAATCTGATTCAATAATTTTCTTAGCTGAAGTTGCCACTCAAATGTCAAGTTATTTTTTATACTGATTGTCAAGATTATGAAGCTTTTTTAAAAATTTATTCTTTCTTTATTTTTATTGATGCTCAAGATGCTGCTGTGGTTTTTTTGGAATCTGATATTTAGCTCAGGGTAAAGTACCCAACTGACCTTTTGGTGCTTTAGAGCTGAACCTCCCACAGTAGTGTTTGCTGCTTTGTATGACACACTGTTTTCTTCGCATACAAATCTGTTAATGTCAAGAAAATCAACTGCATGTAAAGAATACATCATCCAGCTGCCCAGAGAATGAAGCCTTCATTAGATAAGATGTATGAATACCTGAAACTGAAGAGTCAGAAACACAGATCAAGTTAGTGTCAGTTCAGTACGCTGTTCTGAACCATGTATATTAAAATGAAATCCTAGCACTACCGATTCTTAACTATCAGGAGGTGGTTTGGTGAGGTTTTGCTTGGCTCTTCAATTCACTGTGGATGTTTTTTCTAGGAAAATAATATAGCTGTATAATTCTGCGATTACACTATTTCAACAAGGATAGTGGATTGTGAAGTGGATTGTGCATTTGTAATGCAGCGGTTCAGAGTTGTGCTGTTGTGTTTAGTCAAGTTACAAAAACACAAAGGATTCGTGATGCAGTTTTCCTGCCATTATGAGACAGGTGTAAAACCTAAAGTTAACTGTAAAAGCTGAAGATAAAGTTTTATAAAGTACCTTTCACACTTGAAGTTCTTCCTGAGTATATGGAGTTTTCCTAGGTCTTTGACGTGTTAAAACATCTGTGTTGGGTTAGAATGTGAAATTCTGGATGAAGGCATCCCTTAACCTGAGAGCATGCTGAGGAGATAAATGGGCTTCCAGGAATGGGACTGTGATCAAAACATGGCACTTTCAAAAACATTCTACTTGATTCCTTTGATCTTGTTTTAAAATGCTAATTGTAAAATATGGAATACAGTCTTTTCTTTCATTTGCATATCATAAGTTAGGAACAGAAGGCACATCTTTGCAATAGATGTACATTAAATACATTCTTCCTTGAGCTCAGTTCCTGTATAGATTGACATTGATATATAGATCGAGTTTTGATTCTAAGGAAACTTTCATCTGTTGGGATTGATGAGATAAAACAAAAAGTGTGAAGAAAGTGGTCATTTCACTGGAATGTTGAGCTCCACTGCTTGAAATTAGAGTATTTCTGCATTTTTCTGTGGAAGTTGTAGTGACTTCTTACTTGATTAAGTAAGTGGTGCAAAGCACATCCATTACAGATGTTTGTAATTTGCTTTACTGAGCTGTTCGTCGACAAGAAGGGAAAGAAAAAAACAGCCTGTATTGTCACCATAAGTATTCCTAGGAACAGTATCAGTAGAGGAAGTCATAGAATATGTTACCCACACGTCAAGTCTTGCTGTTGTCCCCCTTGCTGTTCTCTCAGAATATTCCTGGCGTTTCAGATCTTGAGCATATGAATGAACCAAAATTCAGGTTTCATAAAACGAGTGTGTTGCCAAAGGAAGTCCCTGCGCTGTTACTTAAGTTTGTTTTGGATTTAGTGCTGCTGAATTCCTGAAGAAAGATAGGGCAAAAGCAGAGTGTAGACTTGGTAGGGAAGTTTGAAGTGTTGCCCCTTATTGTAACCTATTGCTACAAACAGTACAGTTCACAGGAGATTTTTTTTCTACCCCTCTGTGCTAATTCTTTTACAGCTAATCTTACTTTGACATAATTATTAGAGTTTTTCCTGCTGCAGAATTTGAAGCACAAGAACAAGTAGGATTGCAAAACAAGCAGTAACACAGCTTACTCTGGATTTTTGAGCAATATGAGGCAGTTTAATTGGAAGGAGTTCTGATTTCTCCAGGTTAAGTGCATTACTGGTTTTAGACACAACCCCCCTCCCCAAATATATTAAAGTATTTGGAGACTTGGTAGATATGTAGCAATTTCTATTTTTTAAGAAATAAACTTTATTCTTTCCATCGTATTTAGGTAGTTTGTAAGAGAGTCAAAAAAGGAATAAGGAAACCCAAGACCTGTGATTAAAATAACAAATGCTTAAATGCAGAGTTAATGACCTGATTTGTTTGTTTTGTTTTGGTTGTGGGGTTATTTGCTTGTTTGTTTTTCTTAATTTTAAAGTTCAGTTCCTTATTGTAAAGACTCTCAGACAATGAATTGATTATAAAATTTTACCTCAGAGGATATATCATATCTGAATTGTAAAACCACTAAGATGTGTTTTAAATCGGGGCTCTGTCTCCCTCAGCTTTGTGTTGCATGTTCCCAAACAGCAGCTTCTGTGAGGGATAGACTAGTTGGAGATGGACAATTCGACCTGAATCCTTCAGTGTTGTTATCCATTAAGTTCTGTTTACTGAGTATGAAAATAAATAATTTCTTTCCTGGCAGAAATCTGTTTTATTTAGATACAGAGTTTAATCTGTTGCAGTAATATGAAAACATTTAATTGGGGTTATACTTAACAGCTTTTAAAATCCAAAACCAAAAGTAGATACAATCTACTTGTGAGACTGTGTGGTTGATGTGTATTTAAAGCAACTGAGGTGCTGCCTCAGTAGAAAGGGGCACTTACTGGTCCTACTGTATGTGTACATTTTAAATATTTTCAGAACTTTTAGGTAACTGAGTTAATCTGTAGCAGAAATACTTAAGCAAATATAATTCCCCTGGAGTCAAGCAACTATTACAATCAATCAGTAGTTCAGTGTATGCCATAGAATATTTTCTCACTTAGGATCTTAATCACAAGGATGCTAATAGCACTGCTTTGCCTAGCTGATTGCCTTTGTGTTTGTGATCCTCCCTTATTGTTGCCACAAGCTATTTAACCTATCAGGAATAGATCAGATCGTCATTAACCAGGCTTTAGGTCTAGTTGTTTTTCAGTCTTTATGGAGGGAAAAGAAATCAAAGGAAAGTAACAAGGAAAAGACAGCAGATAGTAATGAATTTGGAAAGATTGTATTAATACATGTTGTGTCCCTTAACTTGGGGTATTTTTCAATTTCAAGCTATGAATCCACTATCTAATTCTGTCAAGCTTTTTTGTTCTGTCTTTCTGTCTTTCTGCCTTTCTGTCTGCCTGTCTTTCTGTCTTTCTGTCTTTCTGTCTTTCTGTCTTTCTGTCTTTCTGTCTTTCTGTCTTTCTGTCTTTCTGTCTTTCTGTCTTTCTGTCTTTCTGTCTTTCTGTCTTTCTGTCTTTCTGTCTTTCTGTCTTTCTGTCTTTCTGTCTTTCTGTCTTATTTCAAAACAGGTTTAGATGTATGCAGATAGCAACTAGTGCATTTATAGATCATGCATGTAATTGAAATTGAGAAAATGGAGATAGGTATCGTGAAATATACGATACTTCTTCCCGCCCCCCCCGCCCCAGCTTATTGTTTGTTGTGGTTTTGTATAAAGTGGATATAAGACTATTTGTGCTGTTTATATTGGTCTTAGTCTTACTGTGAGTAGTTGTCTCAACAGGGAAGAACCCAAATAAAGTTTACCCTGGAGTAGTTAATTAGGGTTGCAGAATTCTGGTTTAGCTTACAAAGAATTGAGAAAGGATAAAACTATTTTGAAAATATTCAGGTTAGTTCCTATAGCTATTACAAAAATGGTGAGATATACTGAGAGGTTAATGTTACAGTTGGGAGATATTTCTTAAAATGTCTGAGCGCTTGAACATTTTTCATTAGGTTCTGTCAGGGGTAACTTTGTCAGTGCAGCTTTGCTAGCAGGTTTGATAGAAAGCAATGCTGAAATCTAGGTGGGTTTTGGAAGTTAAATGTACCTGAATCAAGCCTGTATAAATCAGTGTGAAATAGCTCCTGTACAATAGCTTAAGAGTGTCTCATGTAAATTTGGCATTTGAATGTAGCTGAACAAGATGCATTTTTTTTATCCTTAAATAATCCCAAGGAACAGTGTAACCCATGTTGATAAAGTTGATAAAGGGTCCTTTATGGTTGAGAGAGACTGTAATTTCCTGATTGTTCTTCATGCCTCCCCTTGTGTTTTTCACTTTCATACAGTTGCGCTGTTCAAGATGTATTGTATCCCCAAAGACTGCTTCCAGTAGTGTGGATCAAAGTGGTACCTATGAACACCCTAACTACCCAGAGTCATTTCTGAAAAATTAAACATGCTATGTTTGCTTGCACGCTGATTGGGGCACTCTGGTTGCTGATAGCAATCAGTATGAACTTCCCTACTGCTGATGTAATGATGATGAATGCTGTGACACTGCTATTTCAGACAGCTCTTCTCAGCGGATGCAAACCACTTGTTAATGAATTGAATACAGCTATAGCAGCATCAAGTAAAGCAGGGAAAGGTTTTACTTGCTTTTTTTTTAATAAATCCAACACGTTAAAAGATATCCCTCAAAAAATAAAAATAAACCAAAGAAAGGCAAAAGATTTAAGTTTACAAGAAGCATAAACCAGTCTAACATGAAAATTGAGAATTTTAAATGCTTGAACTTCAGCAGTTAGACCAAAGCAAGCTGTCTTGTTGAAGTCAGAAAGCGTATTCCTAGGAATAAATATTTGCATGGTCTGGTCTTTAAAACTAATGTATGCAATATAAATAAAATGATTTAAAAAGTAGTTCCGAGAGGAGAAGTGACACAGAGTAAAGATTTCTTGGAAAATTGAAATGTATTTTCAGAAAGGGTCAAATTTCTTGTTCTTCCAAGCAGAGGGCTGTTCCACTAGTTTTGGTTAGTTTGCACTGTGAGTAAATGAACAAAAAATGTGGGTTTTTTTTCTCCCCAGTATATTAATATGATAACTTCTACTATTGGAAGGCACAGTTTTATAACCAACACACATAAGGACTGGAAATTACATAATAAGAAGTTACTTGACAGAATTTTTTTGTTCCAAGTAAGTTTCCAACATATTGTCATTTGTTGACACTCCTTTAAAAACAGACAGTTTTCCTCATTTAACTAGTTCATTCCAGTAGCATGTTCCTAAAATTCCTCCAATATAATATGCAATTGGGGAAGGTTTACATTTATGTTTTAAAAAGAAGAGACACACCTGCAGGCAGGTTACTGTTTTGAGAGGGATTAGGTTTAAAATGGGGATCTGGAATTAATTGTGCAGTGGGTTCAGGCTTCAGGGAAATTACAAAAGGTTCAAGCATGGTTGAGTGGGAAAAAGCCATGAATGTTTGCTTTCAGGAAAGAATGTTTATCCCTCTATTCACCTATGGAAGTTCAGGCTTTTGCCCATATACTGTTATAGCATTTTCTTGCCATTCATATGCACGCGGAGATGCTGGATAGCTGATGAAACTAGCTTTCAGGTTTTTTGAAAGTGGAACTCCTTGCTGCGAATAGATACAGATTGTCTCAGGCCTGGAGGCAGGAACAGGGAAGTCACTGACCCACACACTGGAGAGAGACGTGCACCCTAATATAAGCCATTTTGTATTTTAATGTGGAGACGATGTCAGGCTGGGTGATTTTTAGAATGCTGTTTGATAGGGGTTAGCAACCAGTGGAAAGAATCTTTACATAATCCTGGACTTTTTTTTTTTTTGTGAACTGCAGCTCCCGTATTTCAGTACAGTTTCTGAGAGAAAATAAAAATAAGCCAAAATTAAGGAGAATAATTCTAGAAGATGTGTGTCTGGCTTGTGTTTTCAACTTGGTCTTAAGGTAGTCTTCAGGAAAAAAAAAGGACTTTTGGGGCACCATATTGATTTCCTGATGATTGCTTCCCTAAGGGGCATGCTTGGCAAAACATAGCAAGCCACATTCCTTTAATTATTAGTCCTGCCATCTCTTCTGGCCTTCCCCACCATGCGTACCACCGCTGATACGTCACTGGAGTTAGCTGGACCTGCAGGAATTATTGCAGGTGTCCGTGTCACGGTGTGTGGATTGGGAGCAGAAGAAGGAAGGCACAGGAGGAAAGGCCTGCAGTGCCAGGGCCATTGGTTCGTGGTGCAGGGTATAGAGCTGAGTAAGCAAGTTCATTCTAGTGGTGTTCTCTCTTCCATGCTGACATGAATAAAAGCAGCCTTCTTGAATGTAAACTAAATAGACATGAACCAGAACAGGTACTGAGAGCAGATGTTTATATTAGTCCTTGGCCAGTTCTGCAATTTTCTGTCCAAAAGTTTAAGTGCTGCTTTAGGCCTCTGTTCTGTACTGTTGTCCACACCAGGTAGCATAAAACAGAGAAGTGAGAGAGAGTGATAAAGAGAGTGGAATTACGTCTGCTAGTCTTTCTTCCAGTAAAGAAGACGACCCCAAAGCACCAGAAAAATCTCATTGGCAGGGTGTTGGGGAAAGAAATAAAGTAGCCAAGAGAATGGATGATGTCAGTCTGGCCAGCCACACGTTGCTCTTGAATTGCAGATGATCCAAAGATGCTTTTTATAAGATTAAGGCCACCTTAACTCCTTAAAGTGCCTTTATTACCTTCCTTTTCTGAAAAGTGGTAGGATCATTTTGTAATGGAGGCCCTGTCCTGTCATGATGAAACAGGGAAGGAGGTGGAGATAAGGGAGGAGGTGGAGATAAGTGAAGGCTGCTTGCACATACCTGCATAGACACCTGTGTGGCAGGAGGCAGTGGAACCACTTTAGATACCTCTCATCATTTTCGTGACGTCTACCCAAATGTTTCATGCCACTCCACTGGCCTTGTGGAGGCAGTGCGTGGCTTCTTCCTTTCTAGCTGAATAGGGAGTATAAGTACTTCCTTTTATGACTTTAAGTCAAAAGAAACACGCTTGTGAACCAAGGACCAAACAAAAAGGGGGACGAGTTCTGCAGCTTCCTCTTCCAGTTTTTCAAAGTCATACTCTTTGATGTAAATGAAGATGCCACCTCAATAGCAGTCTTGGCCCTTAGAAGGCAACAGAAGAAAAGCAACCACAACTGAAGTTGTATAGCTTTTTTAGTTCCTTTGGAGATGCATAGAGTTATTAATTTGAGTGAATGCTAAATAACTCAGAGGTGGTTAGTCAGAGGCTAGGAGGGTACACTGAAGGACTCATGCAGTGGTTGGAGGCTGGGTAGAGGCAGGTTGTGGTGTTCATGTGGCCAGGGCTGTATAGAGAAAACACACACGTTCCTCTCAGTGTGGGCTGAACAGCTTGGCAGCAGTGCCAGCCTCCCCCCTCTCTACTAATGCAAGAGACCGAAAAGCAAGATATTTGAGCTAACCAAACTGGGGATGCCCTTGCATGAGGCGTGCAAGGGGAAAGAGGGAGGAAACATATGAGAAATTTGGAAAGGTGCAGTTTACAAAGCTCATGTGAAATGTCTCCTCAGGGAGATTTTTTTACCCATTGCTGGGTAACACTCAGGGCTGTTGCAAGTTGAGTATTGTTAGATCTCTCCTACTCTCTATTTGAAGACACCTGACATTCCCCTTAGCATCCTGGTAGGAACTTGTTTCACAGATCACAATAACATTTATAACATTTTCACGGATAGATCTTGAGAGTTGTCTTAGAAGTCCTCTTCTATGGCAGGCAGAGCTTTGTTATTCCTGTTTTTAGCAAGCAAGAAACTCAAGGAAAGAAAAATGACTTGCCAAAACTTAGACAGTAGGTCAGTGGCAGAGAGTCTCTGATATCTAGCCCAGTTCCTTGGCTGTGCTGCCTAGCTAAATAATGATTCATTTAGTGATTGGGCTCTACTTTGATCCCTACTGTATAACAATGCGGCTTTGGAGTGTTTTATTGTACTATTAAAAAGAACTCCTACTAGGGAGGTGGGAAGGGGAAGGTTTACTAGACAGCTGTGCTTGTGATGAATTGGCTTTGTAGCCTTTTTTTTTTTGATTTGGTGTTGTTTCTTTTTTTTTTTTTTTTGGATTGTCAGAATTGGGGAAACAGGTTGCTAATATAATTACACTTCATTATACTTTACCTTGTGGCTTTTTGAAGCTTTTTAAAAATTTTATTTAGATGGTGTCCTAGAAGAGTGTGACTTCCTTCCGTTTCAGACCCATTTGACTAACAAGCAGTGTTGCTCAGAGCAGAAAACTATTTATTATTATTTTTTGTTTTTGTTGCATAGATTCATGTTCAAACTACCAAAGTACCAAGGTATTTGGTTTTAAGCACGATGTGTGCTGAATATTGATGATTTGTGTAAATCTTACTTGGACAGGCAGGTGTGCATCGAGTTAAGCTGCAGACCAGTGCTTGGAAACAAACCTTTGTGTCCTTCACAGCCTAAGATCCCTGCAGTCTTGGGGCTTGGCGTGCCTGCGCTGCAGCACAAGCAGCGATACCCTTTCGGAAGTTTTTGGGCTTCTCAGATTTCCATCAGGAATGTAAAATATCTGAGAAAAGGACAAATGATTTGTGGGGTATAAAATGAATGTATCACTGGAGATAACACTGAGAACATCCAGGAAGGGCAAAATAACCAGATACACGTCTCTACAGAGCTTTCTATTTCCAGCATTTACATGCAAAAGAAAGTGATCTCATTATCTGCCACCAGCAATAATATTTGTCTTTCCCTGTGGTTTTCCGGGTGTTTCACCAATACAATTTTGTTTGAGTTAGATTTCTGAACAAACAAAGTGAGAGATGTTTACATGAGTAACAAGGTGTAGAGATAGACAGGATAATTCCCACTGCAGTGTGTTCCAAAACCTGAATGTTGAAATTTAAATATTTGGCTTCTAGAGTCAACATGAAGGTCTGCCTAGATTTTTTTTTTCTTTTGCCTTATTCCAAAGTGCTCTGGGCATAAGAGAAAAATACTGGCCTTTTTTTCCCCTGGATACATTAAAAGCCTACAGAGTTGGAAAAAATGGACCTACCCATCAAACAGCACAGTGGTTTGTGATGCTGATTCTCTTTAAAGGCAAACATGCTTATTTCTGGTGTTAGTATTTCTTTAAATTCCTTAGGAATTCATGCATGCAAACATGATTTGATGAGCTTACAGAACTGTGAACTGCTAATTCGGTTGTGCTCCAGGCTCTTCTTCAGGTGAGAGGGGTGAGAAGATTTGGGCTGAGCTTTCAAACACTCTTTAAAGTTTATGACTCTCTTGTTCCATTCAGGTATTAGTGCAAGGAGAGCTGAAGTAATGAGAAGTCATCATGGAGGCGCAGTCCCATAGCTCTACCACAACTGAGAAGAAAAAAGTGGAGAATTCCATCGTGAAATGCTCCAGTCGAACAGATGTCAGTGAGAAAGCTGTTGCCTCCAGCACAACTTCCAATGGTGAGTAACAGCAGGGATTTACTAGCAGCCAAACCTACAGTAATTTTATGTTCACTGCATTCCTTGTGAATTGAGCATTTGCACCTGGATCAGTGTTTGTTCTCCGAAAAGGCTAAAGAAAATGAATGGAGGAGGGGTGGTGGTGGTGGAAAGTGGTAGGATACAATAAGGCCTGTTTTGGCATCAGGCATAGTCTCTTTCTTCCAGATGTTCCAATTTGAGATGTAAATGTGCTAAGTTATTTATTATAGGAAGTTCCTGGTTTTGGCATTTTGGAAATTGTCTTGATTAGCCTGGCAGGGCCTCCAAGTGCTTTGCATTTGGTCATTGAAATCTCTTACACTAGTTAGGTAATTAGTTATTACTATAGAGACAGAAGTAGGTCTGTCAAAATTAATGGCAAAGGGGTTTTTTTCTCTTCTTTTACAAATAAACCTCCTTCTCACAAAGGGCTGTCCCACCTCCCCAAAGTTCCTTAATGCCCAGAACAAAACATCAAGCTAAGTGTGTATCCTCTGGTGGATTCATTTCAAAGTTGTGAATGTTCAGCTTGTAGATTTGCAAAACTGGAGTAGTTAGCTTAATTCTCCCCAGAGATTATATCTCAGTTGACAATTTTACATATTCCTTGCTCCTCTGAAGAGTGTGAGCTAATCCCAGCCCTAGACCTTTTCAATGTTTGATTTAAGAGGGCTGAGCTTATTGGTTCCTACTAATGCAAAACTTGTTGTTGCATTAGGAAAGAAAATTGCTTGAAATGGTGTGGGCAGAGTTTAGACGTGTGGATTTTGGATAGTTGCAGATTAGCTCTTGTTTTTTTACAAATCAGTCTAGTAATGGTTAAAAACAGAAGATGCCTTTCTATATATTTTGTAGTCCTGGTGTATTTCTGGCAAAACATTTTCTGTTCATGCTTTCTGCTTCCATCGTGCTCACTCATCTGGGCTTGTGGTCCAGGTCAGGTTGCCACTTTGATATCTTGAATAAAGCTTTCTGCTTTCTCAAAGAAACAGGTATCTCCCACTAGACTACAACAGAAAACACATGAATCCTACATCCATGCTAGAGGGGAATCTCTGTGGGTCAGTAAAAATTAGATGGCACATGTCCCAGTATCCTTCTGTGTGACTGGACTTCAGATTCAAAGCAAACTCAACACCTGCTGACCTACTAGATGGAATTGATCCCCATGAAAGTATAAAAACTCCTCAGCAGCTATGGAAAAAGTTGCATCAGTTTTCTAAGGCATATGAAATTAGATCCTCAGCTGGTGTAAGTCAGCACAGATCCGTTGCTGTCAATAGAATTACAGTGGTTCACATTAGCTGAGGAGGTCCCCATTGTATTTTTTTTTAATCGATAATAGGATTTTCCACATTGGCCCAACTTTTCAAACAGATGCAGTTAAACACATATGCATGTTCTTTGATGTGTCAGGGGTTTGTACTCAATCATTCATCTCTGACTGTTTGGGCTAGCTTCAATGTTATCGGTAAACATTTAGATTTAGAGGGCTAAAATGAAAGCTTTCAAGATGTTTTTGCCTAATTCTGGTGCTGATCTACCCTGTGGTCAAGTAATTTTCTTTCTTTAATGGTAGTATTAGTTCTTAACTACATGCTTCATCTATGTGTAGTATTACTGCATGGCAGGGGCAGCAAACTCCCAAGAGCTGGAAAGACTTAAAATCTAATGAATGACTACAAAGTTGTGTCACTGGAATTATCTCCTACTAATAGAAGGAGATGCTAATGTAATACACATCCTGGGGCCCAAGGCCCCGTTTTCTTAAGACAATGACAGTTAACTTTGTTTTCAGTGGGTAAGTGTTGGCCTTGTTAGTCTTTGTACTTAAGGAAGTCACCAGGATCTCCAAGGTTTGGGTTTCTAATCTACCTTCATGCATAACAGAGCAAACGACTTTCCAGAGATGCAGAGTTGGGCTTCAAAGGGATAAAAAATTAGATTCCTTCTTTGATATGAAAAATTTCCTCTTAGTCTAGAGACTTCGTGGAGCATGTACCAAAACAAATGCTAGTACTAAAACTTTCGGAACTTAAGTTTTACTCTTGCAGTGTTTTAAAAGTTTTGCTTCTTGCAGATGTGATTGTCATGACAATGAATTTTGGTTACAGGGACAATTTGCATGAAAGCTGGAGCTTGCATCGCATTTGCATCTTTTGTTCTTTAATGTTGGAATGAGTATTACTACAGGAACATCATCAGTTGCTATAAGACACCACTCCTACAAAACATGCAGCTTTTGTCGATTCAGTGCCTCTTTTTTTTGTAAAGGGCTGTGGTGATGTTAAATGTTGTGATTTGCATTTGAATGCTCTGTTAAACAAGGTAAGGTACCCTTAAAAATAACAAAAGGACAGAATGATCCCTGCTGTTCTTCTCAGAAGACTGATGTCATTGCAGAGCAGCATCTGCCTATCATACCAATGTCACCTCATACTCATGTCTAATATCAGTGCTTCTGTCTTTCTGGACAACTCATGAATTAACAAAGTTTGCAGGGTAAGGTACTTTAGATACCTGTCTGAGATGTGATGTACAGACCACTATTTTCTCAGTAGCTCTGCTGTCTTCTGAAGGAGTCAGAACTTGGATCATAAACAGATGGAAAGCTGCTAGTTATGGCTTTTATGCAAAGCTTACAGTCGTGAAGAAACAAAGAAAATGCCATTATTTCAACAGTTCCTAGAAATGAGTGACACACCCAGGAGCAGGATCTGTGTTAATATGGCTATTGAATGTGGAAAACTTTTAAATCATATGGTGTGCAGACTGTATATTGAAGAGTCTGGTGTAAATCTAAGTGCGAGGGAAAGAAAGTGGGAGAGTTGACCTGGAAGGAGAGCTCTCATGTTAACCTGAACAACGGCAGTACAGGTTCTGAGGCTCAGACTAAGGATTGCCCTTTGGAAGGTACCAGCTGCACTGTAGTCTCAAACACTGAGCAGGCATGGGCCACAGTTGACACTTCAGCCACTTCTGCTGAGTTCCTATCATTACTTAATACCATAAAGATTTCTGCTGCACTCACCTGACTACAAACTCTGACTGTATTGCTGAGATGCTTGCAATGCGTTAGATACAGACCTGCCAGCATTTCCATTATAAACTCCTAAATTTAGGGATTTACAATGAAGCCATTAAAATTTGCTTCAGGACAAAACGTGTACTGGGGCAAATTAAAATTTCTTTTAAAATACATGTGATTAAAAAAAAAAAAATCGTAATTTGTAATAACTAAGGAAAATCTTTGGTGCACTTTAATTCCCAGTGGGACCACTCTTGCTTTGTTTTGAATTCATTTTTGCAAGCTTTTGATTTTTTTCTTCTTTGTGTTTCATTTTGTGTGTCTCGACCAAACTGCATGCAGTTTACTAGGATACATTCCTTTGCAAATTGTTCCTTTTCATCCTTTGTTTGACTCCTATATTTACTGCTAGGCTAATATCCAGGGGGACAAAAACTGCTAAAGAAAACTGCTAATGGAGATGTTAATTCACAAAAGGCTGTATGAATAAAAAGTTTGTGCTGCAGTATAAAGTAAGCTTAGTTTTGTGTGTGGTGGGATTTGATAACCTCAGACTGATCTGCTTTGGCAAGGTAATAACAACAACAAATAAATGGCGTTTATGTCATGGCTGTGCCACTTGTATTACATTGGAGTAGAGGCCAGTGCCCTGGGCCACCTTGCTAACATGGGGCTGTGTTGCCAGGTCTTGTCTTCTCACATGCACATTTGTGCCACTTTTCTGGAAACAAAGCACTAAGACCCTGTTCCTTACCATCTCAGAGTGTGGATTTAGGTCGTTGTGGAGGTTGCTGCATGCACACACAAGTTTCTGTCAAGTTGTGCAAGGAATGGTTTTCTTTTGGGTGGTGTCCATTGATAGACTCATTAACATTAGTTCTGTGCTCCCGTTGGAGAGCCTTTGTCTGGTGTTGCAGGTCACAAAACCTGCCTTGCTAGACCTCTGTTGGATAATATAGTACCTCCTGTAATTTCAAGTAATTCCACGATTAGAAAATCATCAGGTGAATGTGGGAAATGTTGCAGGAGTCTGTTGCACAGTGACTTGTCTCTCTGAATTGTGATGAATGCCTGTGTGAAGGCTTGTTCTTGACTGCTGCTCCGTGCTGCTCCTCGGCAGCATGCTCAGGCACTGCTCCCTGTGCCTCGCAGCCTGACGGACGAGCTGTCTGAGAGCAGCAGCACGCCAAGCCCGTACGTCAGCATGAGTGCTGCGGTGCTGCAGCAGAACGCTGCTCGCTGCTGTGCCCTGCCCGTGCAGCTGTGCTGCCCGCACTGGTGCAGTGCCCTCCTGCTGCCCCGGCACCCGGACTCGCCAGCCTTCCCAAACACTGCAGTAAAGTCATGAACTCCAGTCTGGTGAACTTAAGCAAATGCCTTGCTTTGGCCACGAGACTAGCTCTATTTGCCCTAACAATGTGGGTATTTGCATGTTTACCATTAGGCAGTGGCTTTGATGCTTTACCAGGCTGGCTGTTTGGACTCTGTGTTCTGTTTTGTGGGTGAATTGGATTTATTGTTAGGGTACTTCCTAAGAGGTGTTGACCAAAAAGACCCATACCTACTTAACACAGCCCTCAGCTCAATGCCATTTGTTTTTTCCACTTAATCTGTACCATAGATATAATTATTTTTTTGGCCTTAATATCAAAAAAATAGAGGGAATTTCTGTAAGGACTGACTTGATACTTGTACAAGGCAAGGCTGCACTTTACAGCATTGCTTGGATAACATTAGGAAATTGTGATGCTGTATTGAAACCTGATTTATTTACTGCTTGGCTTGTGAATTTTGTTGGTGACTAGAATGCTTTCCTCTTTTGGACATTTTGGCTCGAAACTGATGTTTTTAATGTTGCATTAAAACAATGCAGTTATTGTGTAGGAACTCCTTCAGTGTCTGACAGGCAAGCACTTATTTTCAGTTTGATATGTTTTGTCTAGTTTTTGACCCATGAGCTTGTTCCAGTGTAATCTGATATTTCTTATTAACCTATTACTCTGCCTTAAAAAAAAGCTAATTATAAACGTATGTAGGTTGTGGACTTGACTACCTTTATCAGAATCAGATAGTTATTGAGAACATACTTTAAAGTGATAGAAAGCAGAAATTATTATCTTAATGATGATGTAACTTAAAACCAAGCTTGATAGATGAATAAATGAGAGGAAGTTCATGCGTCCACTTTGATTCTTTCAGAAGAGCCAGCTTCATCTAGGTCTTTTTTTTTTTTTCCCCTTCTTCCTAGTAGTTTCAGGATTGATTGAAGGAAGTATTCAGCAGTCTGCAACCCCGTAAGAATCACATTTCCTGTTCAAACTTTCAGTTGGTTGCTTGTCCTGCTGCTTGCTTTCAAGCCTCACCATAAAATAGGTGTTAATCATAATACCCATTCTTGGCCCCCTCGTTGGACTGACATGCTCAGGGTCCTGTTGAGAGGTCAGGGTTCAAAAGAGGTTGTTAGGTGTCAAGAAACATTGCCTGAACTATTTTAGTGACTTGTAAATTGAGTCCTGAATTGATTATATGAGACCTGATTCTACAAAGCCATCAGGAGATGCCTTTCTCTTCCCCTGAAATCAAAGGGGATGGAGAGGCCCTCTTCACTTCTCATTTTCAGGTCAAGGAGGAAAAAAGGTCCTGTAGTGTTAGATGCTGGAAATGATGACTTCAGTATACATGTTCTTCTGATGAATTTGTTTTTCAGCGAGACAAATACTGCAAGTAATTCCTATCTACAAGTGGTATAGAGCAGCATGAAAGTTAAGGGTACAATGGCCGCATGTGGTAACCCGGAAAAGTAAAGGCAAAGACCTGAACTTGTAAGATTTTTTGTACCCTTCTGTTCTAATATTTGTGGCCAGGTTGTAAGGGGATAAACTTAAAAGAAGGTACTTTTCCTAGGGGAGAATAGGCTCCCCTGATGCTTGGAAGTATTGGAAGTGAAAATATTGGAGGTTGTAATTAAGTGGGGACTGCATGTCTGGGTGTATTGTAATCTGATGTGAGTAGCTAATTAAATACATGTTCTCTTGGAGTAATGCACCCATGGTCCTTTATGCTTACTAATAAAATTTCAGTCATCAAGTTATGGCTTACTGTAGACTGTAATAACTTATTCTGCCTGATACTATTTTCTAGTGTTGTTCCTCAGTGAGCCAGCCCTACACTTATCCCACTGTAAACCCAGTGATCTGCACGTGCAATACAGTATTGCTTCATTAATTCTGCCGAGACTTCCCTCGTTTTTTTCCCCCCTTCTCTCCCCTCCCTGCAGTGGTTAATAGCATAAGGGATATTAAATGTCAATCCTCCTGTATCCCTTTGCAAGTTCCAGAAAGAGATGATTGAGTGGCTTATCCCTGCAATCACTGTAATCAGTAAGTAATGACTTAACATCCTGCTGGATAACACGAGGTGGAATCAGGAGAAAACATTAGTTAGCAGCAGAAGCTTGCCACCTGTTCAAGGTGGAGGTTAAATTTAGGAAATTATACACTGGGGAGTTTTTTTTTCTGAAAAACAAAAAAAATGACTCAACCCTAAACCACCCCAACAACCATATTAAAATTGTACCTGGGTTTTGTTATAGAAGTGATAAAAGGGTTTAAACTGTGTCTCTGCTGTATGGTGGTGGTACCATGCTCTGTATCTTGTGCTTTGCAGGAGTACAGTGTCAGTCAGAGCTCAAAAAATGCAGCCATTACAGCCCACAGTACTGGTGAGGAGGAAGCAACCAAGATGTTTGATTTTTAGAAGGAAAAAGGCTGCTGGCAGCTGAAACTTCATATATTTCAGATATTGTTAGCCTTCCAAAAAAGTGCTCACTCACTGCTATCAAGTGCTGGTCTCAGGGGAAGGTACCCTAAAAGAGAACGGGCCTCCTAAAGACCAGCCACCGAAGTGGGGAGGCTGTATGGCAGCAGCACTGCTGCTCCAAGTGATGGCATCTTCCTCCCAGCTGCTGGAAATGGGTGTCAACAAACAAATGGTTGCCAGGCTGCTTGGGAGGATTGGAAGGGCACTTAAAAATTAAGGCAGAAAACTTCTGGATCCTGGGTCTTAAAAAAGAGAATCTGCTAGTGAAGGAGCTATGCAGAGCAGATCATCTTCTTAGAGTAAATAAAAAAGAATTTTAAAAAATCCTTGTAATTGACTTAAAGCTAGGCAACCCTTCTGGCAGGAACAGTATTTGGCTTCATGATCTGAACTGTGTAAATTAAGGCAGTTGAAGTAATTAAATTACTTAACAGGTTTTCAAATGGCATTCGTCTTTTCTCTTCTAGATGTTTTCTATTTCATATCTGTCTTCAGTTAAAAGGAAATAATCAGGAATCAGTGTTGCAGTTGATTATGTCCCTGCTCTGTATGTTTCTATTTACTTCCCCTCCTTTCTTTTTTTTCTTCTTTTGCAGAGGAATCAAAACTTCGGCTTCTGCTTACATAGAAATTATTACTAAATACATATGCCAATAACTGGGAGAAGTGAGCTAAGGGTATAGTCTGTGATTATGTAAAGAAGGTGCCATATTAAAACTACATTGTCTGTATTCTTTCCAAGCCATATCTCATTATTTTGGGGTGAGAGTTGAAGGAGAGAGAGATGCATTCTTTTGCCATCCCAACTAAAAGGGAATGAGATGGATTTTTAGTGCTGTGTTATTATCTTGTTTCACATTAAAAGTCTTTGATGTATACTGCAAATGGTCGCAATTTAATTTGCCAATTCTATTTTTGTTCATAAGGCTGGCAATTCAGAAAAAAAGATTTTCTTGTAAATGTGATCTGGACCTACTGATGAATGCATACTTCAAGTATGCAGAGGCACTTTGAAAAAGAGAAGTACACAGGAAATACTGTGTTTTGTGCAGATGATTTTAAAATTTGGCTTATAAGGTATTAAGTGTCAGATTATCAAAAAGCAGGTCCTCATCTTGTGCCTGCAGTCAGCTGGAGTCTTGCTATACAGGAGCACATTCTTTGCACATGCCAGACACTTAAATGCGCTGTTTTCCATTCATTTAGTACGACTTTTCATGCATGTTCCACATGCAGCCAAGTGGAAACTTAAGTCCCATGCATGCAATAGCTTGAAAATGCACACAGATGTCCCAAACTAAGGGCATTTTTTTGTTCTGTTGAATAGAACAGGTTTGTAATGATGCAGTTTTTCCTAAGATGGGATGACAAATTGCTGAAACTGAAGTTAGTATTGTAGACCATGTGGTCTCTCTGTGCCCCTGTCATGTGCTTGCTTTTCTCATCTTTTCCAGTGCAGGGGTTCATACATAACAACAGAGGGTTTTATGTGTGGAAAAGTTCCTTCTGGGGCTGACCGGCAGTGTTTTCCTCTCCTCCTGGTCTCTCACTTTTCTTTCCTTCTCTCTCCTTTTTCTTCTCTCTCCTTTTTCTTCTCTCTCTTTTCTTTCCCTTTTTTTTTTCCCTTTCTTTTAGTTTTCAGAAAGTTGAGTTCCATCCCAATTATTAAATCTTCGGAGACCATTCCCACATGGTTCTGTAAATGGTAGCTTCATCCTGAGTTCTTTCATCTCTTTTCCTGCTCTCCTGGCTTGACAGTTGAAAAGGTCTGACTGTGCCACACAATGGTTTGATTGGTTTCTCTAGGGGAGGCTTTACCCTGCCTCATCATTCGCCAGGCAGGTGGACCAGAAAGTCTCTTGATTCTTTTGTTGCCTCTCAAAGTCCGAGGTCTTTGACTGAATAAATCCTCCGTCATGGGATAATTTGCTAAAAGGAGACTGAAAGATGTGAGAGAAAAGCCTCACTACTTGGGTGCTGAATTAATGAAATAACTGGGCCTTGGAGTTTGCAATTGAAAAATCACCAGGAATGCAATGGGTGGAGACAGGCTTCAGAATGCAAGCCCGTTACTTCCCTGTAATAAACTATGAGAGCTTTAAATGATATTACTAAATACGCCGGCTCGCCTGGCCGCCTCCGGTTATTTGCATTTGCAGCCCCGTTTGTTCAGCGGGGGAAGCCCGAGCAGAATAAAAGGCGTTTTGGTACAGCGCCTAGTTAGTCATTAGATTATTACGAGGGGCTGGAAAGAATTCCATATGACAGAACCAGGGTTGAGTTAACACAGGACGAAAAGTAATTTACAGATAGGCTGTCCTCAGCCATCTTCGTAGCCCCTGATAAGGTTTCATTTCAGAATGGATAGGCGACATTTCCACTTACGGGCCCATTCTGCGACACCTGTGATAACAGCTTCTGGATCCTAATTGAAATTGGTTTCAAAATGGATTTTCACTTTTCTCTGTCTGTGGAAAATATTGAATGGACTCAGAGCTGCCACAGAGAATCCCAGACCTTGGAAAATGGAGCAAGAAGCCAGGATCATCTTTCATAACTGTGTCGATGATATGACAGTTTTGTTATCTGTCTTATTAATGAAATCATTGATCACCTGATGAGGGAGATAATAAACTACATTTTTGCTGCAGTTCAGGAAGCTCAATTAGATTTTTAAAAATACAGACGGGGAAAAAGAACAAACCAAAACAATGAAGTCAATGTTTTCAGGTCTGTTTTCAACTTTGCTTTTCTTGAAGATTTTTTGCATGGAAGAAATCTCCGAGACTGTAAAATGTTGACTGTGTTGAGGTTATTGAAAGTAAAACAAATCTGATGCTCATGTTAAGACTTACTTTTTTTTCGTTGTTGTTTTTAACAAACTGCACTAAGTAAATAACACTTAAGTCTTAGTAAGTGCCATGGAAACTCAGATGAAAGGAGAAACAATGGAGCTCAATTTTAGCTGAAGTGGGATTAGTGATCCAAACTCTCTGAATGCCCTGATGTGGACAAAGGCTGGTGCTAAATTTATTGAATGCTTGCCGTGATGCTGGTTCTCCTGAAAATTATTTCTTCTCTAAAAATGGATGTCAGCCTTTAGTTCTTAAAGCCACTCAGAGATTCTGGAAAAATAAGGTTGTTTCTTTCTTTTTTTTCCCGTTCCTTTTTTCTTTTTTCTTTTCCTTTTTTTGAGGAGATTTTAAAATGCAAGCAAATGTAATAAACTGCCTGCTCAGGATAAAATGTATGTGCAGGCTTAAAAAATAAAATCTGAAAGGATTTTTTGATGTGTTTTTTCCATGGTTGTTTTCTAATTATTGGGGAAAGAGATAAATCTGTTGTTTGTGCTTGGTTGCTCTGGAATGTACGCTGTATTCCTTGCGGAAGGTGGGAAGGGATAGTTTTTCTGAAGAGGGATGCCAGTGACTTCTCATATTTCACTGTGAATTGTATCCTAGGTGTTTCTTCACTTCCTCCACTGGTGTGGGTCTATCTATCCCTCTTTTTAAGCTTGAAAGGGGAGCTCTGATCAAAGGCTTGAATGATGTCACTGATCTCTGGTGATTGATTAGGAACAGAAGTTCTGGAGCATTTTGCATGTCTGCCTTTACCTTATCGCTTCAAATCCATTAGTGCCTACCCATTAGGGTAGTTTTCAGTCAGGGGAAAAATAACCCGTGCATGTGTATATATATACACACACATGGATGTCCCACAGGTAAATGCATATATAGAGAAAAGGAAAAGGACAGTGTGCAGGCTCTGTGGTCTGAGATATAAATATATTTTCCTTTAATATAAAAGGAAACAGTTTTTATTGGTCTGTGTTGACATAGGGACTATTTATTAATTGCTAAACTCCTGGTTTTAATTATTCTCTGTTCTTCTGCAGCTTCTCTCACAGATTTAAATCCGTATAGGTCTCTCTCACATTGGGTTTTTGGCTGCTTTACTTTAATTTGCTGTAGTTTACCCAGAGAGGAATCATGCCCCTGCTTGTTACTTTTTTCTGTGCCTGGTGTGCACTGTAAGATCCACTGTGCATATCAGTGGCTTAGAGATATTTTTTAGTTAGAGATTGAAAAATAAATATTTTAAATATTCACGGGTTTTTTTAGTAGGTCACGGCTAGCCAAAATGTATGTTAAGCTGCGAAGAGAAAAGACCTTTCATTTGTGAAAGAGTATCACTCCTCTGACTCTCAGTGGTGTGGGAGGCTGGACAATGGGGTTTACTCGTCTGCAGAAGAGTGGTGTGCATGAGCAATCCGTACAGGATTTGAATCTGACTTCACTGTGGTATAGATGAGCGGGATGGGTGGTGCAAAGCTGGAGTCCGTTCCTAAATATCCTTCTAACGGTATGTTGTGATTTGAATGGGGACTTAGAAACTCCACACACACTCTAAGAAGCTAGAGTTAATTAATTATTCTGTTAAATGCAAGTTTTCAGTATGTAGGGTTATTAAAAAAATGTCAGTGTTATTTTTGTGTATCTCCTTCCCCTTTTCTTTTTAGTAGATTGGCGTTCTCTCTCTCTCTCTCTCTCTCAAATCTCCTTCACTCTCTCTTTTGCTGTTGTGCATTTTCACACCAGGAGATGACAAGTCTTGTGATTGCAGCAGAGGCAATTGAAAGAAAATAAAAAGAGAGTTCTTTTTCTCTGGTGCTGGCCCATGAACATACCGTAAAAATTGGATTAGACACACCTAGACTTCGGATTGATTGCATCTTGAATGGGAAATTAGAACATCTGAAAAATTCCTTTTTGGATGGAACAGAAGCACAAGAAGGAGAAGTTGGATGGAAACCAGAGAAGAACTGTAAATCACTATTGAAGTTACTTCCTATGGTTTACCATTGGCTGTCAAAGAAAATTGCCTCGGGCTTGTTTATAGCTAATTCCCTCTATAGAAAACTTCAATTTGTGGACTGGCCTCTGAACGGGATTGATAACTCTGTTTATAGACCAGGATGGGTATCTAAAGATAACAGATAATGCAAATGAGCCTTTTTTTGATAAGCCAGGGAAGAAATTATGGATACAACTTGGTTGATGGATTTCAGAGTGCCTTTTCACAGATTATAGATTTTATTTCTTTTTTTGCATTATAGTTTTCTTAGCAGTGTTAGAAAAACAAAATCAAAGTCATTCGAATACAGCTAAAAAGATGGAGTGGCTGATATAACCAGCTTTCCTACCACTTGTAAACATAGTGAATCAGATTAAAAAAATAAACAGGCAGTCGTCAGCCTTCTCTGGGAGAAATATGATTTGATACAAATGTGTGTTTAATATTCAATTTATGGTTTCATCTGAAGTGTGTAAACCTAGATGTCCCATGGGAGTTTACAGCCCGTTCCAACTTTAACTCAGATAAAATGCTCCTCATAAACTGTCTTCCTGCTTTTATTTTTGAATTTGTATTTCTGCTGGAGAGGAGGAGGGTGAAGGCTAGACCCTGCCAGTTGCTGGAGGCTCCCTGGGGTGCTCAGCATCTCTGATGAGCCCTTAAGCCTGACTGCACAGCATAATGATGCAGAGTGGGCTCACCTAGGAGATGGCTGCACTGTGTGTTGTGTTCCTCTCTCAACTCTACAGCTTTTCCCATTGGAAGTGTCTGGGAATCCTCGGCTTCTCACAGCCAGGATATCTCTGTGGCTGGGGATTGCACCTGCCAGAGGTCAGAGGGAAGTTTGGTATTCTCTCCCCACCTCAGGTGTTTTGCTTGACTTGCTGGTAGTTCAAGCTTCTGTGAGTTACAGGTGGTGGCCCTGGTGAGGAGCCTGTGATTTCCGTACCCCTCAGGGTTCATGGGGCTGCTCCGAGCTCCCTGCAGGTCAGGGAAATCCATGCCTTTCTGAGGTCAGGGCTCAAAACAGGAAGTATGCTTGCAGGATCCACAGTGAGACAGAGATGAGACAAAATCAACCCCATAAAAGGTGTCTGTAAGGTGTGTTTGTAGTTGTAATTTCATATTGTTCTTTAGTGGTAAGATGGAGCTTTATTTCATTTTAGGCCAAAGTCCACAGCTGCCTGAAATACTGAAAAGATTTTTAGCAACTTTAACTAGTCCAGGCTTTAAATATTCAGTCTTAGGTGTCTCTTTCCAGTCCTTACTCAAGCCATTGTCTTTCAGTTCATTCCCTTCAGTAAGATGTCTGGGCTCCCAGCACCCTTGATCACCGAATAATCACATCTCTGGAACTTGAGATAACTTCTCATGGAGCTATCTCAGGACCTCATCCTGGAAATATGCTTTCTTTTACAAATGTTCTATTTGAAGGCTCTTCTGTATGATCAGAAAGAAGGGAAAAAATAATGATGTCTTAGTTCTCATGCAGTTGTAATAGAGTAACTCCTTGTAGTTTGAGCTACTCCAGGTTTCAGAGATTTGATGAGATACAGACTTGACCTCTGTAGTGAAGTCAACTGCCACTGACTTCCATGGGAAGAGCATGGGAATCCTTTATTTTAATTGATATTTAAATATTCAGTCACAAAGTGGTATAAAACCTGCTGGTTTTTACAGGCATTTTCAGGGCCTTCACAAAGAACCACACCTCTCACAGTTTTTTCACCAAAATTGAAAACAGCATAATTTTGCTTAGAGAAATGCCAGACTTGTAAGCTGCTTTCTGAACATTACTTTAAACCTCTTTTCTGAACGTGTATATGATGAATTATTCTTCAGAGACATTTGGCTGAAGAGTTTGAGTGAATGGACATTGGTACTTTTCAAACACGGGGATGGGTACAGGATCACAGTGTCCCTGCCAAAAAAAAAAAAGCGTGGGTCTGGAATCACTCAGGGGATTTCTACCAACTTAATTTCCAATATTCATCTCAGTCTAAGTCAGTGTCAAGTTTTCTAAGTACTGGTCAAAGAAGAATATAAATAGTCGGTTTTATTTTTTATTTTCAATTTGAGGTGCATCAACATCTTCTTCTGACAGTCACCCTGGGCTTGAAATATCTGTTCCAAGGCACCATTTTGTTTGCTGATATGGTAGAGGTTAATGTTGCATATAAAAGAGTTGAAATAATTATAAACGTCCTGTTCTCAGCTTTGAATACTTTCTTTTGATTGTTCAGAGGGTAGGGGGAGGTAGATTTGTTTTGCTGTTTAAATTCCCAAAGAACTTTTTCTACAGCCATCAAACTTAAATCAAGAATTAAAGCCTTGCATACAGTTTCTTTGGCACCAAGAAATTATTTTTTTTCCTCTGAGAAATAACCTTAGTATGAATGATACCAAAATATCTCAAGTAATAAAATATTTCAAGGGACTATAATTATTGCTACATTTATCTTCAAGGTTCAAGCAGATGCTAAAAATAAGCCTACTCCTAAAAAAAATAATTATTATGTCTATAAGTGAATAAGAACCTTGAGCAAAGATATTGAAAATTCCACCAGGTATTTAGAGTGAAAGAAGGAAAGAAAAAAAAAAAGAAAATCAGAGAAAGAAAAGAAAGTCAGAGAAAGAAAAAGAAAGAAAGAAAAAGAAAGCAAGATAGAGAAAGAAAGAGAAGAAGGATCAAGAGAAAAAGAAAGAAGGGAGGGGAAAGAGCAAGCTCTGTGCTCCTCTGTGGTGCTCTCATTTAAGCAGATTTCAGGTGAATTTCTTGGTTGTCATGTTGGACTTAGAACCTGTCAAAAATCATTATTTTAGCATTGTTAGACAGAAGTCACAGTTGTTCATGGGGCCAGTACTTTAACTACAGGAATGAAAGATCTTACAGGTAGGTGCAGAATAATTGATACAGAAAAAACTTAATTTTATTAATAGGTGAATCTGAGAAAAATATTATTTCAGACTCCTTAATTATGGGGGAAAATGTTACCTTTAGAAACAAATCTTAGACATGAAGTAAGAGCAACCGAGTTTTTTGTTCGAGTGTGTGAACACAATTTGGGCTGCTGTTTCTTTGTTTGCATTTGCACAGACATACTCTACTGGATTTCACTTGCCCTCTGAGAGGTGTAGGCTCTTCACTTCTTTGGGAGGTGAAGACAGAACCTCAGCCCAACAAAAGAACAGTTCAGGATGTGGGCACAGCATTTTCTGCTGGCTTTTTGACATCCCAGAGAAGTCAGACTTACCGGCCAGGCCTCTGTGCAAGTGGGCTCGGCAGGGATGTCACGGGCGTCCCTTGTATCTGCAAGGTCTCAGCCGTGGTCTGGCTGCATGCAGTATTGCCTTGTACAGATGCTTCTGGACTTCAGGAGTCTTGGCTGCTGTGGAAACCAAATCCTTGGCAGTCTGGTAGTGAAAGTCCCCTGTGTTGCAGGGTTGAACTTATTTTAATGTGGAACATACCTAAACAATGAGAAAATTAGAGGAGTCTAAGTAAAACTCTTTATTATGTTGGGCTTATATTTTGTTCAGCAATAAAGAGAGTGGTGAAATTGCTTTTCCTAGGTTCTGCTGGAGGAGTTGCAGAGGGCAGCATGTGTTATGTTGCAGGCTATCAAGCTGTAGTTGAAAGGGAGAGCATTCAGAACTTAGCAACAGCCCATTCTTCAAAATGTAAAGAGTCCTTGAAGTTAGGTGGCTGTTAACTAGAGTAAACATAAGCCATGAAGAGGTATGAAATGATCTCACTGAAAATCTGTTTCCTGGCTTTGTGTCCCTTCAGGTTATAGACTTTTCTTCTGCTTCTTCTGGAGTTCAGACAGAATCAGTCTCCAACCTTAAAAACGAGACATAAAAAAAAAAATGTGTAACAAAAATAGAGATGTTGCAAGCAGTGACCTGTCTCCTTCAGCTGCTCCATGTTCTAGATTGGTCCGTCCAGTCTAAATTTTCTCTTAAGAGGTCAGCAAAGACTGTGAAGTTGGCTCATGTGACTGCCACTGTGTGATCCCAGTATACTTCAAGAATGGAATTGAAAGGGAGAGATAGCGGGTGATAGAAAGGGACAAGAAGATTCCACTTAGAAATTTACAGTGCTTTCATAAAAGTATTTTTACCTTTTTTTTAAAATTTGGAATGTGGTACAGTATTTCTGTGTTTTTTAAAAACACTCAGATGGCTTCTGTCCATAAACATGTATTTCTTTTTGTTTCAGGGCTGGAGGTGCTTTTGAGTATCTTAAAGTAAAAGAGACCATGAAGGCAGGTGAAGGGAGGAAGATGTTTTACATTTCAGTGTTTTAGGAAATAAAAATTAGCAAACACTAATAGGTGTCTGTTCTTTTCTAGTCTTTATTAAAATGCATGGGATGTGGATCAAATTACTTTATTCAGCAGTTAGCTTTTCCAGCTACCTTGAAATGGGAGACTGCAGGCAGTTGGATAAATTTTCTGGAAAGTTGCCCAGTTTCACTGCTGCTTATATAAGCTTGCCTGTATCCTCTGGGGAAGACTATTTTGTAACTCGTTACATCAGGATAAGTATCCCTATGCTCCCTTTAGCTCTGGGACGACAGAAGTAGATGAGTGGTAGTGGTGGTGGTGATGATGATGGCTGTTTCTCTCTCTCCTTTCTGGGGTTAATGAAAGACAGTCATTAGAAACCTTTGCCAAATCAGAGCTACCCCTCTCTACTTTGCTATCATCTGAAAATAGTGTGCAATGTACATTACTCAGGGTAAGCAGTTATGGTTGAGTTATACATTATTTTGCAATTGCTGTGTTTTTGGAATTGCCTAAATGATAGTTCAACTTGTTTTAGAGCCAGTGTAATTAAGGATGTGTGACTGCCTTATTAGACTGCCTTGATGGATTTCAAGAAAAAAGCCACCACAGATTGTTTATATGCTGGTATTTTATCTCTGTGTAGATGTATGTTCAGCTCTTGGCTCTGCTGCAGTTAAGATGGGATTTGAAGCCTTGTCCTCACTCTATTGGATAGCTGTTGATGTCAAACAGAAATTTGTGAGTTTCACATTTTGAGACCAGTATTGTAAAGTCACCATTAGGGCAGATGAGACAGCTGGAATCTCTAAGCACTGCAGACTGGATCTTCTTCTCTTTGCCATGGTGGTAGCACTGGGAAGTACCTGCTGGTGGAGGCAGATCCCTTTCTTTTATGAATGCACATTTCTTACTGGAACTTACAAATGAGCAGGTTGGGTGCAGCTCTACATGTTCCAGTTTACCACTTCATTCTTCTGTTTGGGTTATTTAATGCAGAAGCATGAAGTCATGGTCTCAAAATTCTGTGCTAGTAGGTAGCAATGTAGCTTCATTATCTGCTGGCCTAATTTTATATCAAGAATTGCCCTCAGCTTGGTACCCTTGCTATTGGGTACTAAGTCTGATGATGCTAGTTATTTGCATTTTACAGTGCTTGTTGAGGGTTGGAATGCCCTGAGGACTCTTAAAAGGCTTTGAGTGACAAGGAAAATACATCTTAAGATCCATTTCAGAATAAAAAGAAACCTGTTGGGGTACTTATGATCCACAGAGTCATTTAACAGGAAGGTCCTCTCAGGCAGAGCAGAGAGATGCTTTCCTGGCAGAAGAAGCAAGACCTACAGTGGAGCAGATCTGTTGAGGGCAGTGTGAGGCTGGGAAGTGGGTTGGGTAATGGCAGTGGTCACTGAGCTGAGGTGGTGCAGGTCACCTCACAGGGCTGTATAGCAGTTGTTTATGTTACCTTAATTCCTTGCTCTCTGCCTAACTGGTGGGGTCCATTCCTATTCTTTGAGAAGTCCCTTTTGTTCCTTGCCTGAAGTCCATTAAGCTGAGTGGAGGAAACTTCATTGTGTAGGGTTTTCAAAGCTATCATAACCCAACCTTTTACTGTAAACTTATCTTGATTGCTTAAAGATAAGTACCTGACCTAAAAATCCGAGATCCACATAGTGTCAAATGGTCTTTGGATGCCGATGAGTGTTGCACAGGCTGCTCCCCTGGAGTCATTTATGTTTATGTATGTTGGCAGGACTGGGAAGTTGCATGTAAAATGCCCATCTTGGAAGAGAGTTACAGGTTGGATGAAATTAGAAGAGAGTCTCTTGGCTTCTTTTGATTGCAGTTGTAAGAGGAGGTTTCTCTCTCATGATTTACATGGTTCAACGATTTAGAATAAAGTGGCAGGTGTGATTCTGAACATGTGAGTCTGCAATGACAGAAGCAATCATTCGTATGGCTTTTGCATATGCTCCAGTAGATGCTGTTAAGTCAATATTTACTTCTCAGGGAGTAAATGCCAGAGTTGTTTCTGAGAGCTGCTACTGCTGCATCAATGGAAGAGTTATTTGCTATGTCATCAAGTATCCTATGGTGCAGATTCCTGGAGTTTTAGAAGCATTGTGATTATGAGCTTGTGGACAGTAGCTGGAAACACAAACCGTGTTTTTCAGCAGCTCTGTGCAACTTTCCAGATCATCTATTTCGAAAATGTTGCACCGTGACTTGAGCGTTTCACAAACATTACAAACAACTTGTCAGGTGTTTCTCCTTTAGGGTCTTCAACACCATCAAGGAATGTGTATTCCAGTTGGAATTACTGAACTTTTGGTTAGAAGCGTTACATTGGTGCGTGAGGATGATGGGGGAGAGAATTTGGGTAATGACTGCTGAAGCTCTTTTAATTAGTAGGCTTTACAGAGGGACTGCATTTGTTCTGAGTAAGAGACTCCCAGCAGAAAAGCAGTGGGCTTCACTGAGGATAACAAAGGTCTCATTGGAGGTAGGATATGTAAAATAATTCTTTTGTCTGAATGCTGAAGAATGCTTTAAAAATGTTTTTTTTGGTATTAGATCACCATTTCCTTTGGAGGACCCACCTGTGCACATCTATGCAGCCAGCTTCTCTGTGAAGGGTGGGCGCAGTCAATCTGCAGGTGCACATGTGTGCTGCAGCGGCACATCAGTGCTGGGCACACCTGGAATTCCTTTGAGTTTCTGCATAATTGCATTACTCCTGCCTCCTTTGCTTTCTGCAGAAGGTGCCCCCCCACTTTGCAAGTCTGTGGGAGGTAAGTAGGGTGTGTGAGGGGGTGTTATGCACTATTTAACCTCTGACTGCATCTCATAGGACGCTTAAATATCTCCTGGGAAAGAGACTGTAGCATAAGGTTTCCCATGTCTTCTCCCTCTGACTATAAAGCCAGGGGGAGCATAACCCTCTTGGAATCTAGAGACTTCTGCGGCGTTCAGGGCCTGATCCACAGTGTATTGAGGTCAGTGCCTTCCTAATGGGCTTTGGCTGAGTCCCTCTGAGAACGGGAGCAACTGGCCCACAGAAAGGCTGCTAACCCATTTTTCACGCTTGCCTCCTCTCTGCTGAGGGAATCAAGGAGGAAAAGCATGACTCTTAATGACTGCTGATTATAAATAATTAGGAGTCATTCAACATTTACACTAACATATTTAGGTTGTGATGTGTTTTGCATTTATTAGAGTGTTGGCTTCTCTCCTGTGGCTTGATGCCTTTGCTTGGTATCTCTCACCAGTTCCCTGTGTAAACACTGGGGGTTAGATGGGAAGATGGGCCCCCAGTTTGGCATCCCACAGAGGCTGGCTGCTGTGCAAGTCCCTTCTGTGCTGTGGTTCACTACTGAACAACTGATTAGCAAGTGTTGAGTTTTATCTTTAGTGCTTGTCCTTAGCTTAGTTGGATTTTGCATGGAGTGAGAATTATTAATCTATAGGTGATGCACAGGAGAGTCCTTAGATAATTCAAACAACATTGCTTGTGCAAGCACTTAACACACTGAAATATGGTAAAGCCACATTTGTGGCATAAGGTCCAGTAAGGAGCTACCAGTCCATATGGCACCAGTCATGGTGCAGCAGTCACACTCTTTTGGTGTAACCATGAGTACGTCTTTTCTTCTTTGCAGATCATGTAACAAAACAATAACAGATGAATCTAATAAATATCCCAGCAATGCTTTCATGTGCTGTTTTCTGTAAAATAAAATTAAAACCTGTAGCACATGTTAGTTTTTCAGGGAAATAAGTGAAAAAAAAAAAAAAAGAGTAAAAGAGTAACACCTAAAAGTCTAGATGTTAGCATTTATATGTACCAAAAGGAATTTTTAGCAGGCAAATAATAAAAAATAAAAAATTCTGAATTTGCACATCAGAAATGGTATTGTCTTCATCCAGTTCATAAATGTGAAGCTGAGGTGAAACTACACAGTTAAACTGCGATGTGACAAAGGCAATGTATAACCTCTTTAAAGTCTATATAAATCAAACCTTTAACCTACTGCTTTTAAAAGGGAATGTCTAGAGGATGCTTTTGAATAACATTTTTTTTGTATTCCATTTAAATGTAGATTTTTAAGGCCTTTAGTATAGTGTTGCATCTTTTGCAATGAAATGTTAATCAGGACTCTTTTGTAGCAACTTGGTTCGAAGATAAAATATTTAGTGCTGTTGTATATTGAGCCCACATTCCTTACATACACACATGGGCCCTCTCCCCCTCCCCCTTTCCCTCTCCTCTTTCCTTTTAATACTATTTTTTATTCTCCACACCATCAGAGTTGTAAGGAAATATTTTATTTAATATTTGAAGGCCTGATCTGTGCATTTCCATACTGATAACCTGACTTGGTTATGGTTCTAGCAGACTGCTAGCAAGGAACTGTAATACTTGGATGGCTGAATATAGTTAATGTCCAGGGTCAGTCTCTTTCCCATTTATCCTGTGTTACTGAGTAGAAAACAATTTTAGCTGCCTCTAGTTAACTTTCTTTGCTGAGCAAATTTGTGATATTAGAGGAAATCTGGGTTTGTCTTTCCAGTGATTACAGTAATTCTCAACTCGTAGATACTGCTGCATTGTACAGTACACTTAGATCCCTTGGGTTTTGGTTTGTACTGCTATAACCAAAATACTCTACCATTCAAGGTAATGTGTGTGTCCTGAAACACACACGCTACTAGGAATTGGGTTACTTAGGTCCGTAAATCTAAGTATATGCATAGACTGCTCACAGGTTGAGGGCTTAAATAATCAGTTTATTTAGTTATTAAATCTCTTTTTCAAAGTTTATAACTTTTGAATAAAGAAGCATGGAAAGTAAATTTTGTTCTTCCTTATGTTCCATCATAATGAGCCTAAGCTGATTTCCTGTGGTGTGATGGTGAGAGTTTGTTCCAAGATAAATACTTGTTTCACAGAGGTCATATTTTATTTAAAGTATGATTGCTAATATTTTTCTTAGTGATATCTTGATCTTCCTGGATTTTTTTTTTTACTAATTTGATTATGTGCATTTTGATAAAAGCCAAAATGATAGGGATATTGTAACATTAGACTGATATAAACTGAGCTCCACAAAACCTTAGACTTCACAATAAAGGAATGGTCTTCCTTGATGTAAGGATTTACTTCAGTCAAGTCTCTTGTGTATCATTTCCATTTTTTAAAGGAACATGGTAATAACAGAGGTCAGGAGTCAGTCTGTCACAGAATGGAATTGTAGGATTAAGGGCATAGGGTCTGCTTTCAGTGCAGTGTAGAGCATGCATTTGGACTGTGAGGAAGAGAGGAGCAAAGAAGATTGTCCAGTATTTATGTACTGGCAGGAATTTACTGTGGGATTATAGTTTGTCTTGTCTAAACTCTGCTTTCAGAGAAATCGGTGAGTTTTCTGCAGCACAACCTGCATCAGTGCAAACAGCCTGTTGATCCTTCTCTTCAAACTTCATAATGGCCACTGCACTGAAAATACTCATCATGGGGGTTTTTGTCTCCTTTTTACCACAGGGGGAAAAACCCCACCAAAACTCAAGAGGACTTAATGATGAACACTTTGACACCTTCCCAGACTCTACCTATTAGGCTCTCTTCTGAACAAAATGCTGTGTTCTCAGCTGCACCAAACTGTTTGCTGCAGGTGGATGGTACTGTGCAAACAAATGCAAACCAAGCTGAATGTTTGAAATCAAAAGGCAGATTGCATCATTTTACTTGGTGTGCAACACCCCAAAACTCTCAATGGTACCTCTGGTGGGGATGGTGCTATAAAAGTATTCAATTTTGGAAAACCTTGCCAGCCACGTTCACTTGAGCTCATGGTATCACTGTAATTACACTGGCAAGTTAATACCAAAATAATGCCAGGTGTTTCAGTTTTGTATTTAGCAGGAAACTAGTATAAACATTTTCTGATTTTTTTTTTGCCAATCTCTTCCAGTTCTGCAGGAATCACCAGAGCACCAGGAAAAAGAAGTCTTTGTTGCATATATGGACTCTATGTCTCTGAAAGAATCATTTTGATATGGAATGAAGAGGCTAAATAGCCCATTTAGGTTCCAGATTTTATTTGGTCCTGATAAGCCCTGAAATTCTGGAGCACTGTGTGCTACAGTAGTCTTTGAGGAGTTTCTTGTTCCATTTCACTGAGAACTTTACTAGAATCATGGACTAAATTTCCATCTGGTTTCTCACAGCACAGCTACAGCTCCATTTGTCAGTGACAAAGCATTTTTAATGATATTTTCTTAGTTTTATAACAAGGAATCTTGCTCTCCAGACATGAAAACAAACCAGTAAGCAGTAACCTGTGAGAGCTGAAATCAAGCAGGCAGTGCTGTTAAATCAAGGTATGGTGAGAGCCATTGTGCTGTAACACAGGAAAGGTCAGCTTGGGTGCCAATAGGGAGCTACTGGTGTTTGCAGACTGGCTAAGATTGGCTTAGCAACTAATCACTGATAGTATGCCCTAGGAAGGCTTCATTATACAGAGGGTAATTTTTGCTCCTGAAACTTCATGAGATAAGAGTCACTGAAGTCACAAGTCAGCAGTGAGAACAATGACGCTCATTGATTATAAGCCAGCCCGGGCGAGGGGGAACTCATCTCCCCGGGGCAGTGCTCCTTCAGAGGCTTGGATCAGTTTTATCTCGGTGTTGCTTCTCTGAATGGCTCCTCTTGGTTTACATTGGTTTTAAGCAAGAGTGTGAACAAGTTTGCAGTGTTTAGTTCACAGCACTTTGTGTCATGTGCCCTTTGGAAGTACTTTCTGAGGTCTTCCCCAGGACTATTTGAGGATGAGGTGGGATCCTTAAATTTTTGAATAGTCATTGTGATTTGTCCTGGCTATAATCACCTCCACCCGGCCTTTCAGTCACTGAGCACAGCTTTACAGAGCCTGTAAATGCTGTTCCTTAGTTGCTTATGAGTGATAAAAGGAACTCTTACACTCGCCAGATTTTCTTAAAAAAATGACTGTTAAATATTAAGCTGTCTCTTACACTTAAAATGAGGCAGCCTTCTTTTGTAGGGAGTGAGAGCTGAGGACCAAACCAGTTGCAATCATAATTTGATCAACTTGCTGTGTGACTTGGGTCTTTATTCTTTTGGAGCATGTTATTTTCCTCTGTAAAGGGAGGATTATATATCTTAGTCATCTATTGTTTAAGAAGAATTTTACATACAGAGGGCTGTTGGATGTAGATGTTTAAGCTGGTACCTTGATGAGCATGAGGCCTGTTGTCCTGCTTCGTGGAGGACTTTGCTGTTAATCTGAAGCCACGAATCATGCAGCTTCAATTCACCAGAAAAATGAGATCTTTTTCCTTTCCTTACCCACCCTTGCAAAAGGAGGAGGAGGAGGAGGAGGAGGAGAAGAGGAGTCGGGACAATAGAACAGTTTGCAGTGGTTTCCACTAGCTGCCTACAGGAGGGAGGATCTCTTCAGGCTCTCACTCCCTGCTGCCTGGGAGTGGAGCAGTGGGAAGCAGAGGGTGGTGCGCCGACTGCATCCCCATGAAAGACCGCTCTGAGCTCCTGCTGCTCTCTCCTCCCAGGCCTTTTGCCTCCATGGTGTGTTGTCTCTGTGGTAACAGGCAGCAGATATTAGAGCTGGAGGTGCTGGCAAAGGCAGCAGCCTAGATCAAACTGGCCTTGCTCAGAGCAGGGCTAATGCTGTAGATGTTCCTTCTGCCAGGGCAAGGGAGGAGAAATGGGGAGGGACCTACTGTGCTGTAGGAATGGTGCAGGAGGTAGGTCCTGTGCTCTCCTAAGACAGCAAAGGAAGCGAGGGCTCACAAGCTTGGGTGCCATTGCAGCCAGGCAGCTGCTCCTCTTTTTCAGAAAAGGGAATGGACTCCCACCAGGTGGTGGGGGCATCAGTCCAGTTTTGACTGTGGGAATTTAAATCAGGACTGTATTTATTTGCTTCCTGCTTTGGTTCATCTTTCCTTGCCTATGCTTTGCACTCCGCTGGAGGCATGGTACAGTCCTGGACTGGAAAGACTGGGCTATGGGATGTTGGAAGATAAAATGGGAAGTGGTGAAAGGTGGTAGATCAAAAAACAAGGAGACTTTCTGACAGGGTAAGGGAAATGACATCTGGATTAAAAAAAACCAAGAGGAGGCTAAGATTGGCTTTTAATCCAGCACATCTGGATTAAAAAAACCCAACCTTTTTAAAATCATGATAGGTAGAAGGTAAGATGGCCAAAACAAAGCTAAAAGTAAGTGTTAGATAACTAGGAGAAAGAGATCGAGTGGGTGGAGGAAGACAGACATAAGCTTAAAATGAAAAGAAAGAAAAATGAACGTGTGAGCATTTTTTTGGGAAAGGATATCTGTGATAAATCAAAAGCTGAATATAAAAGACAATAAGGTAGCAGAACTATGATAGAGAGAAGAAACCAGAAAATCACCAAGTAGAGAAAAACATACAAGAGGGGTCCTTGTCTGAAAAAAAAAAAGACATTTTAATGACAAACCAACACACTGTTGGTTTAACATACCAAACCCAAGTTTCTAGCCCTGCTTCTCAAACTCAGAGTTTCCCTCTGATTAATGAAGTAATTCAATACTGTGTGTGGAAAAGAGAGATGGCATTTTTACACCTATAGAGAGAGTGATGTCACATGTTTTGGTTAGGATGGTGAGAGTTAGAAAAACAGTCTGTATGAGTGTTTTTAAGTTGGAGGAGATGGTGAGATCACAGATTGAGCTGAAATCCAGACATTCTGCTGAAACAACCTCATGCATAAGAAGTGGCCTGTAGATTTTTTTTTACTTAAGAAAGCTAAACAAACCTGAAACAAAAATAACTTCTCCCACAGTTTGCTGGCAATCTTCAGTCAGGCCCCAACTGATGACTCTCACAACAGGAAACCTCAGTTTACAAGTATTTTGAGAGCCACCAGGGTTCTCATTATTTTAAGTCTACAAGTGATGAGTAGTGTAGTGTGTAGTGGTAAACAGGGAAGTAGAGTGGGATTTACAAAACCAGCATAAATCAACTGGCGTTGGCTTCTTGGTGGCAGAGTTCCTGGTAGATTTGCCCAGGGGAGGATGACAGGAGTTGTTACTGGTGCAGGATCATGCCCTGCTTCAGGAAAAGGAGATAAGGCTGCATAAGTGGGAGAGAAGGAAAAACAACGCAAGAAGTTGGTGAATTTGCCAGAATTTGGAACTGGAATTCTGTTTGTATATGCTGTAGCAAGTGTGGCCATTTCTATTTATTTTCCTGCCTTTACCTCCTCTTCAGTTTTCTTCCCTTCCTCGCTTAGTTTTCTCAAGTTACCCTTTTGTCCTGATCTTCTGATCTCCTTGCTAAGTATTTATCTTTTCCAGATTCCTGTTGTTTATACCTCATGTGCTCTCTCAATTGTTTTTGGTCTTATCATATGCTCATTTCAATTTTTTTTCCATTCTCTCTCGCATTTTTCTGCCTATTTCTTAAGTTGACCCCATTTAAAACTGCCCTGTACTTCTGAGGCCAGTGTCTGCTTTGTCAAGCTCCCTGTCTTCACTACAACCCTTCCCACTGTTCCATTTGTTGTGAGGTTGTCCTGCACTATTTTCCTTACATCTTTCACCCTGATTGCCTATCTTGGGTTGCTGCTTTGGCAGCATAACCTTACTTGATTTCAGCACTACCTGTCTCTGATGCTTTACTTACTGCTTGATGTAATTGGAGCAGAATCTACTACTTTCTATATTCCTAGAGCTTTCGAGAGCTGCTCTTCAGCTCTGCTTATTTATGGAAATAGCAGCTCCAGTTTTCTTCAGGTTGGTTGGAGATTTATCAAAGTTTCCCTTTTTGTGTTATGTATATATTTTAGTTTTAGTGAGAATCTTGAGCACTGAATTAGTGAAGTAATTCTGGTCACTGCAGGATGGAGAGAATGAAACAGGCAGCATTGCTAGTACATTGAAATAAAAGGTAGAAAGTATGTAACTAGATTTTATTTCTGTTCATTCACCATCCTTAAATCCTTTATGCAATTGGAAAAATGAGAATGCTTTTATTGTATGTCTCTTCAGAAACTGTTTGGGACAAGATAAGGTGATGAATGGATGCCTCAGGGCTCTGATGAAAACCTGTATTTATTGTTTTAAAAAGTCTACCCATTTAATGAAAAACAAGCAACACACTAGACTGAGCATGCCCTCAAGATATGCCAACATATACAAAACACAGAAAAATCTGTGAATCACATCGCATAAGTGGTTGCACATACTGGTACTGCAGTTCTCCACAGACACATGATGGTGATGTTTACAAGCTGTAGGCATTCAAACTTGGTTTAGAAATGAGTGTGATACAGATTTTATTTTTCTAAAGTTTGCAATAAGCAAACAGTATGTGTTTGTGTTTTGTGTTCGCTTATTGGGTGCGTATGCCCAAAGAAAACTGTTTTTCTTTTTATAAATGTTTGCTTCAATGCCAAATGTTGATCTAAAGAAAAGTGAATTTCTTAAATAAAGTTCTGCCAAGATTTCTTGGTCTTTGGTTAGTCTTCTGAATACTGGTCAGCAACGTGTTGCTCTCATGACTGTGAAGGGACTACACTCTGACAGGTGATATGGATGCCATGAAGTTTGGCACAAAGGTTGACAGAATGTGTTTAAAGGTGCAAAGAGATACTATTTCGTAATTGTCATTTCCCTCACCTATACTCTGCCTGGTGCTCTGTTTTCATTGTCATTTATTTTGATGTGCTAATTGGTTGCTATTTTCCAGATGAAGCTGACATGGAAGTTGTTAAGTCCTGTCCCAAAAGTGTCCTGCCTGTAGGAACTGGGAAAAGCTAACAGAAATATGCCCAACATAAAATAAGTGTTGCCTTTAAGTCCAGGTCCAGGTGTCAAGCAGCTTTTCTCTCTCATTCTGCAGCCATCCTGGAGGCTGGTTTGAGCTAAGTCATCAGAAAAGCTGTTAGTTCTGAAGATCTCAGGTAGGAGTGTGACCTATTGAACAGGTCATCTTATTGATGCATCAGTATGGCAGGCGTTGTCTGCAGTTTCAGCGATGGTGACTAGGACTACAGAGAGCTCTGTGAAAGCTGAAATGACTGAGCTGAACGCTCCTGAGCAGGGCTGGTGCTGCTGAGTGCCTGCTGTGTAGAACTGGTAGCAGCGATATGTTCCGTGTGGTTTATAAACAGAAATTATTTAGAACAAATGTGTTACGTTTCATCAACTGTTACCACCAGATCCCTTGAATATGATGATGAACACAGTATAATTAACTAAAATGTGCATCTGTCTAAATGTATAAAGCTGTGAGAGAATGTCTTCTCTGATTTGTGTTATCACATTTCTAGGAATGGTACAACATCACAGTAAAAGGTCAGCACTTAGTCTGATACTCAGAACAAAACATGAAAACAGTTTCTTCAGACTGAAATACGAGTATTTTTGGAGAGGTCATGTTGTAGTGTTTGGGGTAGTTTCAGAGACAGGACAGCGCTTCCTCTTTCAGCTTGCCGAGACTGATGAAAAATCCAGGAAAAAAAGAAAAACCCCATTCTCTTTATTTTTATATTTTAAGTTTTTCCCGCAGCTACCATCTGCAGCGTGGATAATATGAGTGTGGGGAAGAACAGTCTTTGGTTTTCATTGCAAAAACGGGAATAATGACGTGTGTAACACTATGAGTTACTAACGAGGATTTGATAGCTTAGCTACTTGTGCTTGTTAGCATAACTTTGAGAGGCCAGTAAGGTGAAGACTTTTGTGGAATCCATTGAAATCCTTTAATGTATTTCATACTATTTCACTAACTTGTTTAGACAGAATCACATTTATTGTTTGCATTGTGTGTGCTACATATCTCATAACATTGTGATACAGATGCTAATAATTTCCCCATGCTGACGTCTGTAAAAGATTTGGGGTATTCACTCTCCACTGTGAACCTCCAACAGTGTGGAGAAAGTCATGCTTGTGTGTATGTGGCAGCTTGAGTTTGACTTGTCATCTGTGTTTAAATGCACAGGTCTATAAGTATTTTGTTAGTCCATACCAGATTATTTCCAGGAAAAACTGGATGAACCATTGCTGACCTGTTGACCAGCTCTGTCTGTGCTGCTGCTCTCCTGACTGGAGATCTAACAGTGGATCCTTGCTTGCTTGAAGCTGCTAAAATACATTAGGCACAGCTAGCAGGTGCATGTAGTTACTCTTTTTGGACAGGTAATTTCTGTAGCTGCTGTCAGTATATGTGATGTAAATATTAAAAATGTTAGATTCTAAGCCAATCTAATGACTAAGTTCTGAGCAACCGCATAAGAAGTTTGAGGCACCCTGCTGTATTTTCTTTTTACTTGAATGATTTCTGGGGATGTGAGTACTTTGGGGATTTTTTAATACTCTGAGGCAACTCTCTGGCCTGGATAAATCAAATGTACATTCTTTGGCTGTCACCTAAATGGTGCTTACTGTGTTAAACACAAGACTTGCTGAAAACTTCTAAAGGAGCAGGCTGCACATTTTGTCTTCACCCAAGAAGGTGGGAAAGTTCTGTAAGTGGAAGAGTAACAGCACAGATGTTAAATGAAGAGGTATAATATTGAACAGAAAGATATGTGGTTTTCAGTGTTTAAGATGTTTTTTCAAATTGAGATATTACTGGATGATGCTGTTTTACCTTGGCATATGTTAATAGCTGCCCTGAACCCACTTCTGCTCCCGTGCAAGAAGAGATTTAATGGTGCATAATCAACTTTTGCCAGATGCTTAACAGTGCAAAGCCTTTAACAATTTGTACAAGAAAGGCATAAAACAAAGCATTTGGATTTTGGATACAACAGCTCCATCTGACTTGATAAAAATTGATGCAAGAGCGGCTGGCACATAATGTGGGCTGTTCTGAGCTAATATTGACCCAGAATATCAAGCTAGTATGTGTAAGAGAAACACGAGGTCACACAGAGTAAACACTGATCTTAAATGGAGTAAACACTGAGTAAACAGCATCACACTGAGTAAACACTGATCATTTGGACTGAGGGGGTTTTTTTTTGGTTATTAGCTTGCTAAAAGGTGTGGGACTTAGTTCAACAGCAATTTTGACTGCCATGACTGAGAGGAAGATTTTTGGACCACATGGGCTCTTGCAATTTGTAGATGATGAGTGTTTTGGGTGTGGTTCTGACAAACTGCAGCTGCTGGAGTGTACTTCCAGCTCTGTCACTGATAGCATAATCTCTCTGCCTTAGTGTGCGCTGTTCCAAATCCTGGAACCCTGGTCTCTGGGAACTGGCTGATGTTGCTAATGTCCTTCAAGGGTGTCACTGGAGCTGACTGTCACTGTCTTACTGGGAAAATCTAGAGGCCTTGCAGAATGAGGTGCTGTTGTTTGAGGGATCCTCAGTACAGAGACTTTGCTGTAGAAAGGATGGATCTTTATCTCTCACCATTAAAGTGAACTTCAATAATATGTGAACTTTCTGTGTCCATAGCCAGGTGACTTATTGTCCTGGAAAGCTGGTCCTGGCAGCTGATATGATAGACTGAAATCATCTTCTCTAGTTTGCTGCTTTGTTTTTCTTTTCATGCTGGGAATTGAAAGGACATAGAGGAGAAAGAAGGGGGAGTTTATGGGATAGTATGAGTTAAAACTCTTCCTCAGTATGTCTTGTGTTGGTCAAAGTATTGCAGTATCATGAGTGGGAGTATATGTAGCCTAGCCCAGCTGCGGTTTCTTGCTTATTGGCATGCTTCAGGAATGCTAGGAGTATTTTGACTTTTTTCCTTGTTGCTTAATTTCATTCACAAGAATCTTACATTTCTGACATTACTCCTCATACTTCAAAGAAGAAACACTTCAAAGTCATGTCCTTCTGGATACTGTGACACCAAACTTGCTCTTCTTTTAGCCTCAAATTTTGTCTTTTTGATTCCAAGAAATATTCATCTCTACTAATGAGGGATAACTGTCAGGGGCTTTAAAGAAGTCCTGTCTTGAACCCTGCCTACCTCCTCTCTTATAAATTTGAAGAGTTTATAAGCAATGGTGTGATCGGATCCTGAGAGCTAATGAAGGCCAGCAGAGTAAGAACTGCTATTTTCTGTTACTGGACAGTCATGCTTTTATTTCGATGGGCTGCTGTAACCATCCCTCTATGTCTGATTTGGGCCGTTTCCCACAGTGAGACATTCCAGTGCATGTTGTCATTGGTATGCTTGCAGTCTGCCTCCTGCTAAAGACGTTGGGGGTAGATGGCCAGATACTTCTAGAAGTGAATTCAAGAAAAGCACAAGTGGTTTTACCAGGGCCCTTCCAAATGGTGTGTAGACACAGCTCAGCTGCTCTTCTTGCCACTACATACTTGTGAGTGGTCATCGATATTGAAAGAAATACTTATCATATGGACAAGATCCCTGACTTAAAGGCTGTAAAGTAAAATGTCAACAGTGATAACATCTGTGATATACAGTTGGGTGCAAACCTGCTAAGACAGTAGCCTTGTTTATGTGTATTGGTTCTGAGAGGGAAGAAACTTTGTTTGGTGCTTCTGTCAAGAGATGCATGGTACCCATGAAAAAAAGGTAACTGTTGTGATGCCTTTGTGTGCAGTGATGTCTGGGAAATTTGACCATGGGAAGAGAAGGTATGGACAAATGTTGGAACAATGCACTTCATGCTCTTCATTTGGGGGGATGGATGGATGGACAGATGAAAAAGGCTGTTAATGAGAGAGCTTCTGGCTTGTCGTTATTTAGTATGTGCCTTTTGCTGGGAAAGTTGGATGCTTCAGAGAAAGTCATTGTGATTGGCATAGGAGCAACTGTGGAAATAACAGAGTGAGAGGCTTTCAGGGTACAGTACTTTCCAGAGTACAATATTGATGCCAAGCTGCAATAACGAAGATCTGTTAAGATGTTAAGATTAGATAAATGACTGCTGTCTGTAGCCCCACAGTACAGCCTCTTGTTGCCATGTTGTTAGCAGAGCCCAATTAGTATCAAATGACTATTCTGTCAGAGTTGGGTGGATACATCAGATCTTTTTGTTCAAAATTACTGGCTTGTAGTTGTTGTTTTGGCTGTTTCCAAGCTCGTTGCACTGTACAATTGTCACCAGGATAATCCTGGATGCCATCACTGTGGCATATTTTTCTTTTGTGTCTATAGTATTTATAGTTCATTTATAGAGCATTTAAACATCTCTTTTATAGACTTTTCTTCCCCAGTACCCTCCTTGTCTTCCACTGCAGACTTGTGCTGCTGCTGGAAGCCAGTGCCACATCCAGAGCTGAGTAGCCCATGGGATTAAGCTAAGATTTCCTCTTTGCTGTGCATCACCCCACCCCCAGTGCTCTGTTTTCATACAGCAGAGAGCTTTTTTTGCCTATATTTGCATAAGCTGCCCCCAGATCCTGTTATCTCTCTACATCTCAGTTATGCTCTCGTTTGCTCTTGGGTTTCTGCCAACTGGGTTTATCGTTAATTTTAGCAAGATGTAGCTGCTGAATCAGTTTTTACACATTTTTCTCTGCAGATTCCTTGCTTTTTTTTCACCACCCTCTGGGTGCAAAATGGACAAATAGCATTACTAGCAATCTGGACTAGCAATCCACTTACATGTATGTTCAAATTCACTACTGTATTTGATACCAAACTGAGAATGTTGGGAGGGAAATAAAATACATTGGGGCCAGTTGCTGGAGGGGGTGGACCATGCTGTGTTATGTTGGAAGCGTGAGGCATGAAAACCTGCGATATTTCATTTGTTAGCTTTGCATAAAATTGCTGTCAACTTTTCTTTCTGAGTAACTATTGCCTTCAGGATGGTGAAGGAAGGGGTGATAGGGCAGTGGGAAGGAATTATCTGTTCCTGTGCTAGCGTTTTATATTTTACTCAGCAGTGACTTTTTGTTAAGGAAAAAAGGCAAGTATGAAAGGGGTGGCATATAAAAGAAAAAAGTGGAATAAGGAGAAAGGTGGGAAAGTAAGCTTGGAGGGGAAGAGGTAATGCAGGTATTCCTGTCAAGTTAAATTCAGTCTTTGTTTAAGTACTTCTGTGCTAGACACAGAGCTCCTCAAATGCTAGTTGTGTAAAAATGAATGAATTTTTATGTAAGGCAGTATTTTTACCTGTTAGCTCTTACAAAGCCATTCAGCTTATGCATATGATCAGAGAAACTATTTCCTACTTAGAATACCCATGTTCAGTCTACATTAAAAGCAAGAAAAGTTTTGTTTTTTGTTAGTTCTTGTAAAAGCCTTGATATGTTTACTAACAGGAAGAAATGTTGTTCTGTTTTAAAGAAAAAATAGATGCAAGCCATATGTACTGTGCACGGAAGGAAGCATCTAAAATCTGGTTTGAGTAAAGAACTGTTCTCTGATCTCTTTGTAGAGCTGAAGGGAGAAGTATTTTTTTGTTAACAATTCCCTTGTTCCAGTTTTGTTCTGTGGTTGATTTTCCCTCCAGTTTGGTTAGCTGTTAAGCAATGGTAACAGTGTTTTAAAACTCATTATCCCTCAGTGGTAAATATAACCTCCCCCAAATTGGAAATTAAACATTTTGACAGTGCAAGTTAAAATTCAGAAGATAAAATCTAAATGTATACCAGCTAAGCACAAGTACTTGAGAATTTTTCTTGAACTACTAAGATTACCCTTAGCCTTATTTACAAACACCCACACTTAAAACAATTCTTGGATGATTTTATATCCCAGCAGTGGGCTGCTTCAAAGTTGTCTTAAGTCAAGCTCTGCAAGGAAAGCAATCTAGAGTTTTTCTCTCTTATTTCTACCCTTGTTTCTCCAACATGGAGATTGTCCTGGCTGTGTAAGAAGAAAGACGAGATGTGATTTAATTACTCCACGGCTTTAATAACTCATCTGGGAACAGTGGCAATTAACTGTACTGTACAGTTCATCAATCTTCAGTGGATCCTGGATTTTTTTTTTTTTTTAAAAGGTCTTCTCAGCAAGATAGGGTACACGTACTTTTTCTTTTCCATTTGATCAGACCAGTGATACCAGACAGCTCCCCCCAACTCAAGTGATGTTTCCCAATTGTTACTGGAAGTAACAGTGATGGAGGTAGAGGGAAATACTTGAAAGATCACAATCTTTTGTTGTCCAGGCGAACTACCTCTGCAGTGGTGAAGAAAGGCACATTCAAATGAAAATTGGAAGGGAAGGGTGAATGTTCTGAGTAGTGCACTCAAGAGATTACTTCGTAAAACATTAGTGATGCCAGTTAAACATGGGAAAATTTCTTATACTTCCTTTGTACTTCCAACACACTGAGACCTCACCATGTTTGACACTGAATGAACAGTACACCATTTTTTTTGCAAAGGTAAAAAACCATATGTTATTTGGGTAACTGATTTTTCAATACAGAGTTTCTGGTAGTTCTCTGAGAGACTCAAATGGTGTAGCCTGAAAAAAACCAAAACATTTTTGTGGTGCTTTTGAAGGACCCGTTCTGAGATGCCTCACTTTGCTCATTTGTGGATATATGTCTGATAACAGACAGTTTCTGCTGTGGAGAGTTTATAGTCTGAAGAGCCAAAACAGATATAGGTGGAGAGACAAAAGTCACAAAAGTCACAGAAGTACTGGCTGCACAACATTTGTGGAGATCTTGGTCCCTTGCATCTCCAGACTTCTGTATAGGCACAGACTAGTACCAGGTGTTCGCTAGGACATGCGTGTTTTGGAAATTCACTTGCTAAACATCGTATAGATCAGGAAATCATGACTGCAGTTGCTTAGGGATGATAAAGTCCTTATAGTTTTGAAATGGAAGCTTTCTGAATGATTCACTGATGTAAATGGTCTTATCAGCATTCAGTACCTTTGTAGCTCAGGCACTCAGATGTCTATAGTGAGGTGTCTCTGAAGTGTGACATCTGACTCAGAGAACTGATTTTGGAATGGGGCCATCTACCTATCTCGTAAAACACCTGTCATAGTCTTACAGGTTATAAGGCTGAAAATGCTTGGTGTTCTTCTTTACGCTTTAGAAAAATACAGCTATATTGATTTGGCTGTGTTATCCTACCTTTATTACAAAATGGTAGACTATATATTTGATTAAAATAACCAACCAAGATGAGTCATATTGTTTGGTTGCTATTTCAGTGCTGATGTTCCAGTTTTGGTGCTGTTTGGCCTGGCTTCTTTATCTAAGCAGTGAGAGAAGGTGATCAGGTCTGTCCTAAGAAACTGCATGTACCACTGGGACTTAAGTTTTTCCAATAAAGATTAGATGAATCATCTCAAAGTGCGAATTATTCACTGCTCTTCAAGTTCCTCTGCGGTATTTGGTTGTTGTGATGAAATAGAGAATGAAATTTGTTAGCTTTAGTTTGGCTACTTATGTTATTGAAAGATTAAATTAGACCAAATAGTTTCAGAATTGAAGATTAAAGGCAGATATTATTATTACTACTGGATGGCAAAACAGTACCTTCTATAGAAAACTATGAAAAAACATCTTGCATTTCCCATATTTCTAAAGTTTGGATAGTAGATTCATCTTACCTAGCCATATCTTTCTGAAAGGTAAATGTCTAACTGAGTGATCTATAGTCAGTGATGTACATTCAAAGGATGAGTTCTTCCATTTTGAGATAGGCTGAACCACAGTCTGGAGGCGTCATTTCTCAGCCAAGAGTAGAAGAAGCCTAGACAACAAGAGCACATTAGAGTTAGGTGAGATGGATCCTGCTTCATGACTTTCATATTAAACGGCATTTCTCATCTTCCATACATTTAACTGCAGCTGTGAGAGTTGCAGAGATAATTGTTCCTCAGGTATTATCTTTCTTCTTCCTGCAAAGCATGCAACTGGACCTTAGGACTGTGGTTTTTGTCTATCACTATTATGAGCCAGCTGCATCAAAGAAAAGGCAATGCTAACAACGTAAAGGGAACAGCGAGAGGAAACTGAAGAAGATCTTACAGGATCCACTCTTCTGAATATCATGTGAAAGACACCTCCACCAGTTTTCCTGTACAAGTCCAGGGTTTGATGCTGAGGACGATGGGGGAAGGTTTCTGTTTAGTTGAGTGTGGGTTGGAGAGTGGGAGCCCTGTCAGAAGGGAGAAAAGCGGTAAGAGAGAAAAGATCCCATAAAAGGGAGCTGAAGAAAGGGGCCCAAGCTCCGTGTGCTGAGATTGGACAGAGAACCTAGAGGGAGAGACAGAGAATCATCAGCAATGGGGCACAATGACTGGCATGCATGACTGAAGATTAAGAAAAAGACATAATGAGAGAGAAGATGGGAACAACTGAGCAAGGAGATTCTTCCCACAAGGAATAGGACAAAGAGCTTAGATTTCATGGCTAACAGATACTGGTTAAAGAAAATGGGTCTGAGATGAGAGGTTTGTGCAGTGCAGTGTTGGGATAGCAAATAGGACCGGGAGGAGGAGATAGTAGTGGGGAAGATGAAGCATTTTCAAAATTACAAGGGGAAAGATGCAACAGACAATGTACATTTTAGTGGAAGAAGCAGAAGGTTTGTTCTCATTAGAGTAAACTTCCTCTTTAAAGCCTGGGGTGGGATTCAACATGCAAAATTTGCTCTTATCACCAACTGTCTGTGGACCCTTGATATGCTGTCTGTCATCTTCTGCCCTGAATGTCTTGGTAAATTATAATTTACTAAGGCTACAAGGTGTTTTGTTTGCTTTCAAAGGGTCAGTGGGTTGAATTAAATCACCTGGTTCTTATGGCTGCCATATTCATCTTCCCATTTCGGTTTTTCCTTTGTTGCTTTTATACTATGAAGCTACATGCAAGTCATTAAATTAAAGGAGCATTACTTATATCACAAAATCAGGAATGCTGGCATGGAATTCTCAGTGCCTGTCCATTATAGTGTGGTCTTTAATGATGTGATCCCATGCATTCCTCCCTTCCTTGTGTGGTGACCTGAAGAAACAGACATGCAGCTGCAACATTTCTCTATCTCTCCCTCACTTTCCTCTGTTATAGTAGTCTGTCACCCCTTTGGCCAACTTTTGCTTCATTGACAGTGAGGTAGAGGTTTTGGTGATAAAAATTTCTGTATTTCATTAAAATACATAATGAAGAAGACAAAAAGCTCTCTGCTACCATAGAAGGAGATTTTACAGGCTGAACTCATCTTTTAGATAATAAAATACCTCCTAGGAGAGCATCTTTTTATAAATGGCCCCAGAAATGAGGAATTCTTCAGTCACAACTCCCACATTTTAATATACTTTAACCATGGAAGTGCAAATATGTAGGAATTTTTGTGGTGCCATTAATTACATTGAACCTAGAGCTCTTACTACTTGGAGCAACTTAACACCACCAATATAGAAGGTTTTTCTTCTTTTTCTTTGGTATGTGACTTGCATCTGATTTTCAGAAAGGCAAGCATATGTGCATGCTAGCAAATACAGTTATAGATATTGCTTGAAAACACAAACTATGTAAAGTAGATCTGATGCTAAAAATTCTGAAAATGTGTTCTCAGAAAACGGGTTCTCGGGCTCTCTAGACTATGCATGTACAGCTAGAGACACTAAATGGGTAGTCTCTGTTGGTAGTGGACAAGACCATTTCTTCACCTTGTCAGAACTGTTGTAAAATACATTTTCTTAATGCTAATGAAGCACTTGGGCATTGTAATGAGTGCCAGAGAAAGTCCAGGAGGAAATTAATAATCTCTCTGCAGAGCTGGGCTTTGGTGAAGCCAGTACATGGAGCGGAGGGGCCACACGTTGAACTCCAAGATGAGAACCAGGTAGTGATAAACTGCTTATGAAACACACTGTTCATCCCATGGGTGGTGCTGGATGAAGCCGGGGTCTTGCAGAAAAAAATGGCATGTTACTTTGCTGGCATCTTGAAGCAGATGGTAGCCACACGTGTGATGCTGCACAGGCAACCATAACTTTGCCATGCCTTTCTCTCATGGGCTTGATGTTACTTCCAAACTATCCTTTCTGTTGTTGTGTTATTCATGTTCTAACAGTTCTGTTTGTGCATAGATATGTAATGCTTCATAGACAGAGCATGAGAATTTTGTTTTATTCTTGTGGCAAAAATGCATACCTACTCTCAAGTCCTTACAAGTAAAACATTACAATTTGAGATGAGGAAGGATAAATTAGTGACCTACTGCTACAGACCAGGTAGTTGCAGTGGTGTAAGGGACTTTTGTGACTGATGCTCCACAGAGGAATGGCTGCAGGACAGAGTCCTAAGTGATTAACAGTGGTGGTGGATTTTTCTCTATTCTTCTGTTCAGCGGTATTGTTGACAGTGTTCTGTTGCCTAATGATTTAGAAACCTGCTTGCATGCCATTAAAATTGTAATTACTGACTCCTCAATAATGAGACAACTTGATGGACCATGGGTATTTTATTGGTTTAAGGTGCAATTTGTTCCCAGCTTCCTTTGGGCCCACTCTGCCATTTTTTCCTGCTTCCGCTGAAGTGAAGAGAGGTCTTGTTGAGAAGTTGAAAAGAAAGCCCTTTTGCCAGCAAACCCAGCTTCTGATATACAAGTCTGATATTTCTACAGCCGTGCTCCTGGTCTATGAAGATGACGATGATCACTCTTGGACCACACTTTTATTTGCTGTTCTTCTTCAAGGCTGTGCATGTATAGTTTTTCGGTTTGTGTTGGAATTTATGATCAGCCTGGCAAAACAGACTCTATAGTTGGTCTCCATCTTCATGCCTGCATATAGTTTCATGAGTGGTTGATAAACCTGCTGGGTATATGAAAGCATTCCTGTTCATTCTATTTCTCAGTGGTTGAGGGGGATTGTGGAAGACAAATGCCTAGTCCTCAAAAGAATACTCAATAACTCGCAATCACTGTGGATGTCTGAATCATCCTATACTGCTGAAGCCCACAGAACCTCATGTGATTCTGTTGCACTCTGGTGCTGATTTGTTTATCCTGGAAACTTGCTCCAGATCACATCCCTAATCAGCAGCTCTGCTCAAAATGCAAAGCTGCTTGAAGTAGAAATGGGCCTTCCTGGGAACTGCCTCCAGGGCATGTCTTTCTGTCTTGATTCTCTGGTGTCTGGTAAGATGCTGGCTCTGATCAAATTCTTTTTCCTGGTGGGATGCTTATTTCATCTTGCTCCTTAATACTTTCTCTATGATGTAGAGAAATAATTCTGCAACTTCGATGTTAGAGGGTTGGTAATGCAGCATCTCTTCCACCTAGCTGCTGCCTTTTTCTTGGTAGAAATCTCGTATAGAAACTCTTCCCTCAGACAAAAATGATTTAATCCAATCAATGAGTTTCAAAGATACATAGAATAGATACCAAATTCCTTTCAGCCTTCCCTTGATAATATCCAGCCTTGTTTCCCTCAGGAATGAGGCAAAAGGACATTGTATTATGGGAGGAGAGCCATCCCTCTGAGTACAGTTATGTATTGCATTATCTTGCATCACAGCGTGCATCCTGGCATCCTGGGTTTTGTCCTGTTAACATGAAACATCAATAGGGCACCAAAAATGCTAGGAATCCAAATTTGAGCTTTTTTTTTACTGTCTTCTTTCCATTTATCCTGAAGTTTATACTTGTAACTGGAGATGCCTATCCTATACTAGTTCAAGCCATAATGTGTTGTCCCAGCTAAAGTTTTATGACATATTATGAGTTAACATGTTCTGAGATTCTTGTGTGGACTTAAGTATGAGCTAAGCTGGTGAGTTAAAGCACAAGGGAAAGTTAAAATTCAAAGTGTTGTCCAGCTATCTACCTGCATTTTTTGTGCTGCCTTTTCTGTAGGACTAATGCTTAGTTGAGCGTGTTCACTCGCCTTATGTAAGGTCCTGCCTGTAAGTTCTGGCACAGACTCACTTGATTGCAAGTTATGAAGATGGCATTGAAATGGTCTTCAACAAGGGGAAGTGTGTGTGACTGCTGATGAAAACCCAGGTTTTTGTGGGAAATAGTGAAGGTTAGGAGAGCATAAATATCTTTTCTTACTTAACTTCTTTGATGAGAGAATTTGAAGCTCTGTTGGGATATGCAGACACATAAGAGTGATATATATGATAATAGATGGAATGGGGGGAGGATGGGGGAATACAGGTGAGATAATACACAAATATTAATCAATTATTGACATTTATTTACATAATTTTTTAATGCACTTGTATATTCTTCTTTTTCAGCTGAATCTTGGTATACAGTAATTTGTATGTAAACCAAAGGGCAGGGATCTTATACAGGTCACGATTTGATCCAATGCAAAGAAATTGCTCTGGATGGAGATGTTAAAATTTTTTAAAATGTATTGAAGAAAAAGAAAGAAATAGCGAACTTCATGTGTTAAGAAATGTGGACAGATAAATGGTGAAAATGCCAAGAAGTGAATTTGGATTCCTGCTGCTTCCTTGATTGGCAGGTAGTTGTAAAAACATACAGGGATACTGTGCTTTGAAAAGTCGGTGAGCAAATGCAGGCCACGGCACAGAGCTCAGTTCAGCTGTTTCTGAAATTACACACACACCCCTGATTTGTGCCAGTTAGATTGCTGGTTCAAGGCTTTGGTTAATATCAAAAGTAGTGCGTGTACTTTGATGTTAACACTCTTTAATGTCCAAGTTTACATCTTTGTTTCCGTGATTTTTGAAGATAAGACCCAAAAGAGAGGGAAGTATGTAGTTCAGTGCAGCTGACAGTGGTAACCTTACTGCTCTGGAAAAGATTTTTGTCTGGTCTTTAGAAAGGAGTTGCAACAAGCAAGCCCAATATGTATTCTGCTGTGAGAAGGCTGTGGACTGTCAGTCTTTTTGCCATGAAAAAACTGAGATTTCTAATGGGAATTTCTTCTTTAAAGCTAGCTGGTTTTGATGTTAAAACTCTGGTGCATCTGAAACGGCTAATTGAATTTTATAGGACAAATGTGTTAAATCTCATATCCTCTGCAAAGAGGATATGTTAGTACAACAAATGATTGTGGCACAATTGACAATATAGTCATGAATAACTGTGGAGCTACCTGGAGGTATCTAGACTACAATTTGCCTTCTAGTTTTCATGTTTACAAGACTTGTGGTAAAACTGGTATGAACAATGAGATTAGCATAAAAGTATTATTCTTAATTTGATGAATTTGACAGTATGATGTGGGAGGTATCTGTGTTGTGGTTCCAAAAGGCTATGGTTTATAACAGAAAAAAATGAATTGTTGATGCCAGCAAGGTGGAACTTGTGTCCTGCACTGGGGAAGAAAGAACATGGCTGCTATTTGGAGAAAAGAAGCTTCAAGTATTTAGCAACCTAGTGAGATGCTGGTAAATCAGGTCCACTGTTATTCAGTAATTCAGGATGTTTATTAAAAGCCATGATTCAGCACTTAAGGTAGTTAAGTTATGAAGAGGGGGAAGCAGTGTGTTTTGGATGAGATTTCTCTGCTGCTGGTAGAATACCAGGGCTCTGGATGGGAGAGGCCTCTTGAGTTCAGGGCAGTAACACCTTAACGGTTAATTTATTCATTTTCTTCTGATTTTTTGTGGTTTTTTTCTTTTTTTTTCCCCCTTGCCTTCAGAGGGACATGGTACGTAGTTATTAGTCAACAGTTATGTATTTGTGGACAAGTTCTGCAAGTTGTGGACAAGTGTTTTACGTAATAGAAATGGGAGGCACACTTTTTTCAGGACTGGAATATGTAATATGCAGGGTGATTTGTAGGGCAGCTTTGGGCTAGCTCTTCAACACATTTTGCTTTCCAATCTAAGTGGATATTTCTGTATATAAATATATATATATATAAATCAAATGGACCTTGAATCCTTCAATCATACTGTTCTTATTTGCTGTATAAAAATATTTTTTCTCTTATAAAATCAGTTATCAGTATTTTATGCATTTAGTGAGTGAAGAAAACAAAGTTGTGCTAACTACAGTTTTGCATTCCTGTTCAGCACACAGAAGTCACAGAAGTGATTATACTGCCGGGTATTACACGGTGATTTTTTTTCTCTTTTGCTTTTATATAGCCAAATGAACTTTGCAGGGGATTCCCTTTCCCTTCCCCAACCTTCCTTCCATACAAAATCATGCTTATGTAATGTTTTTGTGGGATGAAACTTAGTTTATTTTCCTTTCAAATAGATGTTGCCTGAAAATCTAGGTAGCCAAGAATAAGAATGAAAAAAATAGTAAGGAAACATTGAAATCTCCTTCTGCCAGACTGTGCATAGATGAAGCCAGCAAAACCTGATTAACAATTTAGGAATACCCTTTTTGAGCTCTCATGGCTACTATAGTAAGAGGAGAGTGCTGTTTTAAATTTTTCTGACACTTTCTTTGTGAACATAGGGGTGTTTTTCTAAGTTAGCTGTCTTTATGATCTCAAGTGCCCATTGCATTATGATAAATGGAAATATACAATGTTGCTTAAGACAGTTATAAACACCTAAGTACATGTATGAAGTTGATCAGTAAAAGCTTGAGGCCAATATTCCACTGTTTTTTAAAATCTGTTATCCAGCATTAAGGTTAGAAAGACAAATGCATAAGTAGTCAAAAAACCGAAATCTCAAAACCGGTTTTGCTCATCCCTGAAACTCAACAGAAAACATTAACCATCAACTTCTTTTCATCCGTAAAGTGTTCTCGCTGGCATTCCGTTTCTCCTGCTGTGGGGTTGTGTTGAGAAGATAGAAAAAGCTGGTGTGTCTTGGGCTTTCTTGCCTCTTCTCAAGTGTAGCAGGCAGGGCTGGCAGACCCTACCAGAGGCTGGAAAGCCTGGCCAGAAGTGTGCAGTGGAAGTGAAGAAGGGAGGAGACAGGCACTGACAAGTAAGCTAGTGAGTGGTAGTCAGTTGTCTTAATTCTCCAACTCCACTTGCCGAAAGATCCAAACCTTTTAAGAAGATTCCATGCCCTAGGTGAGGGGAGGGGAAATTATGGTATGAAGAATTTGCTCTGTCCTTTCCTTTCAGGCTCTCCAATCTCCACCCCTCCTTGCCCACTCACATGCACCCATCCTGAGACCCAGGTTGCTTGCTGTGGCTGTTAGCAGTACTTGTGATGACTAGAATGTGAAGGCAGGAACTATGAGAGGTAGCATGGCAGCATGCACCTCTGCCAGATGTTATACATCCTCTTTAGTGGAGAAAACTGAGAAGAAAGTGAGCAGAGGGAGAAAAAACAGGTTGGTCTTTGGGAAGGTCATGATCTTCTTAAGGCTTAAGGAGAGTTTTTTTCTTTTGTAAGCGGTGTGTCCAGGCAGGGAAGACAGCTTCTGAACTTTAACTTTAGAGGTAAACAGATGGTGCCAGGTTTGGGGCCTTCAGAATGTATTCCTGGTGGAAAAGCAGTATTGATAAAAGGAATATTTCGCAGTATATGTAGATTAGTAGCTCTCCTATTCTAAACTAATGCACTAATGTCCAGAAGATCGTTCAAAGGATCAGATCGCTTGGGGTACAGGGCTTGAGAGTTTTCCTTTGTTTGAAAACATCCTTTGCTACAAACCTTATGTTTGTTTTGCAGCATTGTTCTGAATTACTTAGACTACTGATGAGGAATGTGAAAAGTCTCATTTCTACATTCAGGTACCCAGGCTGCCTGTGTGGACACTTATATGCAGGCATCATGTATCACGCATCTGCAATTGGTTGGATTTTATGGAATGTAAGGTGGAGCTGAATTTGTGGGTGCGTGTGACCACACTTTTGTATGTAGAGGAACACACACATCTGCACACAGAAATGTATACGGCATTCAGATTTTGTCCTGAAACATTGGTGAAATCATTGTCCAGAGATTGCAGCCACTGTAAATCAGGGCACAGTAACCCATAACATATTTTTAAACAACTGGTATGCTTCAGAAACCAAAAGGACAGGGATGTAATGGAAACAAAACTCTTACTGCAACTGTGCAAAAGGATGCAGCAATAAGTAAATTTCACAACTAAATAGGTGATATCTGCCATCTAAACTGAAGGGTTGCCTGGGTTGTTGCAAACCACTTAGTGATTTGCTAATGATTTCATTTAGCAGTTTGAACCCACCCAAGGAAAAAGAGAAGAAATATAACTGTGTTCGTATGCAACATTATAAATAACTTTTTTTAAAATTCTCTCGAGGCTAAGGTGTCTGTGCTGTAGATGTTGCAATAGGAAATGGTGCACCAAAGAGTTTATAACTCCTCTTTCACTCTTTTGTGGCTTTTAAGCATGGCTAATCAAATTTATATCAGGCTTCAAACAGCTTTAAGGCCTGGTCTTGCTGCTGGCTGGGTAGAAAGTGACAGCACAGAATATGTCCCCCAGTGTCTGAGTGAAATGAGGCAGTTACCCTCAGATAGGCATAAATGTGCTATTAGATGGTTGAGAAGTATATCCCCCCCAAAAAACCTCCTGGGAATTTATTGTAGCGCCTTTGATGTAACTAATTAGCCTGCTCAAAGTAAGCAATGACTAACAGTCTAATAACTGGCTAATGGAAGGAACTTCATAATGTTTTAAAATCAGGTTCCTTTTGAGAGTTTTACAATAGGCTGAGGAGCTTTTTCCTTTGGAGAAATGGTTGCCAGTAGTCACATCCTGATGTCTGTTGTTGTCTTTGAGTTATATTTGAGTCTCTTGGCTCTTTGAAGAGTCTAGATGTTGGAGAAGGGCAATGATCCTGGAGATATTCTGAAAGTGCAAAGCTTGAGTTTTAGCCCTGATCAGCAGACCTTGAGCAAATGTTCTAGTTTGCTGAGACTGTCGCACAGTAATTTGCAGTCTTTGCTGAATTTTGTAAGGTAGAACAGTTTTTTGAAAGGGGAAATGAAAAAGTAAGTTTGTTTTTGAAAGAAATATTTTTTCTCGTTTGAGTTTCCCAATCCTCAAGTAGCAAAATCAAAACATAAAATTTATTATACCAAGAAAGGGAAATGACATACTACATGTTAATTTTGCCAATTAATTCTACCTCCAAATGTCTTCTACTTCTGCATTATGGCTTTCTTTTTTCCTTGTCCACTGGAACTACAAAGCCCTTGTACTACTAAGAGCCCCTTTTTCATCAAGCTAATGGTACAGCATTTCCATGTGCTAACCCACATCTTCAGTGCATTTTCCAGACAGACTCTTTGTGCCCAATGGTTGGAGCATTTCTGATGCTAGGCATGAATCCCTCTTGCTCTACTTGCACAAGTAGTTTCACTGAATCTCCAGGATTTCAGTGTGAGTAAAGCAAGCAAAATTTGGGCCTTGTAGGCCCCATGAAGGTAAACTTAAAATCTCGCCACCTGCTCGGTACCTAGGTGCAGGGTTTAGTGTTTCTCCTGCTGCAGTCAATGTCGTCACTAACACCTAAACCAGAGTGCTGGGGGCTGTACTCTCCAGTGGTGTTAAGTATCATTGCAATAATCCACTGTCTGCCATGGGAGAAACACATAGCCCTGAACTTGGGAAGGGAGAAAATGGTTTTCAGCTGTTTTGATTTAAATTGTTTGTTTTTGTTATTTTAAAGCCTGTGTGGAAACGGGCTGGGAGAGGGCTTGTTCAGAAGTGAGGCTCCCACTTCTTTGGAGGCTGACCTTGCAAGTTGCTGAGAATTAGTTCCTCCATTAGCTTCCCAGAGACTCTGAGCCCTGCAGGTTGGGGCTGTGGCTGGGCTTTGCAGGGGTTCAAGCTCCATGTCTTGGATAGTTGGTGGTTCAGCTGGACAGCTGAAGGCAAACTTGGCCAACAGGATACTGCGGGAATCTGGTTCACAGCAAGCAACTTCCACAGCTTGTTCCGAAGTCATTGAAGACAGTGGGATGGCTCAAGTGTCAGGTCAGTAACTTCAGGCATATATCCAAATGTTACTTACTTTTTTTCCACATGTCCTGCATGATCAGCATGATGCAGGATCATATCTAAGGCAGCCCAGCCCTGCCTCCTGCCCTCTTTGTCCGCCGTCTGAGGCTGAGTCCTGGGACTGACAAGGAAGTTTCCACAGTACTCTGCCTTTGTGTGTAGGTAGCTGTGTCCACAGCTACCTCTTGTGTTTCCTAAGCAGGATTTTTTCAGCTTATATGAGATTTTTAGCACTTCCCTATAGATCTGCTGCAGGGATTTGTAGATGCAGACTCTCAGTTAAATACAGTAGGTACTTGCTTGTATGAAATTTTAAAGGTGGTTTTATTTTACGTAATTTCCTATATGTCTGTTTAGCTTCAGCCAGTCGGTTTTAGTTGGGAGCGGTTGGGGAGGTAACAAGCACTGTAAATTCATTTGGATAACCAAAAAATTGAGATAAAGACATTGCTACTAACAAGGCTCTCTCTGATTTAGGGGTCTGAGAAAGTTTACCTGAGTTTTTTAAGCTTCTTTGTGCCATTCTCGGGTTCCCCATCAGTCTTGGGGAAGAGTCACACACACAGCTGGAAAAGGCTGCGAGTGATGTTCTCCTGATAGCAATGCATTGCTGGTTTAGTGTTGGAGTGGTGTGAACTCTGCCTGGGCCTGGTTTTGTCTCATCCTGGTTGGCGGGAACTCTGCCATTGACCCAGAGGAGTGCGTGATCAGGCTCTGTTTCCAAAGTCATAGGCACTGTATCGATGCTCTGTGTTCTGTCCTCCTCTGCACTGTCAAAAAAGGAACTGAACCGAGCTGTGCAGTAGATGCAGCAAAAATGAATGTATATCTCATTTGAGGAAAATAAAGGAGTGTGCATGGAGTATTAGATAGGTATTGTAGAGATTGGGTTCCCTCTCTCTTCGGCTGATAAATCCTTTTTCTTCCAGTGAAAGCTAAAGTTGACAACAAAAGAATATAAGATGTTTTTCAAAACAAACAAACAAAACCACAACAGAGCTGTGTATTCATATTCCAAAGGTCGCAGATCAGTTCTTGGAAAATACTATACACAGGATAATGGAAAAATAACTAAGCTAAAAATCCATTGCAAGTGGGAATAGAAAACTATACATTTTCAATGGTAAGCTCAGATAATGTATGTTATTTATAAGCACAGACGTCTTGTATAAGGTATGCTTAAGCATTGCAAATAAAGTGAGTACAGTATTGTTATCTAACAGATTTGTAGCCTCTTGTGATTGGAGTCTTTTTTTAAAACCAATTATGAGCATTGTCGTTAATATCTGTGTTTGTGTTTCCAGAGTGCTTTTTGTAAAATAACAAACAAACTTGGGACCAAGGGTGTCCAATTTAAACTGCCATACTCACCCGAAACAAAATTTCGCTTACAACATATGCTGTTTTTAAAAGCAGGCACAATGCTACAGATCTATTTCCTCCTACTTTGCTCTTAAGGTGGTCAGAGAGTAGTGAAAAGTGTGTGTATGCAGGAAGGTGCGGGTACAGGTATCCTAATGAGCCTGGCAATTACTCTATTGCATCATTTCAAGGAAGAAAATATCAGGTGTCAAAAACTTAGACTTTCCTAAAT
>VXBT01006392.1:235608-266868 GCA_013400235.1 Oriolus oriolus
GTGGGGGGAGAAGGGAGAGAGAGGAAAAGAGGGAGGAATGCCCATGTCCTGGTAGCCAGAGAATTTTGGTCAGGGGAAGAGAAGAGCTTAGAGGGAGCATCAGCCAGGGTCTCTTGGACTGAATTGTAAGTATCTTGTTTTTTCTCTACTCTCTGGAAGTTGCAAGCAGAAATATGGTGATGAAACTTAATATATAAAGAGATTTAACTGGGCTGGTGTTGTCTTGTTTAAGCAGGGGTGTCTCTGAAGTGTGCTGGGATTGACTTTTAGTGTGCTCTATCAATAGATTTCAACTTTTTTTCAGATGCTGAACCCCTTTAGGTGGTTTAAAGTAAAATAGCTTCTACTTTGTCTTGGTCTATGATAAAAAAAGGCAAAAAAGTTCAACAGGTAAAGAAAGTTTAATGGATTTTTGCATTAGGCTTTGGCTTATGCTGATTTTTTAAACTTTCTGAGTAAATTAGCTGTGCAATTAAAACTGTGTTTATTCAGGCATGCTGTCCAGTGTGAGTTTTTTGAGAAAGCTTTTTGATTAAGTGAGAGGTGCTCCATTAAGTGAGGTGCTCAGCACTTCTAATAAAATCCACTTCTGATCAAAATAGCAGGACTAAATCAGGTATTTCTCAGTGGATGTGAGAATCCTGGATTAATGTGATCATTCAAGACTGGGCACTTCTAACGTGTGTCTCTGGCTGTTGGCTTGTTAAGTCAGAGTAAGGGTGTATGTGAAGAAAGAGAAGCTTATGCAGATTGCTCTTGGGCATGATAACTTTCTTCTTTTCGTATTTAACCCTTCACTCTTACACTGGTGAAAGGTGGGAGGAATTATACTGGAGTTGGTGGGCTGCCACCAACTTCATCTTTCGCTTTGGCATTTGTCTCTCTGCAACATTTTAATAAATCAGATGTTTCTTTTGACCCTAAAGCTGGCCACTTCTAAAATGTGAGCAGAGCAGCAACAGAACAGTTTTCACTTATTTGGCTGTAAAACCCCTTTGGCAGATGCTGCTGGAGAAGTGGGCTGTTTGCTTACATTTTTGCTTTAGAATCCCACTTGTTGCCATGGTGGACAGTGTGTTTCTGTCAATAATTTGGCCTGGCGCGCCTTGCCCGCACTTACTCTAGAAACTTTATTGAACGATTCAGTTGAACCAGAACAAGATTAGACAGCTTTCCCCTTTTGGCACACTGGAGTGGCTTGCCTGCCGTGAGAGTCGGCAGCATTACTGCAAGAGGAGTTTCCCGCTTGGCGCTGGGGGAGCTCCTGCAAACTGCTTGGCTCTTAGTGTCCTGGAGCGTGGGTGCTGTCAAATTTCTCATCTGTCCCCTATCAAAAGCAACCCAGTGGTGTGAAGTAAATGCTTAGCGAGCTGTTTGGCTGATGAATAAGCCTTATTATTATTGCAAAAATGCCATCATGTTTAGTTAAATACTTCTGGGGCAATTTTTGTGGGGCAGAAAACATACAGAAACTTTTGACTTGTAATGGCACATGGCAATAACTTCATAATGATGAGAGAGATCGTTGATGCAGAAGGAAAAATAGTTTTGGGGGTTTTTTTTCTCAAGTAACCAAAAAAGGGAAAAGCTTATTAAAACAAACCATATTTTTCCTTTAGTTTCTAAGTTACTGAAAGCAGGTTTTGAATTTCATTCAGCAATTTGAAAAATCAGCCTTTTCCATAACAGTCACTAGTACCTTGATTCATGACACGTGCATGTTTTGAGAAGGAAAGTATGAAAGTGGAGCCCGCAGAGAGATGTCAGCTTCTTGTTGTATCCCAGGATGGCAGGTTTAACAAATATTATCTTTATATGAAAGAGTAAAAGAACTGAAATCCTATCTGATCATCTGAGTGATTATACAGCCCCACAAATCACTCTAGCTTTTTTCTTTCCGAACGGCTGTAGCACTGGTTAGCTTGCTCTCCTTAAGAGTCTGTCAGAATTTCAAATGGAGTGTAATACCCTATTTTTATAGGAGTTTACGTTTCATCAGTGAAAGTTCACTCTAGGTTGAAATTTAACATAAAAGACTGGCTAAAGAGAAACCTGATGGAAAATATATCTTTGGGGTGAATTTTTATTTTTTTTTTACTTATACAAGCGGGTTTCTAAAAACCTCATATAAGTTTTAAAGTTTTGGTCCCTGTTTTGCAGTTCTCTAACTAAAACCAGCTTCGGTGTTAAAAGTTGAAACCTTAAACCCTGCTAATCCAGAGCAGGGACCAGTGCCTGTGCATATTAATAAAAGTAGAAAAGGGCAAAGGGTTTAAACTCTGTAATATTGTTGTCTATTTCCATTAACTCTTTCTCCTCAGACCCGACCCTGGAAAAGCTCTGTATGTAGAATTATGCTGGCTGTAAAAAGAATTCTGTCCCTGGAAGATGCTGATAAGTCAGCAAACCCTGGTTGCTGCAATACTTGGAGATAGAAAAATAATTAAGTGCTCAATAGGCTATGCTGCTGAGTTTTTGTGTTGTTGCTGCTTGGGAGGAGAGGGGGCAGGGAAAAAACTGGTGAGCATTTCATTCAAAGCAATGGTGTAGCTAGTTTACGCATAGAGTGGCCAGGTATCTATATGTACAGAGCCTGTTTCCAATCTAATTCATATAATGGCACGTAGGTTGAGTTACGCTGGTGTCAGGCTTGCTGGAAGTAGTCACCTGGTGAATTGCTGGCTGCTGCTTTTGCTGTGTGCACGAGTAGACCAGGGAAAGGTACAAGTGAAAACTTAGCCCTGACCTCAAATCTCTGACAACTGAAGTTGTCAATCAAACAATCTTGGTGCTGGTGTCAATCATGCTTCCTTGCATGTGGGTTGTAGAGTAAGAGCACTTTAGTTTTCTTTCCTAAGGGTGTTTTCATTTCCTCTTCTAGTTACCATTTTTGTGCCCAGCATTTAATAATTTGAGATTCCTTGTGTACTTCTAGAACTGCAGAGCAACTTTGAAATGGAGAGTCTTTATCAGTACTCCTTCAAGATGTATTGGTGTACACTTGCATGTGCAGCGTGGTTGATGGGAGAAGGCTCTACCCCCAGCACTGATATTGGCCAAGGATTACAGCCAGCAATCAATCATACTTGTTTAGAGAATCATCTCTGTTTTAAACCCGTAATGCAACTGAAGGAGAGCATTTTCATGAGAGACTTACGTACCTAACAACGCCTGTCTGCCACATGGCATGTGTGAAATGTACCTAGGAACATGCGTCTTGATTCTGAGGAACAGAACCATTTTGTCTGGTCTTTGAAGGGTGTGTGTAGTCCCTAGGGGTTAAAGTTCATATGGGAGTAGAGGGTTGTTTTAGCATCTAGTCCTGGAGCTGTCTGCAAGAAAGGCTGGTGGAGCCATGGTCAGGAGGCTCTTTTCCCCTTACAAGTGGTACCACATGCTTAGAGGCTTACTCCAAACTAGGGCTTGGGTTAGACCCTCTTAGTTATTATTATTCCTGCCCTCCCTCCCCCCCGCTTTTATTCTCTTGTTGTTCATTAAGAGTTTGTGGCTTTGTTTGTGTTGATATGGGAAAAAGAGGTAGGGATAGTGTACTCAACAGCCCTGCACAGGCGCCGACATGGTGATACTGTCAGAGCAGGTGGCCTTGCTTGTGCCTGCCTGATGCTGCTGATCTTGAGCAGTTGTACCCATTTTATTATTGCCCACCTTGGTTCTGATCACTGCCTACCTCCCTGTGAGGTTTCAGCCCCTCACACAGACAAACCCCAGGGACGTGGAGCTGGGCTGCAGAGCTGCAGTGGGTGGCTGGGTGTGATTTAGGCCCAGCTGACGGGGTTCATCTTCTCCTCTGTATGACAAATAATTTCTTGACTCCCCATCAGGGAGCTCCCAGCCTCCTTGTCCCAGAGGCAGGGAAACAGCAAGCCTCTGTCTGTTCCCGCACAATTGATAGCCCCGCTGGTAGGAGCATCAGTGCACGGGTGATGGTGATCTACTGCTCCACTGCTGCCGGCTCTGAACGGGCAGGCGTCCCCAGGCCATCCCTCACAGCCACACAGGCACCTCCTGTCACAAACTTACACCGGGAGGAGGAGGGCAGCGGGGGGAGAACTTTTCTTTATTGTATTTGCTATAAATGGGCTAAAAGTGTGCGTCTCTCTTTTTTCTTCCCTTCTCTCTTTCTTCTCCCTCGTTTTTTTGCAGAGGATGAAAGTCCTGGGCAGACCTATCACAGAGAGAGAAGGAACGCGATCACAATGCAGCCGCAGGGTGGGCAAGGCCTCGGCAAGATCAGTGAAGAGCCTTCCACGTCGAGTGAGGAAAGGGCCTCATTAATCAAGAAGGAGATCCATGGATCTATATCGCACCTTCCCGAACCTTCCGTACCTTACCGTGGGACGCTCTTTACCATGGACCCCCGAAATGGTTACATGGACCCTCATTACCGTGAGTATTGATTGCTGGTTCATTTGGGGCTGCAAAGTTGGAAGGCTGTCAAATTTAATGTGATTTTGTCACTTTGCATCATCCCCAGGGAGAACTGCTTTTCTGGAGGGAGTGGTGTTTGTGGTAAATGCAGTCTTTTTTTTCCTGAAGTTAAAAACCAGGGTGCAGTTGCACTGCAGTTAGAAATTATCGCAGGCCTCTGCAAAGCAACTTCCACAGGACATCTCATCTGTTGCTAATCCTCCTCAGTCATCCAGGCTTGTGTTTTGCTCCACCTCCTTAATACATGAAGAAAAAGGGCCTCGTTATAGAAAGCAGAGAAGGAAAATGAAACAGGCCTTAAAAATCTCTCTTTTAAAGTAATGTTAAAGTATGATATTGAGAAGAGGAGGGACTGTGCCCTGTACAGTGAGAATTTGGGGAATTGGAAGGCTTATTTTTGTGCTTTGGGACTTCTTGTTTTGTTTTGGCGGGTTTTTTTAGACATTCACGAGTGTGTTTGAGAATGCAGGCTGATGGAGTGGTTTTGCAATTTTCTTTCCCAGCTATAGTTCCCTGAAGTTGTAAGGGGGAGGGAAAAAGGCAAATGGTTTAAACTTCTGAATTCCTGCTCAGGCATTAATAAAAAAGTAAGAAATTAACTGACACTTGAACACAGATGTGGAGTGGATGTCTCCACAGTATGAAGTATGAAGGAGTTAAGCAATTTTTTTTTCATCTGTTTCTAGTTTACAAAAAAAGAGAAAAAGATCATTTAGTTGTGTAGTAATGAAGTACATCTTGGGGTGCCAAGGCTTGTGCCTTTTGATTATAGATTTATCACCCAGTCAGGATACAGATTTGCCATTTAACCTTTCAGTCTCCAATTCCAGATGATAGGCTTAAGACCCACAAAGAGAGAGCAGTCTGCATCGGTTTTCTTTTTTTTTTAAACATCATTCAGAAATTTTAGTGTTTTAAGGCAAAAGGTCATTAGCCAGACGACTGATTAGTGAGGACAGCTGATTAGTGCATGTTTTTTTGCTAAAGAAAGTGCCAGGGATAAAAGCTAATTTTATCCCTTCATTAGTTGGGCTAGCAGCAAAGGGGAATGTTCACTCATCAGGGTGCAGATCAAAGTATGCCTTGCACAACCTTAAGTCTCACCAACCTCCTTTAAAAAAAAAAAAAAGCCTGATAATAAGGACGGAGGTATTATGAGAAAACGAACACTTGTTGTCTGTATAGTTTAGATCAGTATTTAGGGAAAAAGTTTGCAATTAAGCTTTTGAGCTCTTTTTCAGTGTAGTCAGTTAGTTTTTGTACACTGTCCTCTCCTGCTCTCTCGTACAGACTGCTCAAACCCTCTGGGGGAGTTACTCATCTCTCTGTTGAGGAGGATGTGCTGCGGCACACCAGCGGCAGACTCCTGCCAGAGAGGCATGAACGTGCAGTGCAAATGGCCACTCATGAGCAGCAGTGCATACAAGTATTCCCTCAGGGGCTGGAGGCACCATTCCTAGCTTCTGGTTAACAAACGCCCAAATCTAGCTTAAAAAAACCCCAACAAAACAAACAAGTATTCCTGTGGAAGCAGAATAGCTTCTCTGTTTGTAGGCAGTAGAGCTGGGGAGAAATGAAATGTGTGACAAAAACAACCCTCAAACAAACAACAAACCTTATGCTGAATTTAGTGGGGAAGATATACATTTTGACCACCTGACCAGCTGCCAGCTCACCCCTTAAATCTTGTTCAAAGTGTTATTGAAATTACTGCAGGTTCAGACAGAAGAAAAAGATCTGGTCAGTCAGCATGTGTCTGAGTGGTTTGCAATGAGTTTATTTTGTTTTATATTCTCAAATTCACCTTTTGACAAGAGTTGTCAAGATTTAATGACGCTACTGTGTGCTATTGTGACCATTAATGCTAGCTATTGAGGCTGTGTGGACTGCTGGAAAAACATTGATGTCAGAAGCTGAGAGAGCACCAGAAGTTACCCAGCATACAACAGCAGAGAAACAGGAGATGAGTTAATTTTAAATGAGCAACAAGATCTTAAAGCAGAAATCTGAGTCAGAAAGCATCAGATGGACAGACCTGCTTCCCTCTCCTGTAATGAGTAGTACATTTGTATTCACTGATTTATAAAGTCCCTCAAGCTATTAATGTCATAAAAAGAGCCATCATGCTTTTATTTACCTTTAATAGCTGTGATATAGAGAGACAACTAAAAAGACAAATGTCTAGTTAGATTTATAGGAAAGCAGTCTTACTGAAATTTTCATAGTAGTTGTATCATTTATATATGTAAGATATGCTTTCATCAGAGGGGCAACTGTATTCAGACTGACACTTTTAGTGGTCCATATGAAGAAGGCTGAATAATATAAACATGCATCTGTCTCAGTGTAGCAACAGGTAAAGAATCAGGGAGTCTATTGTTTCCTTTCTTACTTTCTTGCCAGTTTTGCTGGGCATATGGATGGCAAATGTTTTAATTCAACATAGTCAGATATGTAAACACTCACAGTAATTTCTTAGTTTCCCTGTGGCTGGAAAATATAGACTTTTCAAGATGCCTAATTCATGCTTCTATTTATACCCACTTTGTATTTAAAAGTGTGGGCAGGCTTCCTGTAACACAGGAAAAGGGAAAATATTTTTTTTGAAGAAGGACATCTGTATATTTTTATGGCAAAAAAAATTAAAAGATTATATAAGTCAGTTGTGTGTGGAACGCATGTCCCTTCCATGAGTTGCAGTTATTAGAAACCACTTGAGTGCTTTGCATTTTTACATGTAAATATGTATGTGTATGTTTGTGCATTCCAGGATTTTTTTTGTTTTAATTTCTTTTCTAATTAAAATGACTGATGTTGTAAATGTTGGTAATAATAGTTACCATAAATGTGGAATAAATCCCTCATTGAGGGGGAGTTTGCTCTCCTGCAGAGTGTGGGTGGGGATAATGGTTGTGTTTCAAGTGAACCAGCCTTTCAAACAGCTGGGATGAAACATGCTGTGGAGCTGGCGGCCCTTCCACACCGCCAGAGAGCCCCTCAACCATGTAGCAACTGAGAATGTGAGTGCAGTCCCATGCTCACTGCCTTCTATCCTCCAACAGATAAAAGGGAAAACAAAGGCCTAAACCAGAAATTTTTCTGTCTTTTTTGTTACGGATTTCTTAACCACTATTTAAACACAGCACACAAAGGAAGGGAGGGATGCTGTTTTTGTTTAACTTTTTAAAAACTTTTTTTCTTTTAAAAGGCTTTAGTACAGAAATGCTGGAGTTTGCCTTCATATGTTGTTCCTTTTCTTTGTTGAGGAGAGCAGGGTTACTGACCTTAATCACCGTGTTTCTTAAAAGGATTTAAAATCCTGCGTTTCTCAAACACTAATTCCAGTGGTAGTTGGAGCCCCTTGTTAATGTAAATTCCATCTCTAGAGTTGGGGCTGAGGCAGGGAAGATGGGGATAGCAACTTGCCTTTGTTATTCTTTTCCACAATTTTAATTTTCATGTAGATTTATGGCAGTGCTAAGACTGCCTGTCGCACAAGTCATTCCTCATGGAAAAAATGAATCATTCCTGATGTAAACACTTTGATTTAAAACATACTGTTGATATTCTTCCCTGGATTTCACAGCTCATCTGAAAGAATTGTTAGTACCTAATTAGCAAAACCTGAAGAATTATCTTAAGTAAAAAGCAGTGACAGTTCACTTGGCTCTGATCCAAAAATTTATATATACAGAAATGTATGGCCCTGGCAGGATTCTCTTTCCAGTAAATTACTTCATCTCAAAGAGGTTGCACTAGCTGAAAGCAGGAACTCACTCCTTTCTTTCTTTCTTTTTTTTTTTCCTTCTTTTTCTTTTCTCTTTTTCCCTCTCCTTACCAGGGATTTATTTTGCTGGTTTTGAAGCTTCAGTATTTATCTGGGGAAGGGGGAACTGCTTAGTGCACATTTCATAGGATTAGCCCTCCAAAGGTATTGATTGCCCTCAGTTCCCACTGACTGTTCTTGGACTTAGCTTTGTAAGGACTGGGCCTTGCATAACTGCCCGAGTTAGATTACCCAGTGTTAGTGTCATCTCAAAATCAATTTGCAACATGAACGAAAGACCCCAGCAAGGCAAATACAATTCTGGTTCACTAGCTGCACTTGTTCATTTACTAAGTTTTAATTTCTGTTGACAAGAATTCCCCTTCCTTCATATCCCCATAGGAAAGGAAAAGGGAGTGTGGAAAAGTAAAAAGGGAATTGGATTCTGTTTCTAAAAATGCAAACTGTTAACTGGAAACACTGTCTTAAAATGCAGTAACTGGAAAGCAGTGACTTTTCATGGCAGCAAGTGTTGAACCACAGTGGCCAGCTATGTGTGGCACATTTGACAGTGAGAGTGGTCCATGTCACCACCAGCAGATGAGGTCATGGAAGGGGCTTACAGAGGGGTAGATGGTGGCCTCCCTTGTCATCTCCCTGGCATAATTTGGGACTCAGGAGAGACAACCAAGACACTTCTGGATAGTCCCAAAGCAGGCACTTTTCTTAGCTCACCTCTAGTTTCCCAGTGTCTTTGGGTGACAGGAGACTAGGACAGCTTTTTGTAGAGAGTTTCTACTTGGCCTGGTTGGACAGTGGTAGGAGAATGTCAGTGGAGAATTCTTGTGGAGATTTAGGGCCAGGGTCTTTAAGTACATTTAGGCGGTCTTCAATTTCAAAGTGAGTTTGGCCTCTGAGAATCTGGGTCCTACTTCAACTCCGTGCAGCATTTTGCAGGGGAGAGGCTTAAGCACTCGAGTAACAAAACTCTCTCCTGACAGTGATTTATGGGGTGGTTTCCAAATGTTGTCAAGTAGGGGTAGTTGAAAAAAGTAAAATCTAAAGCTTTTAATAGAACTCACAAGAAAAAAAGCCTCTGTTATAAAAGTGAATGTCAGACTGCTTATGTCAGCTGAGCAACTGAAGTGTGGGTCTTTAAAAAAATTAACATGTTTGCAAAAACATTTTTGAGATTAAAAGTCTAAAATGTAATAGTATCTTTCAATAGCCTCCAACAAAAAACATTACTGTTCTCAGATTCCAACTTATGGTCAGAGGCAACTTCAGTGTGAAATTCAGGAAGGTGCTGCAGACCTTGTAAGCTTAGCAGCTTATAAGTTGAAATCGCTTCTCCAAGATGACTTCCAAACTTCCCGCGTTGTTTCTGAAACTGCTCATTACAAGTACTGCTGCCCATTTCTCTGAGGCCTTTTCTGAAATCAGCAGTGTCTCTTGAGAGCCCTGCAGTTACTGCCTCTGTGTGATGGTCTCCTTTGGAAGTAACAATTGCACCTATAGATTTACAGCATGTGGAGATGTTCTTCCTTTTTATGCACTTTTTCTCTCTTTGGCATGAGACAGACTCCAAAACTGCCAGTATCTGGAAAGCTTTGAAGTGTAATGTGATAGAGCAATTGAAAAGTGATCTTGTAGGTTTGGGGTTTTTTGTGGTTTTTTTGGTTTTGGGGTTTTTTTTGGGTTTTGGTTTTTTGGGTTTTTTTTGCTTTGTTTTGTTTTCAAGTTTAGGTGAATACATGTTTTTCTGTGTTAATTTTTTCCTGTCATTACCAGTTGTATTAATTTCAGCTGGAAACTATAGGTAGTTATATGGAAAGAGGTGATCCTGTTTGTGGGGAGGGTAGAATAGAATATTTGAGATTTCTTATTTCTAAATAAGAAATAAAAAATTGTAGAAATTATAGAAATTATTTCTAGCCCTATAATTCTATTGGACTTCAAAATTCTAAAAATGTTTTGAGGAGCACATTGAAACTTTCATATTAATCTCTCCTTGTTTTGGTGTTCAACTGTGTGTTAAGGAAGCTGTGGGGTGAGGTTTTATATATGGTGGTTCTTTTGTTTTGTTTTGTTTGTTTGTTTTTTTAAAGGACAGGGAAGATAAAGACAGGACAAATGCAAAAACACTTCTCTAATGGATTTTATTTGTTTTTTTCAGCTAAAGCTTTTTTAGCTGCTTTACAGTAGGTATTTGTTGTATACTGCCTTCATGGAAAGAGACAGAATTCATTGCTCAGAGCCACAGAATCATGGTTAAGAACTGTGAAGAAAAAGCCAGGAAATAATGTAATCCATCTCTTGAGCATCAAGGCAGATCAGCTGTCCCTAAATCAGGAGAGAGTGAAAAGCTTCTTCGAAGTTGTTGTATCCCTTGATGCACGGACATTTGTCACAATGGTTTTAAAACAGAAGATCTGTAGTGGGTTTGGGCTGATCTTGTGTGCCTACAACGTAACTTTTATGGAATCAGCAGCTGGAAGGTGGGGAAAAATGTGAAGTAGTTCTCTTGTGTTGGTGTTCTCTCTGGTCAATGTCACTAGAGGGAATTTAGTTGCCTAAGCAGAGATTGGAACGTGAGTGCCATTTTCACGCCCATGAGGATCCTGAGCGGTCTGACTGCCAGCGTGGTCAACCCCTTGTATCCTGAGTCATATCTGTTAACTCTGTATGAATGTCTTGGATATATTAGGGAACTATGATGGCCCTATGTGTCTGTATTTAGGCAGCAGAATCCTCAGTTGTTGTGTCTAAGTGTAGAAAATAAACGTTTAAGTTCAGGGCTTTTTTCTCCATCTCTGCTGTCATTGTCCAGCTTTTTTTAAGAAAACTGTAGCAATAATTAGATTGCAGAGTAGCTAATGTCTACAGAATGCTCCTCTGTCATGATTCTCTTGTGTTAACTTTCTTGCATTCTGGGTGCTTAAGATCTGGATGTGCCCTATTTTTCATGGCTCTTGCCCCCGGCCCCTTGTGTGGGCACAGAAGGAGGGCAGTGTGTCACAGAGGATGCCTCAGGTGGGCAACGGGAGCATGGGGGCACCACAGGCCTGCTCTCTCTGTGGCACTGACTGTGGACTTGTCAAGGGAGGATTTGAAAGGCAGCATGGTGCCTGTTGTCAAAGTGCAGTTTCAAGCTTGTCCCACAGAAGTCTCTCAGTACTAGCCTCCTGTTGGAGTGCAGGGTTGAACAGGCCTTTACTTTTAAGACAAGTTAAATGCTTTTGTTGCTGAACCATTTTCAGGATCGCTAGCAGATACAGCTTTATTGCTATTGATTGAGCTCAGTACTTAGGAGGAGAGCCACTTAGCTATAGCCTCTACTTCCTTTTATTCACACCTAGCAGCACAATTAACTTCCTCTTAGCCTGGCTCTTTACCTCTTAGCTTTGGTAGTTTACACAGTACTCTCTAAACTCTTATTAAAACACTGCTCAAATTACTGAAACTGGGACTCTTGAGCTTGCTGAGTGGGTCACATCTGAGTCTGCAGATCATGTCAGGAATGCTTACCCTTTCAGTCAGACTTACACAGGCTACCTTTATTCATTTCTGATAATATAGCTTACAGCCAAGGCAGCAACCACCAGTGCAGGGAAGCAGTATTATCCTCAATATTGATGTATTCATAGCTGTGTTTTAAAGAGTACAGCTGCTCTGTTGCCATGTGGTGGTGGGTACACAGCACCAGGAAAGGCAATATTTGCATGAGAATGTTTGTATGTACAGGTTTGTACATCTTCATACTTCCGTTTAAAAATAAGAGTTACCACTTACAAAACAGTCTTCTGATTCTGCTTTCCTTATTGTTTTTTTTTAATTGTCTTGCATTTTTTTGGAGTTCAAAACAGATAGCTCACCAGAAAACAGAATTGCTTTCTAATCTCAGTCATGTTTGTTTCATGTTTCACACTGAATAAAGTAGTGTAGAAGGTCCCTCATTATTTATTCTAGTTTCCCTTTCACATTTCAGTGCTGCCCTGAGCCATCATTTTTCCCAAAGAGTTGAATGATTCTGATCTAGAACCCAGTGAATTCAATGAATCAACAGCTGCTGGCTTCAATGAACTTCAAAATAATCCCTGGTTGCCTTATATTCTGCTCTTTTATCTTACCTGTTCTTCATGCGAGTTGTAATTTTAAATCATAATTCCCAAGGACCCATGTTGCCATTTTGCAAATGAAGAGTGGAATATTGGTATTCCTCTATCTACAGTCCCTGTTGAAGTAGCCAGTGATAACAAGCCAAAAGTAATGGCATATGAAACACTTTCACATAAATGGCTGATTATGGTAACAGCTGAGTGTAACACCATACCAAGTGTTGAAGCAAATAACTAATGAGTTAGAATGTGTTGAATGAAATTTCATTCCATCATGTCAGACTCCTTAGTGTGAAACAGTAGTGAATTTTATTTGTATGGGTTATTTTCACCAAGCTATCTACAGATACAACTTACGAAAGCTTTAAGCTTGGGCCTTGACTTCTGTTAGACATTGTTGTTGAAATTGAATTGGGTTACTTGGATGAATGAAATTTGGATCAAGGCCTATGTTATGTATAAACAGTGGTTGCTCACTTTACTGGGATGGACCAGCTTGGTGCAGTGATAGGAGGCTGTTGGCACCAAAGCTGTTCTTCATGATGGATGATATTTGAATTGGCATTAACACCACTGATCTAACGGTGCTGTTAACAATAAAATTGGTGCCAGACATCAAAAACATTCATTACCGCTATGATTGGAGTGGAATTTTTTTTTTCTTTTTACTAGGAGGGAAAAGAGGAGCACTAATCATACATTGCTAGCTGATTATTGAGCTGCCCAGTATTTGGAATGTTTGATTTGGAAAGCCTGATGTATGTCCTGCTCGTATAAGTCCCTACATTGCATGAGACTGGCAATGGCCATGGTCTATGCTTTTTTGCACTGTTACAATTTTCAGTTTTTTTTTTTTGCTTTTAATTTTAACACATAAAGCAAACTGGAAGAAACCCCTTTAAATAAAGGCTGAAGGCCTGATCTGGCTTCATATGATCCCACAGAACAAATTAAAAACCTGAATGAAGCACAGAATGCTGGCCTGTGAAAATGTTTCCTTGTCTTGTGGGGGAATAGCACATATCTTCAAAGTCAGTAGTTACTTATCAGATTAACACACATCCAATGTTTAGTACTGGCATTCATCCCTTGTGCATTGTAAACCAGGACTGGGGAGGACAAGGGCTGCTGTAGTGGTTCTTGCCACAGACGTGGGTTTTGTGTGTATTCCGCTCTGAAAAGGTGGTCTGTACAGGTGGGTTAAAGCATGCTGCGTCTCTGTGTTGTGACCAGCCTCCATGTCTGGAATTGTTTGCTAGATAGCCTGTGGGAGTGTTGCCTGTGTTGCTTTAACACGTGGGGGTTGCCTGGGCGTGCAGATCCTGCTGGACGAGAGGCGTGTTGGACCAGTTGCTGCTGAGGCTGTGCCTGGCTGGCAAAGCACACGGCTGACACACCTTACCATGAGGGGGTGGCCTCTGGGCTGCCTTTAGGAAGTGATGTAGACATGGATACTGTTTGTTAAGGTTACACAAGGTATTGGCACAGCTCTCTGAGGAGAACACTCATCTGAAATAGTGTGCTCTGCTGTCTGTTGAGAAATGACTTTTGTATTTTCCTTATGGGAGCCTGGTGCTTAGCCTGGCATTGCTCTGTGGTCTTGAAGCACAATACCCTGTTGTAGGAATTGTTATATGAATGGGAAGAAGTCATCTTCAAATTCCTTCTGAGCATGCCTCTAGGCCACATTAATTTGGCAACACGTGTCAGTAGGTCTTGGCTCCAGAAAATGCGGGGGTCTGCTCAGTGTTTTCCATATAATGTCTTTTTTTACTTAACATTCAGACTCTATATATCTGCTCATTGTTTGCTGCAGTCTTTCACAGAGTCTAGCTCAGCCGTTTGATTCAGAATCTTGCCATTTATATGGTTGGTTGAATTCTTCCAGCTGTGATTTCCTAGGGAGCTTCAAAAGCACTCAAGAAGGTGCTTTCTTTTCCTACTTCCATCCTGCTGCATAGTGCTTCCATGAGTCCCACCTAACTGAAACTAATGACACCCTTTTATTTTGTCAGCGCAGGGAACTGAGAGGTGCTGCTGGCAGGCAACAATCGTCTTCAGCCTAGATGTATTTTGCTTCTTGTTCTTCTGACAGTGCCATGTACTTAGAAGAAAAGGACTTACAAAATAGTCCAGAATTAATTGAGTGCAAAAGTGGGAAACCAGAGGTGGGAGCTGTAGCGGTATTCCTCCTCAACCCAGCCTTTTTAGAACCATGGTGGCTTGTATATTATGGCTTGTAGCTATGAGAAAAAAGATATTCCCCTGAATTTATCTTCAGCTCTGTAACTCTGGCTGATCGTACTGCAAGTACATGTCACCAAGTCAGTGGGAGAGTGGTTGCCAGCGCATCCCTGGTTACAAACCAACCCTGATGCACAACATTCATGGTGAAGCCATATCCCTTCATGAGTGTATGCCTTATGTCACTGTAGGCATGTGTCTCAGGTAGAAAGCCTGCTGTTTTATTTGTAGTGACCAATTCTTTTTCTTTTAATCTAGGATGATTGTGGCACTGTATGGTGGACACTGATATTAAAGGCTACTGGTGTGCAACATGGGATGCATATATATACTACAATAATTTGGTGTTTCCTCTGAGGCTTGGTGCTTCCTGGTTATTTTCCTGCTCATTTTTCTAATGTGCTTTTTCATATACTTCTGTATTATGAACCTTTTTGTTTTTTTAAGCTATCTCTGATATGCAGCTTTCATATCTTGGCTCCCAGCAATGTTGAACCTCATTGTAAAGTCCCTTCATGTAAAAGCCATCTAGTTATAACTCTCAAAAATAAGAGGCTTGTCTCCTGGGGACAGCTCCATATTGCGGGTGAAGTATAATCCTTAACATTGTTTTTTTGCTTTCAAATAGCTGGGGACAGTAAGTCAAGGAGTGAGAACTCCCTTTGTTTCATGTAGTGTTCGTTGCAGGGAAAGAATGTAACAGAGCAGAAAATGAAGAAAGACATAAAAGAATCTCAGCTCAAGGAGGTCACATCCATCATAGGCTTAGCATTGCCTTCAAAGATGTCTGGGACAGGTGGCAGTTCAAGACAATCAGAGGAGAAGCATCCGCTAGCACCGAGATAAGGGATTCTTGCAGAATCCTGCTATCTGGTCCCAGTTTGCTTTGATGTAACTGTGCTAGAGAAGACTTCTGGGAGCAGGCTACTGCTTCCCTCCGTGATAGGCTGCTGTTGTTCAGCCTTTTAAGGTCTCATTACAGTGGTCCTTGAGGATTAATCCTCTTTAAGGTTTACACGGGAATGGTTTTGTCTGAAGGCCCAGCCAGGGACCTCACTACCACCTGTACAAAGCATTATTGGATTCTTTCATTCTATTTTTTTAAGTGGCTCATATTTAACAGTATTTGACAGAAAGTAAAGCCAAACATCTTGCCTTTTTTTACTTCCCTCTTTGGCTGTTACTGAGTTTTTGTTGAGCACAGCTTGAGCAGTCCTTTGCAGACACTGAACCATTAGCAGTAAATTGTACGTTTCCGGTTACTCTACTTAGCCTGCTGGTTTTGGCAGTCTTTCTTTTTCCTTTCTTTGCTTGTCCTCACCCCACTTTCTGCTTCTAAAAGGAGGGGAGTGATGATGTTTGGCTTCAGAATCAGAAATCATCCTTTTGCTAGTTTATTCCCATGGCTGCACTGGTGGATTTTGCATTCGTGCTGTTCTGCTCCGTGTTCAGGGTATGGGAATGTGGTCAATTATCAGCATTAATTTATTAAAAGAACACATCAGCAGTTTATAAGGGTTTGTTTATGAAATTACATTTCCCACTTTGAAATGACTTGCTTTTGCTGAAATTCCCGCTCATGCGGGAATCATACCTGGTTTTGGAAATGCAATAGCAGGCAAGTGCCTTCCAGCTCCCCTCTACATTCTGTTCTTGGTGTTGTTTCTGTGTAACTCTGTTACAGATCTGCTGCTTGAAGATGGGAAAAAGGCATGCCAAAGAAAGGAACGTTATTCTGAACTGGGGTATCTTTTCCCAGTTCCCTAACTGAACTAAGTGTTACAAAGTCAATTCGATATTGTAACTTCAAGATGGTGGCTGAAGCAAAAGAATTATAAAGGTTGTGCTGAAAACAGTATCAGTGATCCTGGCAGGTGAAAGTAAAGTTAACTGTTCTGAGGGTAATAAATAGTTTAAGGGACTCATGTCTATGTTGCAGTGGAAGTCCTTAAGTTTGGCGCTTCTGAACCCATATCAAGCAGCTTGATGGCCCTAGTTCAAATTATTATGACAAGTGACAGTGTATTTTAGTTTAAAAAAAGGGCAACAAACCATTTCTACCTAGAAAAGTCAGTAACAGCTATAAATGGAATCCTTTCGGTTTAAAATAATGAGTTGTGCATCGTCCACAGAATAACTTGTCATGAGTTACATAGTCATTCTGCTTTATGAATAAAATGCAAACAAAACAGCACCTTCATAAACCTTCTTGGTTTTGTTTTGAGTGTTCTGTTTGGAAGTTATCTGGTATGTTAAAGAGTGCTCGTAATGTATGTATAGCAGATTAGTTTTCTTTATATATAAAAATATTATAGGAAACCCTATAGCTAATTCTGGCTATATAAAACTGTATGGTGCCATTATAGCCATAAATATGCCTGTTACCTTCATACATTGCACATAATTTAAAATTAGTGCACGTATTTAGTTTTTACTGTGTTTGTGAAGAGTGTTAAATTCTGCCCATACATTTTTTTCCCTGTTAGCTAATTCTGAGAGGATGGAAGGATGAGAGAAGCAGAAACTAAGGAAAAAAAAAACTAACTCAAATAAAGGTAATGAAAAGTCATGATGTGAGGTGCTGTAGATCCCTTCAAGAAGACCTGTTGTCTGAAGAAATACAGACATATTCTTGGCAGCCTAACTTTATAAAAATCAGACAGGTGTGCCATTTTATGCATATGCAATCAAGTGCTGTAGCTGCAGTCTTGATGCACATATTGAATATGTTTATAAATAAAATATTCTATAATTACTGTCTCTAAGATAGAAATGCTTTGAATAACATGGTGTTAAACTTCTGTTCAACTTCCTCAATTTCATGTTAGAGCTAGTTGTCAGCAGTTTGCACTTGTATAGAACTAATCGGAAGGTTGCTCTTTCATTTCTGAGTTCATAAAATACAGGGAATGTGAGGTTTTTTTATTCCACCTAATGATAAATGCATGAAAACTGGCAGTGCTAAGTTTGACTGAATTTAATTGCTGTGTAATTTCAGTGTGAAGGTGTCATTATGAAGCATCTTTTCAAACTGAATGTCAACTGCACTGCAGTTTAACAGTGGTTCAGCAAAAAGTTAAGTGTTTTTCAGGTGAAAAAATGTGCTTGATGACACCAAGCCAATTTGTGACCTGTTCTCTAAAGAGCCCTGTCTCCTTTTTCACCCAAACACAAGTGGGCTGGATAGGACAAAGGGGAGGGCTGGTTTCAGACACTTGCTGGGAATGTTATGGTCCACAGATTCAGTTGCACAGTCTGAAGGATAGAGCTTCCTTCTGGGCCCTGGGCTGACTTCTGGGCTTGTCTTTATCCAGGCTGTAAGAAATAATTTTTCTTGGAGACAAGGAAGTGAAATGGCTGGCTGTTGCACTGTTTGTACATACACCAAGGGAACATTTACTACTAATAACATTAGCGTTTTCTAAATAACAAAAGTAACTAGAAATCAGTGGGAGTTAGCCATCCTGGGAGTTCAAAGTAAGGGTAAAACAATCAATGAAAATGAAAACCTGGGTGTTTGCTCTTGGGGTTTTTTCCTGTTGTGACATAAAGCAAAAATAAAATATTTGATTCTGCTGAGTTGAACAATCATGGAAAACTTAACTCCTGAAAAAGAAGTTTTCAGAAAGTTATAATGGGCTAAAAATAGGGTTTTGTAAGACATATAAATCCACTGCAGCTGGTGCTACCCAAACCTCTCCCTATATATGTGTAAAAATACATATACAGGTGTGTATATATATCTGTATTACATATGTTAAAAACTCCTTTGCAGCTTTTGGGCTTTATGCCTCTCATGAGTCTGAAATTTTTCAATAGTATTAAATTCTGTGTTCTATATTATTAGCAGTGGAATTTTTTTTCCTCCCCTAGGAAAGAACAAAATTGTAGTCAAAACTGATCTCATGCTAACAAACGTGGAGTGGAGTAGGAGTTGTTCAAAGTCCAATGGTTATACCACAGTGTCTTTATTTGTATTTAGAAAATACTTCACAACCTGAAAATTCAAAAAAGCAATACAGCAGAAGTGTGTGTGTCAAGTATTTTGTTTATTTATTTACATACACAGATGCCATACAGCTGCTGAATGCTGTTGTTAGCCCATACAAATTACTTTCAGAAGTGGCTGTAGCAGCTGTAGTTGCTAGCCCTGTAAGATGAAACATCTCTTCCAAAAATCTGTTATAAGCAGTGTGATCTGAGAACTGAAGAAATTCACCTCAGTTAAGTTGCTTCAGTGAATTTTAGCTGCCAAATGTTGGGTTAAAACACTAAGTAAAGATTCAAATCATATTAACAAAGGGTTTGATTAGGAATAAAAAACTGGATGGATTTTCAAATTGTCTTCTCTCAGAGCCCTTTAGAGTCTTGTTGTGCATCACTCTTTCTTTGGTTTTGTCTTTCTGTCAAGGTAATCCAAAGTTTTCTCCTTATTTTCTGTGAAGTCTTACTCACTCTCCCTTATCTTCCGATCTCAGTATCATCATGCTTAAATATGCACAGGATCATTAATTTTCCTAACTGCTCTGTATGCTTTTTTCCTGGCCCCTGTCTCCCAGATCTAGAGCTGCTTTGGATTTATTGGTCTATCTTCTGTTCATGCTAAGAGAAAAATCCTCAAAACTTCGGTTATTTCTGTGGATTCTGCTCTGTTAGATCCTGTCCTGAGCTTGCATGTGCTGCAAAGCTTTTCATCTTGGGAAAGGCAGCATAACTGTGGCCTATAAGGTCTAGCAGGGACCTGAATACTGGGTGTCAGATCAGAATCAGAATGTTACTCAAGCAGCTCTGACAGGGTTTGGACATTCAGTAGGTGTCCAGTCATTTCCCTCTTATCTAAACACTCTGCAGCTTTATGTACAAGTCTTGGATATCAGGTGGCCAACAGGGGTTTTCTGAGGTGGCTGCTGCAGTGTGAAACACTGGCCTTGGCTCTGCAGGTAGGCAAAGCTCAGTCAGTAAAGCTGTGGTTGTTCTGTAGAGCAAACAAACTGATTTTGGACTCATTAGGGATGAAATCCCACCACACCCAAAACAGCTGAAGGCTTTCTAGTATGTTCAGGATTAGACTTTATAATCTTAAAACAAGTACACAGATACTTCTATAAATAGCTTGATTAGAAGTGATTCCTTTTTGGAATTTTGATCTACTGTCTATTTTGCTGTTTCATGCTACATTTCTTGATTTTTTCAAGGGTAGCTTTGGTGAGGGAAAAGGAAAGTAATTTTTTCCCATCTGCTCATGCAAGCAGTTTTCTAAGATAGTAAAGGACTTGTTAAACATGATTTTTCATGAAGTCAGTATAGAGCAGTGATTAGTCAAGATGGTTTTTTCATCACTGACCCATTTTTTTTTTTCCAAAAAATGAACCAAACTCCAGGATTGATTAACAAAGGCCCCATGTCGTGTTCTGTATGAAGTACTATTTTTCTCTCAAAGCAGGTGTGCACAGACCCATTTTCTATTTGTAGAAGCTGACAGGCAGAGAGTTTGAGATTTGTTGGAGATCTCCGAAGAAGTTTGTAGCAAAGGCACAAATAAAAATCTCTGTGTAATGTGCTATGCTCATGTCTTACTAATTAATTAGAAAAACTTTCAAAGTGGATTCACATCTCTCTTCCTTGCCTAGGTTTCAAGTTGGGTAACTTTTTTTAACCCTTCATTTTTTAGATGCCCTTTCAAAGTGTTTTTAGCCACAATTTTTTCACATGAAGCTTAAAAACTGAGATTGGGACAGTATTTTGGGGGTTGATTATTGTTTAGGCTGTAAACATTGCTTCAAGAGCTACATGGAGTCAAGCTACAGCTTGATGCAGCAAGTGGCTGAATTTTCAGAAGTGCTGAGCATCGAGACGTTTTTCTGGGAGCTCTTTGGGGCTTGGTAATCTGAAAATGGAAGAGTGTTTTCTCTAACTCACTCTTAAAGCCTAACTAAGAGTTCTGATTTCTAAAAATCTTGGTCCTAGTTTCTTGTTTTGAATTTGGGTATCTTTGTGTGTTTTTGCCAGTAACCAAGGTGCATATGGACTGTGCTGTAATGGATGTGGTTAATTTTGCTTCATAACGAAAGTGCAGATGATGTCAAGTGTGCAGTGAGTGCGTCAGGTCTCAGAGGAGCAATTATCAGCCTGGCCAGCTCTACTCACACCTAGATTTTTACATGATGGGCTCTTTTTTTTCCCCCCTTAGTGAAAGAGGTTTCTGTCGGGGCTTTTTGTTTGTTATTTTTTGTCTGGTTGCTTGGGTTTTTTGAGGGATTTTTTGTATTTTAAAAAAACGAAATACTCTTAAGCTTATTGTCATATTGCAGTGTACTCTTTTCCTCATAACCCACAAACTGCAGATTGTTTCAAAAAGTCTCTTGTAGTTGAGTATTGGCTTAATTGTCCCCGAGATAGGATTTTCATGCCATAAGGCTGAAACTTTGCATATCCCAACAGAAGAAAAAAACCAAAGGAACTTGGACGCAGAAGGTAGTGTAGGGACCTCATGGGGAAACTCCCTAAAGAAAACACTCATTTTAATAGCCAGTTACAGTTACTAAATGACAACAGTGGAATTAACCTGTCTCATAGTTTATACAATCCCTGCACTTATAAACGTGAAAATTAATAGTTAAGGCTGTCATAAATCTTATACTGCCCTCATAGTAAATAAGCACATTATTCTTATCAACTTTAAACTACATTAACTCAACCCCAAGTAATTACTAGTTGAAATTTTCATTTTGTAGTAGAAGGAGACAGGCTAAATTTGGGCTCTTGGTTGGAAAACCCTAAGCTCTAGTAACTGTAATGTCAAATACTAAGAACTACACAGAAATCTTGTATGAAAGATTATTAGAACTGGTATATTATGCTAAGTACTTATTAATGATCTGTTACTTAAGACCCCAAATACAAGTCACTATCTCTTAAATTTTTATCAGAAGTCATTGTTGTAAACATATCCTTTTGAACTTCGTACAGAATTCTACACGAAAAGTTTTTTTTGACATTTTTAAGTGCTAAACAGAATTGTTTGCTCTCAAACTTGCGAGACAGAGAATGTGCTCTCTTAAAGCAAAACAGTTTGATAAAGCGATATAACACAATTGTAAAATCCCATCAGTTTAGGCCGTGACACTGTAAGTTCAGGCAGGTGGATAAGCTGTGTCACAAGGATCATCAAGTCTGACCCTTAAGTGAATGGCCCTTAAGTTCAGATAGGGACTGAACTCACAGCCTTAGTGTTCCAGCACCATGCTCCAACCAGCTGAGCTAATCTCAGGGCCCCCTTCTCTGACGAGGATACAGGGACTGAGTCAGATTTTTTCCACAGCTACTCCTTTCTTGACTTCTAAATTCCTAAGGTTTTTAAAGGGATGTGTGAACTAGGTAGGCTTCTGTCACCCAGCAATGTTAAACAGACTTTTGAAATGCTCTATTTGGAATAGGCAGTTTTGAACTATTATTGAATGGAACAAACCTGGGTATCCCTGGCACTCTCCAAAAGCAGATATTGGTAGAACTTCTCCAGGTATTCCCTTTGTTAGGAAACCTTTGGAAAACAAATGGCTTTCAAATTGCCTTGAACTTTAACAAAATTTTTTGAGAAGTAGATAGCACGAAGGAGGATCCTAATCTTCCAAAACTCCACTTGTGCTGTAGTTAAATGAGGGTCCCACAGGGACAAGTAACTCTGTTGGTATTTAGTGCCCTATTCCTGCTCACTGAGTGATCTCCAAAGCAACTGGTGCTCCAGCCCGGTGAAACTTAACCTGTGCTTGCTGAACCAACACTTTAACCTCAGCAAAAATTAAACTGACCATTGTTTCAAAGCATGAACCTGCACAGTGTGTGGGTGCTAATAAAATAAATGGGTATTTTCTGCGTGTAGCAAGAAACACCAAAAATAGCTAATAGTAAGGTTGAGTATCCAAATTTTTTGTTTTTTATAATAGAGCAGATGGGAGTACTGTTCACTGGCAGAAGTTACAATAGTCTATTTAATTACAGAGACAGGGTTTGTGTGCATTATAATGTGCATAAACAGCAGGCACCATTCAGTGATCCTGATTTTCTTGCCCTCTGCCACTAGTCCTCTTGCCCTGAAAGAATAAAGGAAAAAAATAAAAACAAACCTTCATTGCAACCTTCCAGCAAGAGACTAGGAAGGGTGTAATGAGCAGTACTATGCTGATATGTTTTAATAAATATTAGTTTACTGCATACCACAACAGAGAGTAAATACATGCAATTACTTGCAAATTTCTTCAGTGTTTGTACTTATAAATCTCTGCCTAAATCTTCCCAGCTGGGAGTTAGTCTGGTCTTTCTGCTGTGGAAGCAAGGCTTTGTTCTCATGTTCAGCTTCGGCTCAGTCTGGAATAATTCAGAAACGTATTAGATAGATTGCTGCTCCCAAAAGGCATAATGAAATAACCTTCACTCCCAGCCTTAGGGAAATAAGCACACAATCAGGGTTTGGGCAGATTTCTCGATTAAACAAAGAACTAACTGTGCACAAATTGCTCCCTAACAATTTGTAAAGACTCCACTTTATAAATTTCTTGCAGATGTAAAGCTGATATTTTTTAATCAGAATGGCAGGGCTGTTAAAGTTGAAATGTCTTCAACCTTCTCCTTTTGCTCTATAATTAGTATCAGAAATATTTAGATTTAAAATGGAATTGGTAACACATCCTAGGTTATTTTTGATTTGTTTTGGGGAGTCAGTGAAATGCAATGTCAAACCAACGCTGAAATCTCCACTTGATACATACAGTGAACTTAATCCATCTGGAATAGATTTAGGATAACTTGGTGCTGTCAATTTTTATTTTGTTTAATTTCATATGGTGTTCAGCCAAGGAATGAAAAGTTACTGCATTTAATGTTGTTGTGAGTTAAGGTGTTCTCCGGTCAAATTATTCAATAAATCAAAATCAGGCTGTGGTTGTAGCTGCAAAGTGTTGTTTAGGATAGAATATTTAGGAGATTTTTTGCAGCTTTCCATTGATTGAACAAGACGCATGTGTCATGCAAAAAGCATGCAGTATTTTGATGAATAGCTGTATTAGATGGCAAGTCAAGGGACCCAGTAAACACAACTTCTTATTACTAGCCTTTGTTTTTAACTTGAAGGCTTCAGTGTAAAAGAAAATACCACTTGAGTATCATTCTGATGCCTTACTGTTTATGTACAACCCATCCTCTTATCATCCGAAATATCCCCATACCTTTAAAAATACTTACCTATTTTCTGTACATTAGCTTGCCACTGATTACTTCATTCTTCAGCTAGTTAGATGGTTCAAAATCTTGCTCTCACCTAAACGTGCAAGGATATTACTGCAGCTCATGGAGAATGGTAGAGATTTTTAGGCAGTCTTTTCTGTGAAGCAGCGCTCCTGATCCTTATGCTGGTGTCTGTCTGCATGTCTGGCTGAAGTCAATAGACCTGCAGTCACGTAACAGAGAGCAGAATCCATTCCCCAGTTTCCTATGTCACGCTGAAGAGAAGCTGTGCTTGTATCAGCACAGCTGTTAGCAGATGCTGGTAGGTCCTGTTTCTACAAGCACAGTGTTCAATTTCAGTTTAAACAGGCCTGATTTAAAAGAAAAAAGGAAAAAAAAGAGCAAACTTTGATCAAAATGCATGCAGCTACTTGGCATGAAGTTGTGCTCCTCAGCTGTAGGAGTGCACATCCAGCTGCTGCCTGGAGCAGTTCTGGGACACCAAAGGTGCCAGTGCGGCCTGGGGAGCTGCTCCTGCCAATCTGGGGCTGAGCTGGGTGTCCTGCCCCAGAACATCATCTGTCCACTGCTCTGCTCTGACGGTAAGTTACCAGTTGGGGAGGTTCTGACTTGGAGGTTCTCTGCAATGTTTTACGTTTTGTAGCTAATGTGTAATTTCTCATGCAGGCCCAGCTGGCCTGACATCACCTATTGCTTTCAAAAGAAGGATGTGAGACATAAGCAGGAAGCCTGCTTGTGTGCTTTATTACATTAATGACAGAACTGGAGCTCTAGAGTTGTGTAAGTTTAGCTGTGGTTTGGGCATGTGTTGTAAATGGGGAGACAAACAAAAATACCTAAATGCATCCTCACTGAAGAATGTTCTTGCCACATTTCTACATAAATACATAGCACTCATGCTTGTCTCATGTATACTTTATGTGTAAAAAGAGTAAAAAAAGTACTAAAATGGTTTTCGGAGAGATAAGTGAGAAAAAACAAATGGGAATAGAAGCTGGGCTGTATTTGGTCTACTCACTGTGAAACAAAACAGGTAAATGCTAACCGGCATCTTGAGCTAAAGAGAAAAAAAAGACAACTAAATTTTCCGGGAAATTAATCTTTTACTCTGTTTCATGTTTGACAGAACCTTCTAACAGCTTTTACCCATCAAGCAGATATGAAACACTGTTCAAACTACTTGTATTCTGATAGCTGAACTCAGGATTAGGAAATGAACTTTACAGTTCTAGTGGACATTTAATTAAATGCAGTGTCGTTCTGCCAGTAGAGACTGTAGCAATTGCTTGAGGTGCTCTGCTTTAACGCTGGAGAATCTGCAGTGGCACCTTGAACAGGAAGGCCGCAGTTTGGTTTTCCTTTAAAATTGCGCTTAAATGTATACTAGATACACATTCATCACTTTAATCTAAACTCTACTGTAAATTAACACATATAGCCTCTGAGATCATACACTTGCGCAGAAACACTCTAATGAAACTTGGCAGCTTTTACCCCGTAACATCATTTCTTCCATTCACTAGCAAACGCAGACCTTAAACAAGTCATAACAGTGCTCAGTAATGAGTTCCATTATTTTTCTTCATGTTTTTTGAGTCTCTAAAGCCTCCTGTCCCATGTCTTTATTTTACACTAAGTCAGAAAAGCATGACAAGCCTGCAGATATATCAAAGGAAAGCTTTCTCATGTAAGATCCAGAGATGTTTGTCATTTACCGTAACCTAGTGTGGGACTTCAATTAGCGTGAGTGACTTGTTGTCAGTAAGGAATCTTTCTTCTCAAAACTGGTACATGAGTGGTTTGATGTACATGGATGCTGTTACACATACAGTTGCCTGGATGATTCTGTCATACTTTTGCATCCCTATTAATACTCATGTAATGCTGACATGAAAACCAGGTGCCAAAGCAAGCTCATAAATATAAAGTTGTATTTGAATTAACTATTTCTTCTGACCTCATGGAAAAGTACATGCTATTTATCACAGACGCACCACTGGGGCTGGGCTGAGGAGTGATTTGGTTAGAATCAGATGTTGTCAATGGGAAATGAGGTGCGTTGCTCAGTTTCGAGGGAGAATGTGGAGAATTTGATTTGACATGCTGTGTTGCTGCTCTGTAAGGGGAAACCAGCATAGCTCAGTTTTTTTGCCATCTTGACCTATAGCAATGAGGGAAAAAAACCTCTAGGAAGAACCTTTTATCTTGAAAACACTATGTATCAGGGAGAAAGTAAAAGAGCATCTTTATGCAATTGGTCCCTTGTGTGAGCTCTCTCATCTCCAAGCCCTGACTTGAGCTCGTGACAAGCAAGCTGGAGAGAGAATGGGCCTGCACCTTGGGTTAATTTATAGTCTTAGGGTTTCTGCTAAGGAGGGCAGATAAACTTTGAGTTTATCCTGTGTCTAACTGCTCTGCTTAATTGTGTGGGCACCACAGATGTGTAAAAGACATTAAAAACTGTGGGCTTGCATGTTTTCAAGTTTCTTTCTCTTATGCTCTCGTAGTTAAATCTAATAAATCTAATGCCATTCAACTTCAAGATTAAAAAAATAGTCATGGCAGCAGTCACTTCTGCATAGAAACAATTACTGGAATGCAGTCAGTAGAGCTCTTTCACCTTCGCTAAGCAAATTATTTTGTAGTCACTCAGTAGTTAAGAATAGGTTTTATTGCACTGAATTTACAACCTATTATGGCAGCTAAAAATAACCACAAAGTCTTTGCAAGATCTTACCCATATTTTTTTTCTAGGTAAACATGTATAAATTTGATTTTAACTGTTAATATATGTAAATGTAGCTTCTTCATGAGTACTGTTGTTTTTCTAATGTTGAAAATAGCATTACATGTTAGTAAACTGAAATAGAATTCTAGTTGCAAGGGAAGGAAAATCTGTTCTGAAATAAATGTCTCCCCCTTAAAAAACATGCCTGATTCAACATACGGGCTGATGGCCCGAAGTCTTTCACTGATGTCAGTGTTGGTCTAGAAAGCCATCAATAGGTCAGTCAGTGGCTTTCAGCTTCTCCAGATGGATTAACCTCACTGTGTCTTTGGGGCTATTCTGAAGAGCTCTCTAGATACATAATTTTGGAAGCAGGATGAGGAGCCCAAGAAGTCAGAGGAATTTGTCTGAGAGGTGTTTAATGAATTACTACTGTGTGTGTACAAATTCTTAAGTAATCAAGAATAAAAACCAGAAAATATATTAGAACCATGCTGATGTGTTCTGTGATTTATACATGCTTGGGGTTCCCACCAATTATTTAATGTGCCCCAATTTAACTGTGTTACAGACCAGCCAGAAGCAGGGGAAGTTGACACAAAGTCTCTCAGCAAAACTGAAAACATCTTTCAGATAACAGAAAAAAGGAATGTCTAGTTCTGTCTATTCCAGCTATTCCTAACTTGTATTGCTTCTATTCCTATTTGTTTTTTCTTGGATTCTGCTCACTTTGTACTTTATTTCAGTCAGATCTTTTTCCTTCTCTTTTCATACAGTGTCTCTGCAGCATGCTTAGATGCTGATTAATGGGTGCCCTGACTCAGAGCACCTGGCTACAGTGAATTTTTCATTTAACAGAGGATAAGGCAGTAAAATTTAAGGCACAGAGCCCTCTCATACTTCATTCTGGTGAATACGTTTAAACAGCAATCTCATACATTCAGACTCCACCTTGTAGGGGAAAACTGCATATGCACCTGATAATATATATGTGCAGTTGTTGTTAGTCGTTTTCAGCTGGGGTCTCTCTAGTACCCCACAGGTTTTGCTTGATGTGTCACAAGTATACTTGTTTTGTCTTTACTCTCCATGCTCCCTCTTTTTGTGAAAGAAACTGATGATGCTCTATATATTTTTCTGTGGCCCTGTCTGTGGTTAATTATTTTCACATGGAAGTCATAACCCACTTCCTGGTGTGGGAATACTTTTGCTCTCTGTTCCTCTTGCTCTGTACATGTATGTATGTGTCTTGTATTGCAGAGCATTCATTCATTCATAGCCTGTGTTCTGGTTGTTCCCTTCTGCCTTTGGTTTGTTCTTACTGAGAAAGGAATGGTTGAAAGGTGAAGGCTAAGAATTAAGATGAACATAATAAGGGGAGATTAACATTGGTGATGGGTGTAAGGCTTGTGTAGTCAGTGGTGAGAGCTGGAAGTGTGCAGGGCAGCCTGTGACATGTAGACACCTTCATTAAGACGGAGTAAATTGGTCCTGCAGGTATTTGGGTCTTTGATTTTTCTGGCAGTGTAGAAAAAACCCCTTGGACTAAGCACTAAACTTTTGGGTGGGCCAGTCTTCTCATTCACTCAAATGCCTGGTCTAAGACACATGTAAAAGTGGGTGCAAACAGCATTCCAGATAACCATCCTAGGGATGGAAGCGTGTCCAAATGTCAGTCTTGTCACCAAACTCTCAAGTGCCAACTGAATATAAGCTATTCTTCCACTTTGTGGCTCCCTTCTTACATGACCAAATTTTCTTGTGGAGATCTTGGTTTCCAGTTTACCTGTTACTAAAAAGGGATCTATGTGTGTTCAGGGCTTTTTAGAAGAACCTCATTGTTTCTGTCCACTTCCTGTGTCTGTGTTTGCTAGTCTCTAGAACATGCCTGAAGAGATAGTCCCAGCTACCTCATAGATGTTTTTCTCAATAAAACTTCGGTTTAACTTTAGAAGCATGGATTCCTCTCAGACTAACTGATGTTACCTAACAGATGAAAGAATATACTGTATATATTCTGTTCAGCATGAAGCTCACATCCTGGTGTTTGAGTGAACTTGTGCTGAACTGAAAATAAGAATATTGACTGAATGGTGGACAATGTGTATGGTATACTGTAGTTAAGTACACAACTTAGCAGATCCATGTGTAATCATGACACTGAATATATAGAAAAACCACAAACAAAAAACCAAACCAAAATATGCTGTTCCAGAAACAACAGTAGCCTTCAGGGATTGAATATGTATTTCTTTTTAAATAATCTTGCCAAAAGGAATTTCTTCTTTTTCCTTTTTGTATCTGTACTTGAATAAAAATTGAATTCATGCAAGGTGGCAGGATAGCACCAAAATACATAATGTTTCTGAAGGTAAGATATTGGAAGAAAGAGAGAGAGATTGAAGAGTTTCAAGGAGAACTTTGCTTTGCATGGCTGTTCTGCTCTTCTGTCAGCCGAGCCCAAGGTGACAAGTTGTTGACTCAAAAGGCTCTGGAGGAATGTTAAATGGTTATCATTATTTAATACTTGCGCTCTATTAAGTGACAGCCTCTACTTTGCATCTTCAAAATGCTTCTCAAGCACGCACTAGTTTTCAGGGCTGGAGGCTGTCCTTTCTTACAGGTTAGGCCTTGAGGTTTTACTTTAATCCTGCAGTGAAGCTGAGCTGGGGAGGAGTTACAAACAGAGTTTCTACTTCCGCTGGTTCCTACTTGCTCTTTGTGGTACAGAAGCAGACTCAGATAGGTTGACTCACTCTGGGGCTTGTGGCTGGTGGGCAGAAATCCCCCTTTTACCTGTGATAACTAAAGCTGTTCATTTAGAAGCTCTTTGATGAACCTGTTGGTATACAAATCATACGAATGGCTGCTGAAGTTCCCACAGGGCAGTCCTGCAACTTTTCTGCTGGTTAGGAGAAACCTAAACCACCTTCATTTTGGTGCTGGCAGGGCTAAGTTATATTTCATTTTTGGTATTCCCCCTGAATTAAATTCCATTCTCTTATTCCAGTATCTTACTGTGAGCTTTACAGTTCTCACCAAGCACTGAAAACACTACCAAGCTTTCTGAAAACCTGAACTGGAATGTTTGAAAAACTAACTGCCAATAATGGTGAAGTTTGGGTTTGATTTGACTTCAGGGAACTATAACTTTAGGAAATCTACAAGTTGTGTATTTCAGTCTCTTCTGGGGAGCCCTACTCTTTTAGTCTTGGCTTTAATTATTGTCTACTCCTTCCTCTTAGGTTTGGTCCTTCCTGTGAGTTTTGTGACATATTCTGGACAGTTTTGCTTGCTTTGTTTTGCAGCTAACTTTCAAATTGTTATAATCTTTTCAATGCTACGTGATTATTTCAGCTTGGAATATCTCTACCACACAATTGACATGCTTTATAATTAATATACATTTGTACTTAAAAACTAAATCCAAACAATGAAAGACAAGGAGAAGCAGTGATCATACAGCTATGGAAAAAGCAGCAACACCTCAAACTTTACCATGTTAGACCTCTAATTTAATTTTTGTGTTTAGTTATTGTTTTTGTCATCAGATGGTCTTTCCTTCTTTGTCTTGCCAGCATTGCAGTACAACAGTTATGCTTTAAACATACTTTAGAGAAATTGTAATTTTTGCAACACCTGTGAAATTGTCTCTTAGACCTCTTGCAACACTGCTGCTGCCCCTTTATGCTGGAAGCAAATGTTAGCTCAGCAGAAATCAGAATGAGAATTTAAGACAGTTAAGGTACATTAAAGTCTTTATACTCATAAATTCAGAATTTTTCACTTAAAGGGCTTGCATTTTTTATGAACAGACATTTAGTGTGTAGAAGTTGAATACATTCAGCACACAATGAAAAATATCTTTGTTAAGAAAGAAGTTGGGCTGCTAGAAAATACCCATAATACCATAATAGGAAAATACCAAATTATGTGACAGTAGTTGCACATTTTTGAAGCATGACCAAATAACATATAATTTGAAGCATTTCCCTACCTCCTTGTTGTTTTTTCCCCCCTGGAACTGAGAGGAAATGGATACTGCATACCCACCCATTCACAAAAATCCTGGCAGGAGGCCAGCTTCCCTCTCTCTCTTCATCCCTGAGCCAAGCTCCAGTCTCTTTTTCCCTTCTCCTTTCTTACTCCTCTTTGCAGTTGCTGCCTGCCAGATTTGTACCTATTTCAGAAACAAATGAGCTCTATGAGGCCTTCTCACAGAGGTTTCCTAGTATTGCTCATTATCCACACAGATCCCAAAACACGCATTTATGCTGGACTCTGGCTTGTTGGGGATTTTTTTGGTTTTTTAGTTTGTACTTTATTTCATGATTCTCCTTCAGCTTTCTCACTATTCTTTTCTGTTGTTTCAAAGTGTCTGTATTGGCACAGGCTGCTGCCAGCAAGTGGTGGGGGGAAAGGAGTATAAAAGCCCTTGCACACATCCGTACACCAGATCTTTGCCAATACCTCTTTGCTAGCTGGTTTGGCAGCAAAAGGTAATACCTGTTATGGCGGCAGCGGCTGCTGCAACCACTCCAGATGCTGTGGCTGGAGCAGTGTGGCAGGATTAAAATGCACAGTCCCCCATACCAGTGCCTGGGGGTTTGAGTCTGAAGCTGTCAAATGAAAAACAGTGTGTACTGAATTGTCCCCATGGTGATTCTCAGCCGCCTTGGGAATGTGGTTTTTGGATCATGTCCAAAGTCTGATTT